>CM055904.1:40084188-40684188 GCA_029582155.1 Panopea generosa
TTTTCAAAATGTGTTCTTATAAACTACATTGAATGATGTCTTTTATCGAAATTGACATTATCAAATAATGAACTCATACATTTTATATTGATATATATATATGCAGTTTTCCGTTATCACGCCTGCTAAATGCACTAATGGTACAGAAGCCTGTATCATACGTGCAACTTCCGGTTCAGAGTTAGATGACGTAAAAACAACACGTGGGAGGTAAGAAATATGTGATTTTTCATTATCAAAATTGTTTAAAAAAATCTAAATCCATAGTTCGACCCGTTTTTGAAGCTTAAACTTGTAGACGAAGTCTCATAAGCACCGGAAGTACGGTTTCTTAGAAAATCGTTTTCTTCTGTACAGACGTGAGGCGATTTTGACATTTAGAGCTATACTTCGCCTTCTAAATCGACCTATATCGTTGTTTTAATCCCGAATCCAATCCTTATATTTACTTGTATGTTTACATGTAACATATAAACATTTAATAGATGTAAATTCTCCAAAGATAAAAAAAACATGGTGAAACGAAATATGCCAAAATGTGATCGGTACAGAGAGAGGGGAAGTGGTACAGAACACGTTCTATGAAAATAAGAACGAAATAATTATGTCGAGTTGTTTGTAATGAAACTGTCGACACGTCTTCTTTTTATTGTGTATTATTCTATCCCAGAGCTTGATATCTCCTGAATCAGGTCTATAAACCCCCCAATGAAAAAGCGGAAAGTCAGTCAAGTTTAAGTTTTTATTTACCCTTTTGCTTTGAAATTGTCATTTTGGCGAGCAGGGAATTATGCATGTCCTAGTCATCGTTCTTCAGATTAGCTAGGCGATTTAGCGGTAGGCTAGTAGACTTCTAGACAGTAGACACATGTATCGCATCACTGAAAATTACTGACTACTCTACATATTCAGAGGTGGGGCATATGTAGAAGTTGGAGAATATTGGTCGTACAACAAAGTGATATCATATTTATGTGTAAGTTTGTTTAAAATATACATGCACATAACAATAAGTTAAACAATAAGGTAAACAGGCGGACCGACAACGCATATCCTACATATGGCGGTCTGAATATCTCATATTGGGCCTTTGGCTTAGATGACCTTAAATGCCCATGGTTGAGACTTTTAAAGACGTTACATAGTGCAAATTAAAATAATTGGAGATTGAATGAACACATTGTGACGAAGTATTGTAGATAAATATCTTTCAGTGTTCACTTTTTTTTTTTTTTTTTTTTTTTTTTTTTTTTTTTTTTTTTTGGAATGGGGTTTAACGCCATTTTCAACACATTTCAGGTTATATATGGCATATCCAGTTTTACTGGTGGAGGAAGACCTCAGACTGAGTCAGACTGAGTAGAACCACCGTCCTTCCGCAAGTAACTGGAAACTTTCTCACATAAAGTTTTTTGAGCGAGCGGGACTCGAACCTACGACCATAGCGGTGAGAGGTAAGTGATATTGAGACGGCGCCTTAGACCACTCGGCCACGGAGGACCCACGTGTTCACTTTTAAAACGTCCGACACGGTGTAATAGTAAAATCACTATGTAATAGTTTATAAAGTGTTCATTAAGTGAAAATTTATCATTTGATAAACCCAAATGGAAGGACCGCAGTGTGTTTAACCTCATTTGACATCCGATGGAATCGCTTCAAAATTGTGTCGCACTTGTTTGTTAAAACAGCCTATAAAATTAATTATTAAGTCCGTTCATAATTATTAAGAAGTTCGTCATCACCGCGCATTTGTGAATGACATTGCACAGAATCTGCCCTTGATTAAATTCTGAACGAGTCATGTGCACACTATAAAGCCCACCGACCTATGCTTTGAAATGGCCTGAGCAACGGATGGCTTTCAAACATCAATCATCTCAGCTTTCATCGTAGCTCCGCCTAGAGTTAAATAAACTGTCAGTCAAAACGTTTAACACTAAGCCAGTTAAAAGTAAAAAAATAACAATTAAGAAAACGCGGTCGCTCCGTTTGGGTTTCTTAATAGTTACAAATTTACTTAATGAACACTTACTATTACATAAAATGCGTTTATGAAGTTTAGTCACTTTAACATAAGTAGTTTGTTGAGAAATAGAGAAAAGGCCTAAACATAGAACTTTATCCTGACAATGCAAGTATTAACTAAGTTCGTTATGAAGGTCAAAGTCAGTGATGAAAACTTTTTTGAAAGGATTGTGATCAGTTTACAGAATCAACACCTGTTACTTAAAAACAAACAAGATTAACAAATATTAAAACACGAGCTAAACAAAAAACGTTAACCTAAGGTTTTATAGTATGGAAATTTAGGCAACTCTGCTATATACATTGTTTGTATAACATGATACGAATGTGTTTATAAAGTTTAACCACTATTTAACTTAGGTAGTTTGTTCAGAATGAAAAAAGGGCTGAACTAAACATAAAACTTTAACAAATTGACGACGACAACGACGACGACATGGTCATGACAATAGCTCTTCATTTTTTTACAAAAAGACGAGCTAAAAAGGGGCTAATAACCATCAAGCGACCACAAACTGTTCCACGATCGAGTGCAGACACTAGTGTGTATATTGTAATTGTATGGATATTTATGAGAGTCTGGGTTTTTATGTTAACACTGCTATATATATATTCGGTTGTGTGGGACGACAAAGGACCGAAACCCCTTGGCATTCCCTCCTATCCCCCACACCATCATGCTGGAAAAAATATCCTGGGTTAACCTTTCATTGAGCTCCACTTTCGATGAGGCGCTAATAGTTGACTGTTCAAAGTAGACTTAAACACATGATGTTGATATGGGCCCATTAAAATAAATAGGCCAGATGAGTTCCGCATCGGACAGTATTCATTATTGGGTAGCCTACGTATGACATTTTAAGTTATGTAGGCCTATTTCATCTAAGCTAAAAAGTCCATCCACATTATTTTCAAACCGACAAAACATTTTCTGTTTGTTTATTGATGTGTTTAGTACGAGTATATTGTGGTATTCAAACTTTTCAGCAGGATGGAAACAATGCTCAATACATTTCGACAGTGCAGTTGTACACAACTCGACATACGTATTTTATTCTTATTTTCATAGAACGTGTTCTGTACCATTTCCTCGCTCTCTGTACCGATCACATTTTTGCATATTTCGTTTTACCATGTATTTTATCTTCGGAGAATTTAGACTTTTTAAACGTTTATGTTATATTTAAACAAACATGTAAGTATAAGGGTTGAATTCGGTATTAAAACAACGATAAAGGCCGATTGAGAAGGCGAGGTAGAATTCTAAATATCAAAATCGTCTCTCGTCTGAACTGAAGAAAACGATTTTCTAAGAAACCGTACTCCCGATGTTTATGAGACATCGTCTACAAGTTAAAGCTTTAAAAAAAGGTCGAACTATGGATTTAGATTTTTTGAAAACAATTTTGATAATGAAAAATCACATATTTCTTACCGTCCACGTGCTGTTTTCACGTCATCAAACTCTGAACAGGAAGTTGCGTTAAGCAGGCGTGATTATAATACTTTGAATGTAAGATGTACAAAGACAAAACAGTGAATTCACAAAGCATACACAATTTAACAACAAAACGTCCATTTAATCCCTTATTAACATTCCCAATATAAAAGTTTGACAGTAATGGCAAATCATTAAAAAATAGTATGAGTATTCCATCATATCTACTGATGCTGCTTTTAAGGAAAAAGAGGAAAAGAGTGCAGGAGCAGAAGAATGGTCTATGTTTAATATAGTTTGGTATTCCCATGTTCTCTGGTAAATTTGCAAGTACACCACCCACTCCCCCTCCCCCCTCCCCCCAGCTCATTCAAGGTAAGTAAATGGATAATTTTACCATTTGCTAAAGAGCTGAAAACAGATAGTAAGCAAGCAAAGTAAAACATATGTGTCTATTTCTTTAATTATGACACACGTTGCACTTCTTCTTCTTCTTTTTCTTCTTCTTCTTCTTCTTCTTCTTCTTCTTCTTCTTCTTCTTAATACTGTGCAGGGTCCTCTGGAGTATAATCGCACATTGTGAAACATATGTACACATGAGAGAGAGGGTCTTGACCTAGTGTACAGTTGAAAACAGGGTAACTCTTTACTCCATAGATACGCGTTTTCCCGCACCAATTACAGACTGGGGCCTTTGAAAACAGTGCAGGAATAGTTCAGATTGCTCGTAACGAGCAATCTGAACACTTCCTGCACTGTTTTCCACTCTGTCAGTCAATATAAACATAATTCACACAATAATTCAAAAGCCTTATATATTAGAGTTGTGTCCAAAGCGTCTATATGGAGTAAAGGGATAAAACATGATTCGTCTGTTCACTCCGTCTTTGCAACCATCCTAGCCTGGAATGCTTCGATAGATGCTGCGTTGATAAGACTGACTGGGAGAGAGTTCCATAGTCTGGTGGTACGTTGATAAGACTGACTGGGAGAGAGTTCCATAGTCAGATGGGAAGAAGGAGTCACGGTAGCTGTGAGGAAGAAAACTGCAAGCGACCTCTGGTCTGGGCGCCGGTTGGATGAATGTAGGAGGTTGTATGGATATCGTAAGCTGATCTACAATGCGGTGCATCATGGTAACTTTGGAATACTGTCTACGTGTACATCTAAGATGCTATTATTAAAATGTGATTTTTATTTTTTTACCATCTCTGAATGTCGCTAATTAATAAGCATCACTCCTGTGACTTCTGGGCATTGCACGCCTTAACCACTCGAACTTTAGATATAGCAAGATCACTCATGGTCAAATGTATTCGAGATAAGGGCGAATGCGTCCGATTTAAGGGCGAAGGTGTTCTTCTCAGGGACAAAATAGATATTCCGCTATTTTTAGCATTTTCATACATTAAATCCGAGATATTGCGTAAATAATGCTTGCAAAGCTAACATGGATAACACGCTATGATATCCGCATGTTACTAACAGTCTGGCATAGCAGGCGTGTGAAGAAAAAACATAACCTGTTCGAATTAAAGGCGAATTACCCTATCTTGTTAAAATAATTGTTGAATTGTTATCATTGTTTGAGTTTAAACAAAAAGCGAAACATAATAATAAATTGGTTCTCATTACTGCGTAATTTAAAGTACTGACTTAAATAAAAAATAGCATAAAACTTTTATAATTATTATACATAAACACATTCAAATATGATAAAGGCGTATGTCCAGTTAAGAGTTTTATTCCAACAGTGACCGATACGTAGAGAGGATAGAATCAAGAACAGTAACTCGTATAATGGTGATTGTGTATACATATAACATAGTAGGAATTGTGTCCCATAATGTAACAACCCCGAACAGCGCAGCTCCCACATGTGCGTTATACCCATGACCTAACATTACTTACAACCTTAATAATAAATTACTTAATAATAAAATCAATACTATACAATAAATGTGCGAATACATTTATTTAAAATATGACATTGCAAATAATATCAAACTGTTATCGTTGTACAATGGAATAAAAAATATATTTTTTAATATAAAACTGTTAATATACGTTTGTCCGTTAAGATTTGAACCAGTCTGGCCCTTCAATATACCAACAGACCGTTGAACCCGTTGCACTATTAAAGTGTGTTGTAACATCCAATTACAATCCTCCCAAACGTCATCAAGCACGTTATATGAGTATGCGCATGCCTGACAGGAAGGCGATGTTACGACATTGATGACATGATCGTGCATTCGGACCACCTCGCCAATTATCCTAATTTACCTCGTCTAATACCGAAGGATGACGGAATTGGCCGAGTATGTACGATTGATGATGGTGCTGGAGCGATGACACGATGATGAAGAAGCGATGCTACGACAACAAGATCTGGTAATGTTACGACAACACGGTGGTGATGTTACGATAGCAGGATGATGATGGAGGGATGGCATGATGACACATACCGGTACATGAAGTAATATTGCGTCTTCGTCATTGTAGACTCACGCCACTTTTATTTCCCTTGAGTACTCTGGATAGATGAAGGAGGTAGAAAAAAGACTTTAGTTATATACTTTTTCTTCTCTTGTCAGTGCTTTATAGTGCAGTAATTTATTTTTCCTACCATGTGTTAAATGGTCAGTATTTTAGAAAATATGATGCTGATGCCAGATTTCAGGGCAATTCTGTGTCATTCTAGAATTGTTGGTTCAAACCGCATCGTTGGCGAATAGTTGACATATTATTATTCTGGAAATTGATAGGTATAAAAAAATGAATTTAAAAAAAAATGGTCAATATATGCTTTTTTCTTTATAATTGCTTATCTTGAACCAGTGAAGAATTTAAGCCCAGACACATGCTGCAGATTCTGTTTTTTCACTGTGTTTTGGATATAAACGTTAATGAGCCCTGTGGGAAATGTAATATTGGTGTGAGACGATAGGCTGTCATGGCATCGCTCCGTCACCATTGTGCTATCGTACTGCCGTGTCACTACCATCGCGACATTGTGTAGTTGTGGCATCGCGTGTGCCTGTTGACAAAGCGATAGCACGATCACCGTAGGCTAGTGGTTATACGAATCGGAAAATGTTATTCTTTTTAAATTACAAAAACACTAATGTGAAATATAAGACTGCCTAAAAGGGGATGAGCCATCCTTCTGAAAGCCTCCGCCTCGATACTGCAATAGCAACACTGCACTCGATATATCCTCTTTCCGTAGTCTATCTCTCATGAAATGCATATTTACCTCCTGTAATGACAAGTTAAGTGCCATAAAATTCATGTTACTTTACTTGCAATACGCCGTACACTAAATTCTGCATCAGTTGCAATACGCCGTTCATGATACCATATAGGGTCCTCCGTGGCCGAGTGGTCTAAGGCGCCGTCTCAAGATCACTTACCTCTCATCGCTAAGGTCACGTGTATGTTCAAGTCCTGCTCGCGCCAACAAATTTTATGCAAGAAAGTTTCCAGTTACTTGCAGAAGGACGGCGGTTCTGCTTAGTCTGAGGTCTTCCTCCACCAGTAAAACTGCCATATGCCATATATAACCTGAAATGTGTTGAAAATGGCGTTAACTCCCATTTAAAAAAAATCATACTCATATAATATACCTCGCACACCGGTCATTTTGTACTGCCGGTAATTGTATCACTTTTATAGGGTGTCCCTTAAGGGCCATCGTGGCAAATCTAGTAAACTAAGTAAAGTCGAAACAACGATTTAATAAATATGCCGCGATTGCCTCAAAGGGACAGCGTACTTTTAAAGAACAATTCGGAAAAAAGACAAAGTGTTCATCACAAATATTTGACCATAGCCTGTCTTTACCTATATCGTAGATTGTCTCAAATCAACGGGGAGAAAGAAATAAAGAATGAGAATTAACGCCATTTTTAACACATTTCAGGTTATATATGGCATATCCAGTTTTACTGGTGGAGGAAGACCAAGGACTGAGTAGAACCACCGTCCTTCCGTACGAATCTGGAAACTTTCTGACATAACGTTTTTGGAGCGATTGGGATTCGAACCTACGATCTTAGCGGCGAAAGGTAAGTGATCTTGAGACGGCGCCTTAGACCATTCGGCCACGGAGGACCAATACAGAGTTTGATACTGGCAACATAATAAATGACACGACCACATCACTATTTTTTACTTCAGATTTACGACAGTCAAACAGTGCAGGGTAGCGTTACAATATTAACAACAACAACAGTAATAACAATAATAATACTAATAACAACAACAACAGTAGTAATAATAATAATAATAACAACAGTAATAATAATAGCAACTACAGTAATACTAATAATAATAATAATAATAATAGAATAGTAACAGTGATAATGACAATAACAATTATTAAGAATATAAACAAGGATTTATATAAATCATTAGGATGAATAAGAACGGATAAGAATAAACACAAGTTAAAACAGAAGATGTGACGAGTCTATCGATTACCGTTTACTTTTAAAGGGAACTGATAACTTGATACTCTCCTAACGTGAGTGTCTATTTGGTCTACCCCTGTATGTACGTAAATGTTATTGTTTTTGTTATTTTGTGTTGTGTTTTTTATTACCGCAATTATTAACCACACAACAACATGAATGTCCATGTTTTTAATACAATTAACCCCCGCCATTTTAAACCGATGATAAACTATTAGCAATCTGTTCTAAAAATAGACAGAGACAGGTAATCCCCCGAGGCGCCCCACTCGTTAAGTGCACTGATTTCTTTGTGTATGTTTAACATTCCTACCTTACAGTAAGGCTCTTTATACGTTTCACTTTACTGTTGATAAATTTGGAGTTTAGCAGGTGTTTTGTGATCTTATAAACTGTTTAATCTTTAAATGTGATCCAAATTGACGAGTCCGTTTGAAAAAGTGGAGTAATTTGAAGCCATACGCCATTGAACACAGCGACTTGTTAAAGTTTAAGGCAATTATTTTGTACAATTTTTTCATGTGATATATACAACACCGTACCTGTTCACGGAGTGTATAACTATTATGTGTGTATATGTATACACCTGTTGAAGAGAGTTCAATCATTTATGTTTAGCGGATTAAACAATGACTTTTATTCAGATTTTCATGTCTCGCTTTTGACAACTTACCATCGTTTTTAACGTCTTTTACGCGTGTGTTTGTGCGAGACACGTAGCGGTTCGATTAAAACATATATATAGGCCTATGCTATTAAAAATATCAAATTAGTTTCAAAATGGAGGAAAAGGTATGCATGATTCGAGTTTGTGCGTTAATGATTTATGTTTTTCTTGATTTTTGCGGAAGTGGGATGTGTTCGGAATTTTACGCTGATAATGGTCTGCAGCAGACGACAATTGTTCTGGACCACTCCAACTCGCAGAAACAGGCGGAAGTGCAGCAAGAAATTCTGACTTTACTGGACTTGCACCAGCGACCACAATCCGTGAAACACGAGGTGGACAACTCGGCCCCAAAGTTTATGATAGATCTCTATAACACCCTTCAAACAAAAGATGGCGAGCCTGTTGATGATGATAGGGAGATTGATAAACAAGTCAATCTTACGTTGGGTAAAGCAATAGAACTGAACGGAACTGATGTCATCAGGAGTTTTGTAAACCACGGTACGTTATTCAATGTTACTGTTAACGAAAAAAAAAAATTGTGTACAGGTTTTATGTTTATCTTTGAAAGAAACTCCACAAATATATTTCATTTTTTATTATATATTTATACAGAAACCATAAACATTTCACATTTTCACATTTGTGTTGTTGCCTATTATGTGATTGTCACTGTAATGTACTCGTCTGTATTGTCTATATTTGACCAAATAATGAATCACAATCAGTGATAGGGTCTCACATGACCGTCCAGTATAATGACTTTATACACTTATAGAACATAAGTTTATATTAATCACTAATAGAACATTAATTTATACTATATACTTATAGCACATTGATTTATATTATATACTTATAGCACATTGATTTATATTATATACTTATAGCACATTGATTTATATTATATACTTGTAGAACATTAATTTATATTATATACTTATAGCACATTGATTTATATTATATTCTTATAGAACATTAGTTTATATTATATACTTATAGCACATGAGTTTATATTAAACACTTATAGAACATTATTTTGTATTATATACTTATAGCACATTGATTTATATTATATACTTATAGAACATTAGTTTATATTATATACTTATAGCACATAAGTTTATATTAAACACTTATAGAACATTAGTTTATATTATACACTTATAGAACATAAATTTATATTAAACACTTATAGAACATTAGTTTATATTAAACACTTATAGAACATTAGTTTATATTAAACACTTACATAACATTATATTATATTATATACTTATAGAACATTATTTTATAGTACACACACAGTGTATCACATACTTATATAACATTATTTTATGTAATGACTGTATCACTTACTTATATAACATTATTTTATGTAATGACTGTATCACATACTTATATAACATTATATTATATCATACTGACTGTGTCACATTCTTATATACCATTATTTTTTATTATACTGACTGTATCACATACTTATCGAACATTATATTTTAATCATATTGACTGAATTACATACTTATATACCATTATTTTATATCATACTGACTGTGTCACATTCTTATATAACATTATTTTATATTATACTGACTGTATCACATACTTATATAACATTATTTTATATTATACTGTCTGTATCACATACTTATATACTATTTTTTTTATATCATACTGACTGTATCACATTCTTATATAACATTATTCTATATCATACTGACTGTATCACATTCTTATATAACATTATCTTATATCATACTGACTGTATCACATACTTATATAACATTATTTTATATCATACTGACTGTATCACACACTTATATAACATCATTTTATATCATACTGACTGTATCACATTCTTATATAACATCATTTTATATTATACTGACTGTATCACATACTTATATAACATTATTTTATATTATACTGACTGTATCACACACTTATATAACATCATTTTATATCATACTGACTGTATCACATACTTATATAACATTATTTTATATTATACTGACTGTATCACTTACTTATATAACATTATTTTATATTATACTGACTGTATCACACACTTATATAACATTATTTTATATCATACTGTCTGTATCACATACTTATATAACATTATTTTATATCATACTGACTGTATCACTTACCTATATAACATTATTTTTGTATTATACTGACTGTATCACTTACTTATGTAACATTATTTTATATCATACTGACTGTATCACATACTTATGTAACATTATTTTATATCATACTGACTGTATCACATACTTGTATAACATTATTTTGTATCATACTGACTGTATCACATACTTGTATAACATTATTTTATATCATACTGACTGTATCACCTACGTATATAATATTATTTTATATTATACTGACTGTATCACATACCTATATAACATTCTTTTATATCATACTGACTGTATCAAATACTTATATAACATTCTTTTATATCATACTGACTGGATCACATTCTTATATAACATTATCTTATATTATACTGACTGTATCACATACTTATATAACATCATTTTATATCATACTGACTGTATCACATACTTATATAACATCATTTTATATTATACTGACTGTAACACATACTTATATAACATCATTTTATATCATACTGACTGTATCACATACCTATATAACATTATTTTATAGTATAGTGACTGTATCACATTTTTATATAACATCATTTTATATCATACTGACTGTATCACACACTTATATAACATTATTTTATATCATACTGACTGTATCACATACTTATATAACATTATTTTATATCATACTGACTGTATCACATACTTATATAACATTATTTTATATTATACTGACTGTATCACTTACTTATGTAACATTATTTTATATCAACCTGACTGTATCACATACTTATATAACATTATTTTATATTATATTGACTGTATCACTTACTTATGTAACATTATTTTATATCATACTGACTGTATCAAATACTTATGTTACATTATTTTATATCATACTGACTGTATCACATTCTTATATAACATTATTTTATATTATACTGACTGTATCACATACTTATATAACATTATTTTATATTATACTGACTGTATCACTTACTTATATAACATTATTTTATATTATACTGACTGTATCAAATACTTATGTTACATTATTTTATATCATACTGACTGTATGACATTCTTATATAACATTATTTTATATCATACTGACTGTATCACATACTTATATAACATTATTTTATATCATACTGACTGTATCACTTGCTTATATAACATTATTTTATATTATGCTGACTGTATCAAATACTTATATAACATTATTTTATATCATACTGACTGTATCTCTTACTTATATAACATTATTTTATATTATACTGACTGTATCACTTACTTATATAACATTATTTTATATGAAACTGACTGTATCACATACTGATATAACAATATTTTGTATCATACTGACTGTATCACATACTTTTTTAACATCATTTTATATGCCACACGGAGTGTCACATTCTTAAAATGTAAACTATGGGTTTTCGCATTATATTGCCCCCTCCCCACCCCACTCCCCTCACATTGCTCAAATCACCCACTTCTATATGTTTTATATGATATAGTGATTGTTCACGGCCTAGTGGTAAAAGACGGTGACCTGTCACTGCTGAGGTCGTAGGTTCGATCACAGCTCGGTTCAAAAACATTATGTGTGAAAGTATGCCTGCCAAGTTACTTGTTAAAGGACGGTGGTTCTACTTAGATTTATTCACCAATAAAACTGAATTTGCTGCATATAGACAATACATAACCTTTATGTGTTAAAATCCAATAATAAAAGAAAAAATATGTACATAATATTATATAATATAAATTATCACCCAGTAATACGTCGCGCTTTATTTACATGGCAACGGCTTTGTCTATGCAGTGTGCTTAAACGTCGCTATAAACAATGTCTGTCGTTTTTGTTCAAATACTGTCCGCTGTCAACGTTAACGCATGTGTAATTTGTTTACAAAGTCAAGAGCACGACCTCACAAACTCATCCCTGAAATGATTTCTCCACCTTTAGAGATGAGTCAAACAGTAAAATAAATGTGTTTAATAACTATCTGCCAACTGAAGGAACTGACACTATTTCAATATACAGAAAAGAGCAATGGCGGCTGTGGATTTGTCAAAAGAAAAACACTCTCTCACATGTATATATATTTAAAATATAATATATAAAAGTTCGCCTCGTGGCTTTTATAACATAGATGGGACGTCAAGTCATAATTAAAGGCCCGTTATTCATTTTACTAGGAAAACATCACAACGAGCATATCGTACTTCTAATCGTATATGTAACGAGGCCAGAATATCATGGCGTTTGTTGTTTATCATCTGCCAGATTGAATCTATATCCCCATTGATTGATGTTGTCTTTTTTCTTACAAGAAGGCTATTGCTTAGCGGCGAGGCACACTTGGGAACGCGTATTGTAAATACATTTGTATCGGCGTCTTTATTTTAGCTCACCTAAGCTGAAGGCTCACAGCTTTTGTGATCGCTCTCCCCAACCACCTCTCTCTCTCTCTCTCTCTCTCTCTCTCTCTCTCTCTCCTTCTTTCTCTCTCCCTCTCTCTTTTTTCCTCTCTCCACCCCCTCTCTCTCTCGCTCCTTCTTTCTCTCTCCCTATCTCTTTCTTCCTCTCTCTCTTCCCCCCCTCTCTCTCTCTCTCTCTCTCTCTCTCTCTCTCTCTCTCTCTCTCTCTCTCTCTCTGTTTCTCTCTCCCCCCTCTCTCTCTCTCTCTCTCTCTCTATTTCTCTCTCTCTCTCTCTCTCTCTCTCTCTCTCTCTCATAATGGAAATGATACATACTTATATGAATATGTAGGCCTTGAGATCACGTCTGCGGTGTAAACGATATGCTGTCTCTGCTACCAACTATTTAAAAAACAATTTAAAATGTCTTCCATGCTGATAACGAGATAAAAAATCTGAGTGCAAAGTTAAAAGCCACTCCGGTATATCTGACTCACCGCGGTAAGTCAGGCAATTATGCGATTATTATAAACGTGCTGTTTACACAGACATGTTAATGGAATACTGGCCATGTGTTCCCAATATTTTGTCGAACTTTGCCAAAGCAGTTTAGGTTCTCAAACAAAATAATTTCAAAATAAGCTCACACAGTGCACACTGTAAATTTTGATTAGAAACAGTTTATTTTGCATCTCGCCTGCTCTTTTTAGTTACATAACATTGATTCTCTGGGGTTTAGATTATGTTGAATAAAATCGTATATCAATGTATTTGTGAACTGAATTCGGATGCCTGCCTACCTGCACCTGCCTGCCTGCCTGTCTGTCTGTCTGTCTGTCTGTCTGTCTGTCTCTCTCTCTCTCTCTCTCTCTCTCTCTCTCTCTCTCTCTCTCTCTCTCTTGCGAAACTCAGAAATGCCGATATTATTGACGCTGTTTCAGCATGAAAGTGTTGTCTGACATTATTTTAATATAAAAGCATTGCCATTACCATTTCGTGATTTTACAAAATGAACTACGTTGATGTTTTTCTTAACGACGTTTTATTGATAATTCAGAATATTTAATTGATTACACTGTTTAGTTAATACAATGTAAACGCGTATTGTTCATGGCATTTAGGGTGTAAACATATTCAATGAAAATTGCTCCTATTTATATCACTCGTATCTGCGTTTTATTTATACATATGGCCCTGTTAAGGACAAATATATACATAGGGCCCTGTTAATGACAATCGATAATGTTTTGTATATACAAACGTACCTGTTAAGGACATTCGGGAGTGTTTTATATATACAAAGGGCCCTATTAACAGCACTCGTATATACAAAGGGCCCTATTAACAGCACTTGTATATACATAGGGCCCTGTTAAGGACAATCGAGAGTGTTTTGTATATACAAAGGGCACTGTTAAGAACACTCGAGAGTGTTTTATATATACATAGGGCACTGTTAAGAACACTCGAGAGTGTTTTATATATACAAAGGGCACTGTTAAGAACACTCGAGAGTGTTTTATATATACAAAGGGCACTGTTAAGAACACTCGAAAGTGTTTAATATATACAAAGGACACTGTTAAGAACACCCGAGAGTGTTTTATATATACAAAGGGCACTGTTAAGAACACTCGAGCGTGTTTATAGATATATACAAAGGACACTGTTAAGAACACTCGAGAGTGTTTTATATATACAAAGGACACTGTTAAGAACACTCGAGAGTGTTTTATATATACAAAGGACACTGTTAAGAACACTCGAGAGTGTTTTATATATATAAAGGGCACTATTAAGAACACTCGAGAGTGTTTAATATATACAAAGGACACTGTAAAGAACACTCGAGAGTGTTTTATATATACAAAGGGCATTGTTAAGAACACTCGAGAGCGTTTATATATATACAAAGGACACTGTTAAGAACACTCGAGAGTGTTTTATATATACAAAGGACACTGTTAAGAACACTATATAGTGTTTTATATATACAAAGGACAATGTTAAGAACACTCGAGAGTGTTTTATATCTACAAAGGGCACTCCTAAAAACACTCGAGAGTGTTAACATATACACATAGGGCACTGTTAAGAACACTCGAGAGTGTTTATATATATACAAAGGACACTGTTAAGAACAATCGAGAGTGTTTTATATATACATAGGGCACTGTTAAGAACACTCGAGAGTGTTTTATATATACAAAGGGCCCGGTTAAGAACACTCGAGTGTGTTTTATATATACATAGGGCCCTGTTAAGGACAATCGAGAGTGTTTTGTATATACAAAGGGCCCTTTTAAGAATGCTTGAGAGTGTTTTGTATATACAAAGGGCCCTGTTAAGGACACTCGAGAGTATTTTGTATATACATAGGGCACTGTTAAGAACAGTCAAGAGTGTTTTATATATACATAGGGCCCTGTTAAGAATACTCGATAGTGTTTTATATATACATAAGGCGCTGTTAAGAACACTTGAGAGTGTTTTATATATACAAAGGGCCCTGTTAAGAACACTCGATAGATAGTGTTTTATATATACATAGGGTCCTGTTAAAGACAATAGAGAGTGTTTTGTATATACAAAGGGCCCTGTTAAGGACACTCGAGAGTGTTTTGTATATACAAAGGGCCCTGTTAAGGATAATCGAGAGTGTTTCGTATATACAAAGGGCCCTGTTAAGGACAATCGAGAGTGTTTCGTATATACAAAGGGCCCTGTTAAGGAAAATCGAGAGTGTTTCGTATATACAAAGGGCCCTGTTAAGGACAATCAAGAGTTTTTTGTATATACAAAGGGCCCTATTAAGAACACTCGACAGTGTTTTGTTTATACAAAGGGCCCCTGTTAATGACACTCGATAGTGTTTTGTATATACAAAGGGCCTTGTTAAGAACAATCTATAGTGTTTTGTATATACAAAGGGCCCTGTTGAGAACACTCAAGAGTGTTTTGTATATACAAAGGGCCCTGTTAAGGACACTTGACACTGTTTCGTATATACAAAAGGCCCTATCAAAGACAATCAAGATTGTTTCGTATATACAAAGGGCCCTGTTAAGGACAATGGAGAGTGTTTTGTATATATAAAGGGTCCTGTTAAGGACAATCGAGAGTGTTTTGTATATACAAAGGGCCCTGTTAAGGACACTCGAGAGTGTTTCGTATATACAAAGGGCTCTGTTAAGGACATTCGTGAGTGTTTCGTATATACAAAGGGCCCTGTAAAGGACAATCGAGAGTGTTTCGTATATTCAAAGGGCCCTGTTAAGGATAATCGAGAGTGTTTTGTAAATACAAAGGGCCCTGTTAAGGACAATCGAGAGTGTTTTGAAAATGCAAAGGCCCTGTTAAGGACATTTGTGAGTGTTTTGTTTATACAAAGGGCCCTGTTAAGGGCAATCAAGAGTGTTTCGTATATACAAAGGGCACTGTTAAGGACAATCGAGAGTGTTTTGTTTATACAAAAGGCCTTGTTAAGGACAATCGAGAGTGTTTCGTATGAACAAAGGGCCCTGTTAAGGACAATCAATAGTCTTTCTTATATACAAAGTGCCCTGTTAAGGAAAATCGAGAGTGTTTTGTATATACAAAGGGCCCTGTTAAGGACAATCGAGAGTGTTTCGTATATACAAAGGGCCCTGTTAAATACAATCGAGAGTGTATCGTATATACAAAGGGCCCTGTTAAAGAAAATCGAGAATGTTTCGTATATACAACAGGCCCTGTTAAAGATAATTGAGAGTGTTTCGTATATACAACAGGCCCTGTTAAAGATAATTGAGAGTGTTTCGTATATACAACGGGCCCTGTTAAGGACAATCGAGAGTGTTTCGTATATACAAAGGGCCCTGTTAAATACAATCGAGAGTGTATCGTATATACAAAGGGCCCTGTTAAAGAAAATCGAGAATGTTTCGTATATACAACAGGCCCTGTTAAAGATAATTGAGAGTGTTTCGTATATACAACAGGCCCTGTTAAAGATAATTGAGAGTGTTTCGTATATACAACGGGCCCTGTTAAAGATAATTGAGAGTGTTTCGTATATACAACAGGCCGTGTTAAAGATAATTGAGAGTGTTTCGTATATACAACAGGCCCTGTTAAAGATAATTGAGAGTGTTTCGTATATACAACGGGCCCTGTTAAGGACAATCGAGAGTGTTTCGTATATACAAAGGGCCCTGTTAAATACAATCGAGAGTGTATCGTATATACAAAGGGCCCTGTTAAAGAAAATCGAGAATGTTTCGTATATACAACAGGCCCTGTTAAAGATAATTGAGAGTGTTTCGTATATACAACAGGCCCTGTTAAAGATAATTGAGAGTGTTTCGTATATACAACGGGCCCTGTTAAGGGCAATCGAGAGTGTTTTGTATATACAAAGGGCCCTGTTAAGGACATTCGTGAGTGTTTTGTATATACAAAGGGCCCTGTTAAGGACAATCAAGAGTGTTTCGTATATACAAAGGGCCCTGTTAAGGACAAACAAGAATGTTTCGTATATACAACGGGTCCTGTTAAGGGCAATCGAGAGTGTTTTGTATATACAAAGAGCCCTGTTAAGGACATTCGTGAGTGTTTTGTATATACAAAGGGCCCTTTTAAGGACAATCAAGAGTGTTTTGTATATACAAAGGGCCCTGTTAAGGACAATGGAGAGTGTTTCGTATATACAAAGGGCCCTGTTAATGACAATCAAGAGTGTTTTGTATAAACAAAGGGCCCTGTTAAGGACAATCAAGAGTGTTTCTTATATACAAAGGGCCCTGTTAAGGACAATCGAGAGTGTTTTGTATATACAAAGGGCCCTGTTAAGGACAATCGAGAGTGTTTTATATATATAAAGGGCACTGTTAAGAACACTCGAGAGTGTTTAATATATACATAGGGCACTGTTAAGAACACTCGAGAGTGTTTTATATATACAAAGGTCACTGTTAAGAACACTCGAGAGTGTTTAATATATACAAATGACACTGTTAAGAACACTCGAGAATGTTTTATATATACAAAGGGCACTGTTAAGAACACTCGAGAGTGTTTAATATATACAAAGGACACTGTTAAGAACACTCGAGAGTGTTTTATATATACAAAAGCACTGTTAAGAACAAAAGAGAGTGTTTATATATATATACAAAGGACACTGTTAAGAACACTCGAGAGTGTTTTATATATACAAAGGACACTGTTAAGAACACTCGAGAGTGTTTTATATATACAAAGGGCAATGTTAAGAACACTCGAGAGTGTTTAATATATACAAAGGACACTGTTAAGAACACTCGAGAGTGTTTTATATATACAAAGGGCACTGTTAAGAACACTCGAGAGCGTTTATATTTATACAAAGGACACTGTTAAGAACACTCGAGAGTGTTTTATATATACAAACGACACCGTTAGAACACTCGATAGTGTTTTATATATACAAAGGACACTGTTAAGAACACTCGAGAGTGTTTTATATATACAAAGGGCACTCCTAAGAACACTCGAGAGTGTTTACATATACACATAGGGCACTGTTAAGAACACTCGAGAGTGTTTATATATATACAAAGGACACTGTTAAGAACACTCGAGAGTGTTTTATATATACAAAGGACACTGTTAAGAACACTCGAGAGTGTTTTATATATACAAAGTGCACTGTATAGAACACTCGAGAGTGTTTTATATATACATAGGGCACTGTTAAAAACACTCGAGTGTGTTTTATGTATACAAATGGCACTGTTAAGAACACTCGAGAGTGTTTTATATATACAAAGGGCACTCCTAAGAACACTCGAGAGTGTTTTATATATACAAAGGACACTGTTAAGAACACTCGAGAGTGTTTTATATATACAAAGGGCAATGTTAAGAACACTCGAGAGTGTTTAATATATACAAAGGACACTGTTAAGAACACTCGAGAGTGTTTTATATATACAAAGGGCACTGTTAAGAACACTCGAGAGCGTTTATATATATACAAAGGACACTGTTAAGAACACTCGAGAGTGTTTTATATATACAAACGACACCGTTAGAACACTCGATAGTGTTTTATATATACAAAGGACACTGTTAAGAACACTCGAGAGTGTTTTATATATACAAAGGGCACTCCTAAGAACACTCGAGAGTGTTTTCATATACACATAGGGCACTGTTAAGAACACTCGAGAGTGTTTATATATATACAAAGGACACTGTTAAGAACACTCGAGAGTGTTTTATATATACAAAGGACACTGTTAAGAACACTCGAGAGTGTTTTATATATACAAAGTGCACTGTATAGAACACTCGAGAGTGTTTTATATATACATAGGGCACTGTTAAAAACACTCGAGTGTGTTTTATGTATACAAATGGCACTGTTAAGAACATTCGAGAGTGTTTTATATATACAAAGGGCACTCCTAAGAACACTCGAGAGTGTTTATATATACACATAGGGCACTGTTAAGAACACTCGAGAACTTTTTATAATTACAAAGGGCACTGTTAAGAACACTCGAGAGTGCTTATATATACACATATGGCACTGTTTAGAACAATCGAGAGTGTTTTATATATACAAAGGGCACTGTTTAGAACACTCGAGAGTGTTTTATACATACAAAGGGCCCGGTTAAGAACACTCGATAGTGTTTTATATATACATAGGGCCCTGTTAAGGACAATCGAGAGTGTTTTGTATATACAAAGGGCCCTGTTAAGAATGCTTGAGAGTGTTTTGTTTATACAAAGGGCCGTGTTAAGGACACTCGAGAGTATTTTGTATATACATAGGGCACTGTTAAGAACAATCAAGAGTGTTTTATATATACATAGGGCCCTGTTAAGAATACTCGAGAGTGTTTTATATATACATAAGGCGCTGTTAAGAACACTTGAGAGTGTTTTATATATACAAAGGGCCCTGTTAAGAACACTCGATAGTGTTTTATATATACATAGGGCCCTGTTAAGGACAATCGAGAGTGTTTTGTATATACAAAGGGCCATGTTAAGGACACTCGAGAGTGTTTTGTATATACAAAGGGCCCTGTTAAGGACACTCGAGAGTGTTTCGTATATACAAAAGGCCCTGTTAAGGACACTCGAGAGTGTTTCGTATATACAAAGGGCCCTGTTAAAAACAATCGAGAGTGTTTTGTATAAACAAAGGACCCTGTTAAAGACAATCGAGAGTGTTTTGTATAAACAAAGGACCCTGTTAAGGACAACCGAGAGTGTTTCATATATACAACGGGCGCTGTTAAGGACAGTCAAGAGTGTTTCGTATATACAAAGGGCCCTGTTAAGGACAATCAAGAGTGTTTCGTATAAACAAAGGGCCCTGTTAAGGACAATCGAGAGTTTTTCGTATATACAAAGGGCCCTGTTAAAGTCAATCAAGAGTGTTTTGTATATACAAAGGGCCCTGTTAAGGACATTCGTGAGTGTTTTGTATATACAAAGGGCCCTGTTAAGGTCAATCAAGAGTGTTTTGTATATACAAAGGGCCCTGTTATTAAGGACAATGGAGAGTGTTTTGTATATACAAAGGGCCCTGTTAAAGACAATCAAGCTTGTTTTGTATATACAAAGGGCCCTGTTAAGGACAATCGGCAGTATTTAAATACGTGTATATACATATATGGTCCCGCGAACGGCACATTCGTTAGCGTTTTATATACATATAAAAAGAACCCAATTTGTTTTCTTTTTTATGTTTTTTTTTATTTACTAAAATGAAATAAAACTTTAACAAACCTATTCCTTGTGGTAGTTGCATAATGGCTGTCATAATCCTTGTATCTGCTTCTTTAAAAATGCATTTTTCTTATTCTAACGACCCTTTTTAATTTAAATGACATTGTTGATGTATTTTGAAAATTTTGAAAGCATTGTCATTTTTGAATTGTGGATTAAGGAAATAAAGTGATGCTTGGAAATTTAGGTATAAATACATGGTTTTGGAAGTCTACTTTCAGTTTGTCAACAGTGTACGCACTTTAACTGAAAAATACTCTCTTATATGACACATGGCCCCCTACTTTTTATCGCCATAATTATTTTGCTAGTTCAGAGGTTGCTAAACAGTAGAATTTAAGTTTCACTTCTTAAATCTGGGTCTCTCTATGAATGTCAAGCATGCAAAAAGTATTAACAAAAAAGTAACATTAAACGTTAATCCTAGATAATGCATTATTGTTATCATAAATATTGGAGGAACACTTGGAAACCCTCGCTAACGTTTCAGATCAATCGGTCAACGCACAAAAATGCCCAAGCAGAGCACGAGGAGTTCCGAATGTTAGAGCTAATATGACTTAACTAGGTTTTAAAACCACATTGGATGAAAACGAGAACGCCAAGTTCGGGCCAAAAGCTTTATCTGAGAATGATTGACAGTTACAGGTACTTGCAAAAGTGCAAACAGATGTCGATTTTACTCAGTTTCATTCTGAGGTCTTCCTCGACCGATATATTTGAATATGCCATATATGCATGTAACCTAGCTGCCATGTGTTGCCGAAAATGGCGTTAACTCACATTTTACCCCTTATCGGTGACATACCGCATGTACTTACAAAGATATTCAAGGATACACTGCAGTACACTTTATAATATTGTTATCTCTTTTATGCTAGCATATGCTCTCCAACTTCGAAATGATTTACATCATGTTATATATGGGCGCAGACACGGGGCGGCATGCCGCTCCATTAATAAATATTAGTGTGGCATGCCGCACCAATAATTTCAAAACTTTTCTTCATATTTAGCTAATTTCCAAACTTGTTTACATTCATTTTGTATGCAGCATGAATTATAATTCCCATTTTTTGAGGTACCATATTTTCTGGCGTCTCTTTAGTATCGTAGGATGTTGGTAGTTGAAAAATTAAGCTAGAAAAATTAATATAGAATAAAACATATACTTGAGATGCACTATTTATGCATCGTCGGATACCCCCGGGTGTCGGGTTTATACACCATGATGGATGGAGAGTATCGCAATTGATACCCGTGGGTATCCGACGATTAATGAACACAAAATTTAAACTTTTTTCAACACAGGATGGCATACCCACCTCTACCTACCAAATCTCATTTTTTGTTACATGTGTTTCTGAGAGAAACACTGAAATGTATCTATGTTTTTTTTTAATTTGAATTATCTACGATTTTGCTTCATAAGTGGCCAGTACATGTGTACCAGTATTTCCCCCGGCGTATTACTATAAATCCTTGGTTTATGGGTTTGAATCCCATCCGGCCACAGTCTTCGTGATGATTGATAAATAATATTACATCTCATTGTCTCGTCTCTCACCGCTGATTTAAATGGGAACGTTATTCGTTACTTGCTTAGATGGGTGTACTCCAGTACTGGCTAACCTTCCATGATCCCAGGAAAGAGACGTTAGGCTAAATGATCGCTGTTTAGCCCTAGGTGGCATATCAATGGCTCTAAATATTCAAACAAACAAACAAATGGCGCCTCTTAGGACCTTGAGTCCTTTGATCTTATTTTATTATTATCTTATTTTTTTAAAATATCTACCCGCACCAATATCGAAGTCGCGTCTATGTCTCTGTTATATAGTCCCTTTAAGTAGCAATGAATTGCCTTTTATAATACATTTTATTGTTTAAGTATTTATGCAATAATGGCCATTGACCAGTTTCATACATCTAGTTAAAACTTTGTCATTCAATAAAATACTACTTCGGAATACGTGCACTTCATTTAATACTTTTATCACACACACGGTGCAGGAGTATGATAAAAGTATGTCATGGTTTTATTACACTTACCGGTATGCCTCGTAAATTATGTCATGGTTTTATTACACTTACCGGTATGCCTCGTAAATTATGTCATGGTTTTATTACACTTACCGGTATGCCTCGTAAATTATGGGATAGATAGGGAAATTTACACTAGTGCTCATTTGCTATTTAATTTATTAAACGAGTTTGCAAATATATATTATGCGAGGTTCTGCCGAGATCTATACCAATTTTGCAAATAAGCTTAACAAATTCAATAATAAATAAACACGAGTGACCGAGTGGTCTAAGGCGCCGTCTCAAGATCACTTACCTCTCATGGCTAAGGTCGTAGGTTCGAGTCCGCTCGCTCCAAAATCTTTATGTGAGAAAGTTTCTAGTTACTTGCGGAAGGACGATATGGTTCTACTCAGTCTGACTGAGTCTGAGGTCTTCCTTCACCAGTAAAACTGGATATGCCATATATAACCTATTGATATTACATTAGGTTAATTTAAAAAAATATGTCCCGTGTTTATAAATTCCTGCACCGTACATTACGTGATTATTATACAAGGCACGTGTATTACTAACTAACACGGTGACGAACCCACGTGACTCCATGATAAGGAATGGTGCAAAAAAATCAGACAAATCACCGGTTATATAAAGTGACCATGCGAAGTTGAAACAATTATGGTATCGAGTGGTGCAATTTACCAAAAAAAAAATGTTCCAATTGTTCGATATCACCGGTGGTTCATCTCTATACAGATATAGTGTTCGTCTTTGTTTCGTGAAATTTAATGAAATATTGTGAAAAAGTATCTTTCAAAATATTACCTGAAGCGGGCACTTGTCCTCCGATTTTTTGCATTGAAACGTTTGTCATTTTGATAAGGAAATCTGATGGTGTATTTGAGCTACTACGAAATAATGGTCGTTCTGACATAATTCACATTTCAGCCAATAAGGTGCCACATCTACGTCACGACAAAGACTGTACCTTTTTCTTTGACACAAGCGATGTGCGCTCTTCAGAGGTCGTTATAGGGTCTGAATTCAGACTTTACAAAGAGGCGAAAAAGAAAAGAGGTTCCGACTGTTTAGTAGAAATATTCCGAATCACACAAGGCCAGGATCCCGAGTAAGTAGATTTTCAGTCAATGTTTTTCCCCCAATCTGATCACCTCGGCCTTTATGCTACATACGCAATAGTCGTATTATACGGAGGATACGGAAATACCCTATTATACGGAGGATACGGAAATACCCGATGTTTCACGATTGTGTGTTTCCCTAGATGACGTCACCTGTTCCACTTAGACACCTCACTAAGTTATGTTATTTAGTTATATTATAGCGCGGGAAAGTAAGAAGGCATGGACTACTTTAATAGAAATATACTCATAAATTGTCTTAAATGTTACATTTCCTTTAAACAAATATTGATAAACTTCAGATATATACTTTGAATAGAGACATATATTTCTAAATATTACATAGTATATAGTTTATTAATTTTAACAACCAAATATATAAACTTCGCCCTGAACCATTTTCGTACCGGAAATAATTTTCACAACGGCAGGGATTACGCAAGAGACGACAGTATTAAGGCAAAGTACCACCATTGGAAAAAGGAAGTGCTTCCGTGGGGTAGTTGCATAATAGCGGTTATAGATAGTCCTCGTGTCTTCTTCTTTAAAAATGCATTTTCCTTATTTTAATGCTCTTTTTTTTTATTTAAATGACATTATTTATTTTGAACATTTTGATAGCATTGTCATGTTTGAATTGTGAATTTAGAAAAGAAAATGATGCTTGGAAATTGGGGTATGAATACATGATTTCTGAAGTCTACTTTCACTTTGTCAACAGTGTACACACTCAGCAGAAAAAATCTCTTATATGACACTTGACCCCTACTTTTCTCACCATATTTTGATAGTGCAGAGGTTGACAAACAGTAAAATGTAGGTTTCACTTCTTTCATTGGGATTCCCTATATATGACAAGCCTTCAGACTTTTATTATTTACTAAAGAATAAAGAACAAAAATCAATGGAGGGTTTACACATTTAATGGATTAATCAAAACCGCTTAAGCAGAGTAAATTGGGCGTTTGAATGCTGTTTCGAGGGAGAAAGACTTACGGTATTCCTGATAATGTTTTGGGGAAATTCGATATAAGATAATAACATATCCCAGAAATCATGCTTTGTGAAACGGGTTCGAGTCCCGCTCATTCCAAAACAAAAAACTTTATATGACAAAGGTTGCCAATTATTTTCGGAAGGACGGTCGTTTTACTAGTCTTCTTCCACCAATAAAACTGGATATGCCATATACAACCTAATGTGTGTTGAAAATGGCGTAAAATCCCATCAAAAATTTATCGTTCCAATAAACTGAAATAAAGATAGCAAACAAAGTAGTAACTGCAGTAATCTATCTGTCCGGCCTACACATGACCCCTTGTAAACAAGTTAGTAATGTCTTGGAGTTGAACGACGTTATACGGGCTCTTAATTTTTTTATTTTTTTTCATTTAAAGGTTACTACATTATGTTTTATTATGTTTGCGTAATTTTATGCCATCGAGGGCTAACTGACGATCAGTTAACCTAAGTACTAGGATCCTTTTATTTAGTTTAAACATATTTTATTGCCAAATAAACACATATTACAATATTTATCATGCATATAAGTCAAATACAATTTAAGGCAAAAGGGTCTGGCCACAAATTCTCTCAACATTAGATTCGGCCATTCCCTTTCAACTATATTATGCAATTTTTAACGATGGTTAAGATAAATTACATTCCTAGCAAGTAAATATGAATGACATAAAGTGAAGTTAATGAGAAAATATACATGCGTACTGACGCAAACACACACGGATACACGCACGCACGCACGCACGCACGCACGCACGCACACGTACGCACACACGCCAACACACACATATATACACACACTAGGATCCTGGAAAGTTAACCAGTACTCGAGCACATCGCACTCAGTTAACCTAATCACTGTTTCCTTACCCGAGTACACAAATCTCCGCAAGTAACGTATAACTTTCCCACTTGAATAAGCGATGAGAGACGAACGACAATGAGATAGCAGTCATCACGTAGTCTTGATCATATCCGACGCTTTCTTTTCTAAAAGATAAACGACTTGACAAGTTGTGCGGAACGAAAGTTTGAATTTGGAAGCAATATCTGATTGGCTGAAACAGAGACACCTCTGCAATGGTTTTGTTATAATAATATTAAAAATATGTATTCGGACGGAAGTCGTGATATTTATCTTGTGCGAGATCTTTGTCATAGAAAATATCTAATAATATAAAAATAATATGAATAAAGAAATAAACTTACAACCGATACTCTTTTGAAATACTATGGCAATGTCCGAGGTAGTCAAATTGTTTGAATCAACCAATCAAAAACGTTATTCGATTTTTTGTTAAATATTTTTTTTTATTCTCGGCCTAACCTGTCAAGACGTTTATCTTTTAAAAAAGCAAGCGTCGCATATGATCAAGACTAGTCATCACGAAGTCTAGCCGGGCGATTGGTGAAACATGAGTACGCTGAAACCACATTTCAGTATTCAAGTTAAATGTAGTTGATATTTCCAAGGGTAGGCGCACCGCTAAAAAAGGTACCAATGTTGTTGGGGGTAACTTTACCATATAGTATATTGACCCCCACTCATCTCTTCATGTTTAGTGATTACCACATTATAAATGTGTTATGTAATCATAATTTGTTCTCACATTTATTAAATTAGGATCAAATAACACAATTATAATGTGATAATCACTAAACATGAAGAGAGGAGTGGGGGTCAATAAACTATATGGTAAAGTACCCCCCCCCCCCCCCCCCCACCCCACCACCACCACCACACACCACACACACACAGCTTCCTATTTTTTTCTCTCCGATAATGACTCCGAAATGTGTCCCAAAGTTAGTATTTTGCCCTTAACATATCATAAAGTTGATTAAAAAAGTGATTTGGATGATAAATAAGGGGTGGGAGACATTTCACATAGGGGAATGGGGTCATTTTACTATAGCCGCGGGGTCATATTACAACGGGGGGTCAAAATGATATACGACACCGGAACGTTGTTTCAAAAGCTAGTTTAAGTGATTTTTCGAATCGCTTTTTGTTACAGGTGCATATTTTGTAGTTCCTACCTGCCGCCTGGCTATTAGAGGAATCTATTTCACCGATATATAAATCAGTGCGATCTACACAAATCCAGATTAACTGAAAACAGTTACACTTCATTCTAAATGTAAACGTTACCTGACATGGCGCTCAACTGTTTTAAGGTAATCTGGATTTTTTTGGGTCGCACTCAATTGTATATCAGTGAAATAGATTCCTCTAATACCCAGATTTTCGGTGAGAACTATAAAATGTGCACATGTACAAAAAAAATCCGAAAACGGAAAGACACTTAAATTACCCTTTTAAACAACGTTCCGGTGCCGTTTTAAGCGGTGCGCCTGACGTATATTCCCACACTTAATTTCACCAATCCACAATTGTTATATTGTCATTTGTTTGAAAACAGTGAACTTGAAGAGCAGATATGGATTTGTGAAAAAATCCAAGTTGATAAAGACGGTTACGTCAATATAATGAGTGAGATGTCGACATAATACGTCCCTGATGTCGATATAATGAAGTAGATATCTGACTATCAGGCATGCGTTTCACAAATTAACTTACGATAGAATTCGACGTAAGTCAATTTGACAGTTTCTCCTTGCGTGTTCAAATTTCGATTGACATTTAAAGATAGTATTTTCAGAAAATATGTAACTTTCTGCATGATTTGAGCCAGTTTGGCTTCATGTGGATGAAAATTAAAGATAATATGAATAATTGTTGGTTTACGTTTACGATGATTTTTGTCGTATTTTTTTCGTGAAACGCATTACAGGCTGGCAGAACTAGGCTACCGTAATATAGCTACATCAGTCGGAGAAAATTGAAATATGTTTATTTTCATTTCAGAGACAAATCTTTAGAATCGGAAGTTAACTTGACTGTATCCTGGGATTACGAGGGATGGATAAATTTCAATGTGACAAACGCTGTAAAATTGTGGACAAGTCTACCATACAAAAACCTTGGCTTGTATATGAGAGTGAAATATATAGATCGAGGTAAGTATATATGTTGAGAAGGGGGCAGCTATTTGCACGACCGACGTGAGGATATAAATACTTTCACATTCACATGACGATCGTGCAGATAGGAATAAAAGAACACCGTAGTTTAAAATCCCCATCGCACACGCATGCACGCACGCACGCGCGCACACACGAGTTTCTTAAGATTCTAAGATATTTCCGTAAATAATTCATCCGTCGATTTTCGTCTCTTTTCACCATTTTATATTGCCCCGTAATACAGTATGGCCGTTGTTACTTGAAGTAGACAAAATAAATTTCAAATGACGTCTCAGAATCCCGAAATGTCCATGCAAACTATATATTATATATATTATAAAACAACAAACAATTAAAAAAAAAAAAGGTTTTAATTACTTTTTATTTGTTTAACATAATCTATACTTTTAATACAATTGCTTAAAATTTTTGATTTACACGGCAGTATTTCTTAGGGATTTTTTTCCGGAATACTTTAACAAAGCGGAAGTACCTCAGACGATTGAACCAAAGATAGTTTATAGAAGAAATATGTATTATGCTTACGTCCGAAATAGTTCAGACCGTTATGCTGATGATAATATAAGTTATCCAGTTATTAGAACGGGCCTAGCTCTCCCGCTTGGATCCGTTACATAGCATTGAGATTTGTGCACGTTGATTGGTCAGTTGCTTCAGATAAAATTGAATGACGTAATTTTGATTGTATCTTATCGTATCTTAATTTTAGATCGAGTTATTGAACCGGGTAAATTTGGATTTGTCGGACGGCGCGGACCTGATGACAAGCAGTCGTTCATGGTTGGATTCTTCAGAATGTCACGTGATTTGCACGTGCGCAGCAAACGGTCAACAAAATCAAGTCAAAACACCACTCCAAACGAGGCTACCAATTACTACTACTGGGGAGGCGATAGCTACTGTATGTGATACAATATTTTATATATATACTAGGGAGAGAGAGATTGAAATAGAAATATTGAATGAGAGAAGGAAAATAATCCATAGTGATATATTGAGAGAGAGAGAGAGAGAGAGAGAGAGAGAGAGAGAGAGAGAGAGAGAGGTGGGGGATAAAGAAAGGTATAGACAGAGACTGCAAGAGAGATAAAAATAAATGATAGTGAAACATTGCAGAGAGAGAGAGAGAGAGAGAGAGAGAGAGAGAGAGAGATGGACATATAATATGAATAAAAGGACGAGAAAACAAAGATGTATATATAGAGACTGAAAGAAAAAGATAGAACGCCTGAAAGCTGGAAAAGAACTGATAGTCATATATTCATAGAGAAAGAAGAGAGAATGAAGGGATAGAGATACAGAAATATAGTATATAGATTCCATATTTTATTAAACTGTTTTTTTAACAGATGATTCTGAGAATATGTCCTATACTACAACAATACCGAATGTGTTTGTGTTTGGCTTGTACAGCCGGGCCTTGATAAGCTCAGTCGGTAGCGTGTCTGACTATCAAATTCGAATCCCCGCCAGGCAACAGTTTCCGTGATGATTGATATATGACATTGCGTCTTAGTGTTATTCGTTTCTAACTGTGGATATGGGATGTGCTAGAGTACTGGTTAACCTCCCAGGAAACAGTGGTTATGGTAACTGATCGTCTGTTAGCCCTCGAAGGTATAAAATGACGCTCAATATTCAATTGTCTTGTACATTGCTTTCTACAATGTATTTCAGCGGTTGACAACGACCGACGGAGCGCCTGCCAGAGACACACGCTGTATGTGAGTTTCCGCAGCCTTGGGTGGCAGGTACGAATCTTGTATATATTTTTTTGTGTATATTATGTTAGATATATTATATAGAATATATTATATTGTGTATATTGTTTGGTATATTTAGTTTTATTATATAGTACATATTATATTGTATATATAATATAGTATATATTATACAGTTATATTGTATTGTGTTTATTATGTTATATATTATAAAGTATATATTATTTTGTGTGTATCATATTATATATATATATTAATATATTGTGTATATTATATATACTATATTGTGTATATATTATATTATATATACTATATTGTGAATGTTATATAATATATACTCTATTTTATTTATTATATTGTGTATATATTATGTTATATATATTATATTGTGAATGTTATATAATATATACTATATTTTATATATTATATTGTGTATATCATATAGTTTATATTATAAAGTATATATTATATAGTATATATTACACAGTATTCATTATATTGTATATAATATATATGGTAAATTTGATATAGTCTATTCTATTTATAGTATATATTATATAGCTTATATAATATTGTATAAATTATATAGTAAATATTATATTGTATATATTGTAAAGTATATATATTTTAGTATAAATGTTATAGTATATTTATTATATTGTATATATTATATTGTTTACATTATACAGTGTATATAAATTATATTGTTTATTTTATATAGTTTATATTAAAGAACCTAAACTGCCTGATAAATGTATCCTAATAATTTGAACTTGAGTCTGTGAAGTATTAATGAAATAACGTGTATTGACCCATTTACTACTTATATAAATTAAGTCGTTTCAAAAAATAATATTCAAAACAATTTATGGAGGGCAGTTAAAAATTAACAAACTATGCCATGAAAATTACTTGCAAAATTAGAGGCTATCGGCACAATATTCAACAAAAAACGCATGTTTTCACCAGCTTGACTTTATGTATAGTACTGACTCGCAAACATATTTTAGCATATTCTAAATACTTATAAAACGTAACTTAAGAAAAGCCTCCAAGAGATCATGATTATAGACTGGTTCCAATGAAACTGCATATGGTTTTAATGCCATTTGTTGAAGAAAAAATGATGAACCAGTCAAAATCCTGTTTAAGTTTTTAAGAATTTATTTTTATGAAAAAAGAATCCGGTTATAGTTTGTAATCGATTGATACATGCTATATCTGTTGCAGTTATACCGTCATATTGATACATGATATATCTGTTGCAGTTATACCGTCATATTGATACATGATATATATTTTGCAGTTATACCGTCATATTGATACATGATATATCTGTTGCAGTTATATCGTCATATTGATACATGATATATATGTTGCAGTTATATCGTCATATTGATACATGATATATATGTTGCAGTTATACCGTCATATTGATACATGATATATATGTTGCAGTTATACCGTCATATTGACACATGGTATATCTGTTGCAGTTATACCGTCATATTGACACATGGTATATATGTTGCAGTTATACCGTCATATTGACACATGATATATATGTTGCAGTTATACCGTCATATTGACACATGATATATATGTTGCAGTTATATCGTCATATTGATACATGATATATATGTTGCAGTTATACCATCATATTGATTATTGATATATCTATTGCAGTTATACCATCATATTGACACATGATATATATATCTGTTGCAGTTATACCATCATATTGAAACATGGTTTATATGTTGCAGTTATACCGTCATATTGAAACATGGTATATATGTTGCAGTTATACTGTCATATTGATACATGATATATCTGTTGCAGTTATACCATCATATTGAAACATGGTTTATATGTTGCAGTTATACCGTCATATTGATACATGATATATATGTTGCAGTTATACCATCATATTTACACATGATATATATATGTTGCAGTTATACCATCATATTGAAACATGGTTTATATGTTGCAGTTATACCGTCATATTGATAGATGATATATCGATTGCAGTTATACCGTCATATTGATACATGATATATATGTTGCAGTTATACCGTCATATTGATATATATGTTACAGGTATACCGTCATATTGATACATGATATATCTGTTGCAGTTAACTATCATATTGACACATTGTATATATGTTACAGTTATACCATCATATTGATACATGATATATATGATACGGTCATATTGATACATGATATATCTGTTGCAGTTATACCATCATATTGATACATGATATATCTGTTGCAGTTATACCGTCATGTTGATACATGATATATATGATACGGTCATATTGATACACAATATATATGATACCTTCATATTGATACATGATATATCTGTTGCAGTTATACCATCATATTGATACATGATATATCTGTTGCAGTTATACCGTCATGTTGATACATGATATATATGTTGCAGTTATACCGTCATATTGATACATGATATATATGTTACAGTTATACCGTCATATTGATTGTTGTGGTTATACCATCATATTGATACATGATATATCTGTTGCAGTTATACCATTATATTGATATATGATATATATGTTGCAGTTATACCGTCATATTGATACATGATATATCTATTGCAGTTATACCATCATATTGATACATGATATATCTGTTGTGGTTATAACATCATATTGACACATTATATATCTGTTGCAGTTATACCGTCATATTGATACATGATATATCTGTTACAGTTATACCATCATATTGATACATGATATATCTGTTACAGTTATACAGTCATATTGATTGTTGTGGTTATATCGTTATATTGATACATAATATATCTGTTGCGGTTATACCGTCATATTGATACATGATATATCTGTTGCGGTTATACCGTGATATTGATACATGATATATCTTTTGCGGTTATACCACCATATTGATACATGATATATCTCTTGCGGTTATACAGTCATATTGATACATGATATATCTGTTGCAGTTATACCATCATATTGATACATGATATATCTGTAACAGTTATACCGTCATATTATTTGTTGTGGTTATACCGTCATATTGATACATGATATATATGTTACAGTTATACTGTCATATTGATACATGATATATATGATACTGTCATATTGATACATGATATATCTGTTGCAGTTATACCGTCATATTGATAATGATATATCTGTTGCAGTTATACCATCATATTGACACCTGATATATATGTTGCAGTTATACCGTCATATTGATACATGATATATCTGTTGCAGTTATATCGTCATATTGATACATGCTTTATCTGTTACAGTTATACCGTCATATTGATACATGATATATCTGTTGCAGTTATACCGTCATATTGATACATGCTATATCGGTTAAAGTTATACCGTCATATTGATACATGATATATCTGTTGCAGTTATACCGTCATATTGATACATGATATATATGTTGCAGTTATACCATCATATTGATACATGATATATATGTTACAGTTATACCGTCATATTGATTGTTGTGGTTATACCGTCATATTGATACATGATATATCTGTTGCAGTTATACCATTATATTGATACATGATATATATGTTGCAGTTATACCTTCATATTGATACATGATATATCTGTTGCAGTTATACTGTCATATTGATACATGATATATCTGTTGTGGTTATAACATCATATTGATACATGATATATCTGTTGCAGTTATACCTTCATATTGATACATGATATATCTGTTACAGTTATACCGTCATATTGATACATGATATATCTGTTACAGTTATACAGTCATATTGATTGTTGTGGTTATATCGTCATATTGATACATGATATATCTGTTGTGGTTATACCGTCATATTGATACATGATATATCTGTTACAGTTATACCGTCATATTGATACATGATATATCTGTTACAGTTATACAGTCATATTGATTGTTGTGGTTATATCGTCATATTGATACATGATATATCTGTTGCGGTTATACCGTCATATTGATACATGATATATCTGTTGTGGTTATACCGTCATATTGATACATGATATATCTGTTGCGGTTATACCGTCATATTGATACATGGTATATCTGTTGCAGTTATACCGTCATATTGACACATGGTATATATGTTGCAGTTATACCGTCATATTCAGACACGGTATATATGTTGCAGTTATACCGTCATATTGACACATGATATATATGTTGCAGTTATACCGTCATATTTATACATGATATATATGTTACAGTTATACCGTCATATTGATACATGATATATCTGTTACAGTTATACCTTCATATTGACACATGGTATATCTGTTGTATTTATATCGTCATATTGATACATAATATTTCTGTTGCAGTTATACAGTCATATTGATACATGATATATCTGTTGCAGTTATACCGTCATATTGACACGTGATATATCTATTGCAGTTATACCGTCATATTGATACATGATATATCTGTTACAGTTATACCTTCATATTGACACATGGTATATCTGTTGTATTTATATCGTCATATTGATACATAATATTTCTGTTGCAGTTATACAGTCATATTGATACATGATATATCTGTTGCAGTTATACCGTCATATTGACACGTGATATATCTGTTGTAGTTATATCGTCATATTGATACATGGTATATCTGTTGCAGTTATACCGTCATATTGATACTTGCTATATCTGTTGCAGTTATACCGTCATATTGATACATGATATATATATGTTACAGTTATACCGTCATATTGATACATGATATATATCTGTTGCAGTTATACCGTCATATTGACACGTGATATATCTGTTGTAGTTATACCTTCATATTGAAACATGGTATATCTGTTGTAGTTATATCGTCATATTGATACATGATATATCTGTTGCAGTTATACCATCATATTGACACATGGTATATATGTTACAGTTATACCGTCATATTGACACATGATATATCTGTTGCAGTTATATCGTCATATTGACACATGATATATATGTTGGAGTTATACCGTCATATTGACACATGGTATATATGTTGCAGTTATACCTTCATATTGATACCTGATATATCTGTTGCAGTTATACCATCATATTGACACATGATATATCTGTTGCAGTGATACATGATATATATGTTGCAGTTATACTGTCATATTGACACATGATATATATATATATATGTTGCAGTTATACCATCATATTGATACATGATATATATGTTGCAGTTATACGGTCATATTGACACATGATATATCTGTTGCAGTTATACCGTCATATTGATACATGATATATATGATACCGTCATATTGATACATGCTATATCAGTTACAGTTATACCGTCATATTGATACATGCTATATCTGATGCAGTTATATCGTCATATTGATACATGCTATATATATTACAGTTATACCGTCATATTGATACATGATATATCTGTTGCAGTTATACCGTCATATTGATACATGCTATATATGTTGCAGTTATTCCGTCATATTTATACATGATATATCTGTTGCAGTTATACCGTCATATTGATACTTGCTATATCTGTTGCAGTTATACCGTCATATTGATACATGCTATATCTGTTGCAGTTATACCGTCATATTGATACATGCTATATCTGTTGCAGTTATACCGTCATATTGATACATGCTATATCTGTTGCAGTAATACCGTCATATTGATACATGCTATATCTGTTGAAGTTATACCGTCATATTGATACATGATATATCTGTTGCAGTTATACCGTCATATTGATATATATGTTACAGTTATACTGTCATATTGATATATGATATATCTGTTGCAGTTATACCTTCATATTGATATATATGTTACAGTTATACCTTCATATTGATATATGATATATCTGTTGCAGTTATACTGTCATATTGATACATGATATATATGTTGCAGTTATACCGATACATGATATATCTGCTGCAGTTATACCGTCATATTGATTCATGATATATCTGTTGCAGTTATACCGTCATATTGATACATGATATATCTGTTGCTGTTATACCTTCATATTGATACATGATATATCTCTTGCGGTTATACTGTCATATTGATACATGATATATCTGTTGCAGTTATACCGATACATGATATATCTGCTGCAGTTATACCGTCATATTGATTCATGATATATATGTTGCGGTTATACCGTAAAATTGATACATGATATATCTGTTGCAGTTATATCGTCATAATGAGACATGATATATCTGTTGCAGTTATATTGTCATATTGATACATGATATATATGTTACAGTTATACCATCATATTGATACATGATTTATTTGTTGCAGTTATACCGTCATATTGATACATGCTATATCTGTTGCAGTTATACCGTCATATTGATACATGCTATATATGTTGCAGTTATACCATCATATTGATACATGATATATCTGTTGCAGTTATACCGTCATATTGATACAGGATATATCTGTTGCAGTTATACCATCATATTGATACATGATATATATTTGTTGCAGTTATACCGTCATATTGACACATGATATGTATATGTTGCAGTTATACCGTCATATTGACACATGGTATATATGTTGCAGTTATACCGTCATATTGACACATGCTATATCTGTTGCAGTTATACCGTCATATTGACACATGATACATATGTTACAGTTATACCGTCATATTGATACATGATACATCTGTTACAGTTATACTGTCATATTGATACATGATACATCTGTTGCAGTTATACCGTCATATTGATACATGATATATATCTGTTGCAGTTATACCGTCATATTGACACATGGTATATATGTTGCAGTTATACCATCATATTGACACATGGTATATATGTTGCAGTTATACCGTCATATTGACACATGCTATATCTGTTGCAGTGATACCGTCATATTGACACATGATATATATATGTTACAGTTATACCGTCATATTGACACATGATATATCTGTTGCAGTTATATCGTCATATTGACACATGATATATATATGTTACAGTTATATCGTCATATTGACACATGACAGCTGTTGCAGTTATATCGTCATATTGACACATGATACATCTGTTACAGTTATACCGTCATATTGATACATGATACATATGTTACAGTTATACAGTCATATTGATACATGATATATCTGTTACTGTTAGACCGTCATATTGATACATGATATAGATGTTACAGTTATACCGTCATATTGATACATGCTATATCTGTTACAGTTATACCATCATATTGATACATGATATATCTGTTGCAGTTATATCGTCATATTGACACATGATATATCTGTTGCAGTTATACCGTCATATTGATACCTGGTATATATGTTACAGTTATACCGTCATATTGATACATGATATATCTGTTACAGTTATACCGTTATATTGACACATGCTATATCTGTTGCAGTTATACAGTCATATTGATACATGATATATCTGTTGCAGTTATACCGTCATATTGATACATGCTATATCTGTTGCAGTTATACCGCCAAATTGACACATGCTATATCTGTTGCAGTTATACCGTCATATTGACACATGCTATATCTGTTGCAGTTATACCGTCATATTGACACATGCTATATATGTTGCAGTTATACCGTCATATTGATACATGCTATATCTGTTACAGTTATACCGTCATATTGATACATGCTATATCTGTTACAGTTATACCATCATATTGATACATGCTATATCTGTTGCAGTTATACCGTCATATTGATACATGATATATCTGTTACAGTTATACCGTCATATGATATATATGTTGCAGTTATACTGTCATATTGACACATGATATATCTGTTACAGTTATACCATCACATGATATATATGTTGCAGTTATACCGTCATATTGACACATGATATATATGTTGCAGTTATACCATCATATTGACACATTATATATCTGTTGTAGTTATATCGTCATATTGACAATTGATATATCTGTTGCAGTTATATCGTCAGATTGACACATGATATATATGTTGCAGTTAAGCTGTCATATTGACACATGATATATATGTTGCAGTTATACCATCATATTGACACATGATATATCTGTTACAGTTTTACCATCACATGATATATATGTTGCAGTTATACCGTCATATTGACACATGATATATATGTTGCAGTTATACCATCATATTGACAAATGATATATCTGTTGTAGTTATATCATCATATTGACACATGATATATATGTTGCAGTTATACCGTCATATTGACACTTGATATATCTGTTGCAGTTATATCGTCATATTGACACATGATATATATGTTGCAGTTAAGCCGTCATATTGACACAATATATCTGTTGTTGTTATACCATCATATTGATACATGATATATCTGTTACAGTTATACCGTCATATTGATACATGATATATCTGTTACGGTTATAGCGTCATATTGATACATGATATATCTGTTACAGTTATAGCGTCATATTGATACATGATATATCTGTTACAGTTATACCGTCATACTGATACATGATATATATGTTACAGTTATACCGTCATATTGATACATGATATATCTGTTACAGTTAGACCGTCATATTGATACATGATATAGATGTTACAGTTATACCGTCATATTGATACATGATATATCTGTTACAGTTATACCGTCATATTGATACATGGTATATATGTTACAGTTATACAGTCATATTGATACATGATACATATGTTACAGTTATACCGTCGTATTGATACTTGATATATATATGTTACAGTTATACTGTCATATTGATACATGATATATATGTTACAGTTATACCATCATATTGATACATGCTATATCTGTTGCAGTTATACCGTCATATTGATACAGGCTATATCTGTGTCAGTTATACCGTCATATTGATACATGATATATCTGTTGCGGTTATACCATCATATTGACACATGATATATATATATATGTTACAGTTATATCGTCATATTGACACATGATATATATGTTACAGTTATATCGTCATATTGACACATGATATATATGTTACAGTTATACCATCATATTGACACATGATATATATATATATGTTACAGTTTTATCTTCATATTGACACATGATATATATGTTACAGTTATACCGTTATATTGACACATGATATATATATGTTACAGTTATATCGTCATATTGATACATGATATATATATATATATATATATATATATGTTACAGTTATACCATCATATTGACACATGGTATATATGTTACAGTTATACCGTCATATTGGTACATGGTATATATGTTACAGTTATACCGTCATATTGATACATGGTATATATGTTACAGTTATACCGTCATATTGACACATGATATATTTGTTACAGTTATACCGTCATACTGCATTATTTAAAAAAAAATGTTTACTGTAACGAATGAATTTTACATCTTATTGCAGGTAGTGAGACTTTGAGTAAAAAAATCATACATTCTATAAGTGTTAATGTAAAAAATACTTATATCTTATAAACTCGTAAGGTAACGTTTCTCTTAAGACAGTCATCAGGTTGAAGTCACCAGGAGTCTTTGGGTAATTTTGGTTTCTGGTTAATTTTCTCTTTAAACGAACTATTAAAAAAGCAGTATCTTCAACCAAGGGGTTTATATAGAGATATAGTCCTTGTAGCCTCAACCATGCATACAAGCCCAAGCCTTCCCGGGGGAGAGGGGGGGGGGGGGGGGTTAGAATGCTCAGTTTAACGTGTTCTCTGGGATGCTTGTTTTAGTCCAAGTTTGTTTGGTTTGATGAAAATATTTTAAGGAGGAAAAACATAACATAACTGAATTGCTTGAATTCTCTTTTTTTCAGTGGAAGATAAAAATACTTGTTTTTTTTCAAATTTCAAATGCATTCTTTTCGACATTTTGTTGATGGTTGAAAATTTTCTAAAATAGTGATTTGAATATTGCTGTTAATAATTGATTTGATCATTGTCAAATGTCCATACCGTCATGTACATGTATTAAGAAATTAAGAAATCTTGAAAGTATTATCACAATATTTTACAAATATTAGAGTTATTGCAAAATATCAAAATGTTTGTTGTTTTGGCAACACCAAATTTCCTTGATTTTTCCTATTTAAATTTGTTTTTACCTTGGGAGATTTTCAAACTTAAAACATCTTTATTTACTAAAAAAACATATTCATACTCTAACGTGTAATCTATTATACACCACTAAAATTGTATTTGCACTTATAAAAAATAAGAAATCTTTTGGCTGTAACATGTGCCCAGAATAACTTGTTAATGGGTTGATAATATAATTAATTCATTGAACAATCTATATAAAACACACACAAATAAAATAGAATGGTTTATTTACGGGTTACAATTGCTCAATGATTGCATACTAATCATATACAATATATAACTCTTACCATTTCATGCCTATTTTTAGGACTGGATTATCGCCCCTGAAGGTTACAAAGCTTTTTATTGTGGAGGAGAATGTACATTCCCGCTAGGAGCGCACCTGAACGCTACAAACCACGCGATCGTCCAGACGCTTGTTCACCTTAGAAAGCCGTATACAGTTCCAAAACCATGCTGCGCGCCAACCAAGCTGTCTCCTACGCAAGTTCTGTATTTTGATGAAAAATCTAACGTGGTTTTAAGAAAATACAAAAACATGGGTGTGGTGGCATGTGGCTGTCATTAGAGCCAAGCAGGGTTTGAGAATGTATTATAAATATCGTTGCTTCAGAGGATAAACACGTTTTTTTTCTATCACCTCGTGCAATTAAAACAAACAAACCAGTCCATGGTTATGCAGCCATTGATCAAATTTGTGATGCAGGCATATTGCTTTGACACGTGACAGAAACAGTGTCTCGTTTAATGAATGTGAGTGTAGGCAACACACAGCCTTGAAATTTTGAGATGTTTTGTTCAAATAATTTATAGGATAAATTTGTATTTAATGGTTGTTGACGTTGCAGAGGGTTTAGCAGACTTATTTAGATCTGGTATGTTAAAGACCGAACATTTGATGATGATATGAAGTTCTGAAAAAAAAAACTACATGACAATTTCCTACGTTTTCAACATGGATATGTCAAGATTGCTTGACAAATAAAAATATGTAAAACGACATGGACTTTGGACTTTAATGGAGAGATTTATTTTCTCGCTTACGTTAATACCATGTAAAGGATGAAGGTATTGTGTATTTTAGCTACCATGTGATGTATTTCATGACATACTCACAGAGTGAGTGACAAAATTGGTTGTGTGCATTATTACATGTATTTCAAATACAATTATGATATGTAAAAAAATGGTGACGGGCTTGACTTTAATCAATTCTACATGCTGTGTTTACATGTATGGTTAATTGTTGATTACAGTCAATTGTCTTTTTGCGACCGCTTTTTAATTAATATATCAATATGTATTTTGTGACTTAAGTGTCATATCATTGTTTCTTGCTGTTTTAAAATTGTGAACTCAGTCTGTTTATTGTAAGGGTTGATAATTTTAAAATTTCATTTCATTTCATTAATCGCTCGTACTTTCATTAATAGGTATGCATATCGCAGACATTAATTAATTGTTATTCCATTAAATTGCATGGCATAATTGTTTAAGGTACTCGGGTCAGAGGCCAAAACAAATCAGAACAATGTGCGGCCTTTTCCACTGCGTTCCATCTCATTCGAAACAACGCACGGCCATTTCCGCCATATGTTCGAATCAATCGACACAACCTTTGACACAGTGTTCGAAATTTATGTCGAAGAGTATCAGAAATCGCCGGTCGTTTTCTCGATGGTTTTGTTTTTTCTAATAAAGGCTCAGCAATTTCCGAAAAGTTCATTTTCTGGTTGAATATTCCTTTTGACTATGTAATTCAATAAGAATTAAAAACTTAATCTATATTTTCTGCATTTTCAGAAGTGGTTTGAACCACCTGTTTTGCAAATACGTTCATCGCCTTTTGCAATTCATTCAATTTAGGTACGACTTTCTCATCCGTCAAAAGGTTACAGCATGCCAAAGAATTGTTAAAACTTTGTTTAATGTGTCGCATCTAGCTGTCATATTTTTGTATCCCAATCACCGACGACTCCCATTTCGGGTCTACGAAAAAGCCGGGAATTCCATGCATCTACCATAAAACATAGCGCACTTTATCATTAAAGGGAGTATATCAGGAAAAAACAATTAACGTCTTTAAAATAAAATTATCTTTAAAAAGCATATCATTATCAATAAATAAAATCTGAATGGCTTGGTATGTCAAATTTAGCAAAACTAGACAGAATCGATATTTAAAATGGATTGGTGTAACTTGAAACGAAATATCCGTTCTAAAAATACACAGTACTTAAATACTGTAAGACGATCTTCATATCGTCATTCGGACTCTTTCTAAGATGAAACAATTTGTATTATGTGGAAACCTGTATAACAGATTAAATAGAGATCATACTGATCTCACGTGACTCATTTAATACGTCACACAATATGTTGCAATGTTAAGCGGGAAATATATTTTATTCTAACCTGGGTGCGTAGACCAAAGTAAAGAATTCTGTTTCAATATATTATTTTGGCATGTTAAAAAAGATATCCTTTTGAAAACACGGGATCAGTGACTATAGATAGAACATAATATAGAGGGGGTGTGTGTGTGTGTGGGGGGGGGGGGGGGGGGGGTTAAAGTCAATTTTAAAATTTAAAAAAAAAATCGTGATATATTTGCTTTAAACCATGTTGACATAGTTTTGTGGTTTGTTCACGTTGCCAATCACTGACGGCTCTCGATTCGGGTCTATGAAAAATCGGGTAATGTCATGTCCATTTACCAAAAGTCATAGCACACTTTAGCATTGCATCGGTCTGTGAAAAATCGGGGAATATCATGTGCATTTACCAAAAGTCATAGCGCTCTTTAGCATTGCATCGGTCTGTGAAAAATCGGGTAATGTCATGTGCATTTACCAAAAGTCATAGCGCACTTTAGCATAGCGCACTCTAGCATTACATCGGTCTGTGAAAAATCGGGAAATGTAGTGTGCATTTACCAAAAGTCATAGCGCACTTTAGCATTCATCGGTTTGGTATGTACGATCGATTCAAAGTTTGTTGAAACTTAATTTGACAAGTTCATAATTGAACGGTATAGGTTAAGCGGATAATTATGTAAATTCTAATATGCTATCGTCCGTGATTGAGTACCTGTCAACCTGTCTTACCTGTATTTCCGATACAAAGTTAACAATCGTGCTCAAATAAACAAAAAAAATAAACGGACTTTTTGTAGTTTTCGGACTGTTGATTAGCGTGTTCATTTCTATTGGTGTTGAACGTTTTTACAGCCACCATATCATATATTACTGGCCGCATCATTGTCATTGTATTCCTGTTTCCATGGATACCGGTATATACGCGATTTGAAATATATATTTTGTTCATTTCATTTCTAACATTTTCATAAATTACATATTAACATCTTTTGTCCTAAGTATATTAAAGAAACACTCGTGTATATCGAATGGATATATAATGAATTATGCAGGGGTCTCATGTTTTACCTTTCTCATGCATTTTCCTCTTAAACCGATAAATGTTGCGTTTAAATTGTGATCACAACTCTGAAAATATAAACCAAGGACTTAAATAGAATGACAAGACACTTGCATCTCTCGCTAAATAGTGATAAGATAGCACGCGAAGAATTGGTTATTTGGCAAACTAATCATTCAGATTTCGCAGGAAACTGATTTATTTTACATAAAATGTAAACTGTATGTAGTCTTAGATGTTGTAGAATGTTTTTACATGCAAAATGATCTTGAATTAAAAACATTACAGTTTGAAGTAAAATTGCGAGCACTTTCCTTGTGTTTTTAGTTGCAGTCTAAACATATCGCAAGTACTTCAAAATATTTAAACACAATTTGATTGGAATTGTCTCATTTTGTAGAGCATTTTTATTGTGCAAAGAAATAATTTTGATTTTTTTATTTTATTTAAAAAAAGGAGATAAATAATTTCAATTATAATGAATGGAAGTTCGGAGAAAACGGAGATTTCGCGAGATATTGCGTGAATACGCGAGCGTTCATAAAATCTCAATCTGAATCTTTTTTTCTACTCTAAACAAACTCATAGGTATTATTGAATTAGAACTCGTAAAAAGTCCGTCGTTTGCATTCTTTATTGACCGCACCAACGCGCATGTCCGTTTTACAAACTGACTGACGTTCTGTTTGTAAAACGGTATTGTGTACATGGGCGTAGACACGAGTGCGGCATGCCGCACCAATGATGTAAAGAACTTTTTCTACTTAATACTAGTTAATATAAACAAAATTCTGCATTTGTTTTGTACGCCGCACCAATAATTTCGCATTCTTTCTTGTTTTATAATTATCTTAAATTCGGGTGATGGTGGCTACCACTGGGTAGTCTACAAAATTACAAGTTTTTGTCAAATATTAAACCGCACAAAAATTAAATTCGTGACTACGTCCCTAGTAAAATGGTAATATAGTGTTCGAACATGGTCAAAACTCTTGCTCAGGTGTATAAACACATGTGGATTTAATAACATATCTATTTAAATTTAGACCGCGCCATTGCACTTGTCCACAATTCATTTGGGATTTTTATATTCTCTTTTTTTTTTAACAAACTGACAAATATTGTTAACTTGTTCTGTGTGTAAAACGGACATGTGCAATGGGCTAACCAGATCTATTGCACTTTATCATTGCCCAAAAATTATGATGTAGATAAGAGAATCATTAGAATATAAGTTATTCTGTTATTTTTATTCTCCCCACCCCCATCCACCCCCTCTTAGTTTTGTTATTCTGATATTGACTCGACCTCCCCATTGCGCATACCCGTATACAAACTGATATTGATATAATATAGACATGCACAGTTTAACGGCCAAATATAGACATAGGCGTGCACTCTCCAACACATTCGTCCCATTGTATTCATTGAAAAGTGTGACTGTAACGAACGACAACTCTTGCGAAGGTTGCTAGTTATATAGTAACTGTAAAGAACGATAACTCTGGTAGTTTGCTATTGTCAATATGCTATGTAAATTTGTTATGTTAATGGTGTCAATGTTATGTTTATTTAATATTAATTTAATAATGACATACATGCATGTATATACGTTCACTTTTGTGATGTTCTATATCTGATGTTTCCAAGCGTATTTTCATTCTCTCTTGAGCCATTGACATATAACACATGATGCAATTAAGTCATTGTTTTAGCAGACTGTTAAATTTCTAATAAAATAAATGATCTATTAATGTGGATATTCTTAAGAGTTTTTGTATATGTTTTGATGTTGATACTTTATTTTTACAAAAATATTGAAAAGGGTCATTATACGAGCTTTATTTACACATTGTGGGACAACCCAGCTAATTCCTATATTGTAACGGGATTCTGATAATGATTCCGATTGGTTGAAACAAGCAATTGGACTGTCTCGGTGATTTTTTTTTAAATTTATTTTTCTGTACATATCATATATTTAGTATTTGCTTGTTCTCTTTTTTCATGCGGCAAATGTCTTTAACAAGATGTCTAAAATGGCTTTTTCGGCTAGATATTTTTACATATGCCGCTTTGAGGATGTTTTTTATCTAAACCAATCAAATTTTCTCCTTTGATTCATTCAGCCGGGCTTGATTAGCTCAGTCGATTACGCGTCTGACTATCGATCCAGGGGTCGTGAGTTCGAATCCCCCGCCCGGCAACAGTCTCCATGATGATAGATATACGACATTGTGTCTCATTATCATTCGTCTCTCACCACTGATTCAAGTGGGAAAGTTATCAGTTACTTGCGGAGATGGGGTGTGCTCGAGTACTGGTTAATCCCAGGAAACAGTGGTTAGGTTAACTGATCGTCTGTTAGCCCTCGATGGCATAAAAATGACGCTAAATATTCAATCAATCAATCAATCCTTTGATTCAAAATTTTGTTTCAAGACGCTTGTCACTTCATGCGGCATATTCGGCCATTATCCTTCGAGGGAAATTATCGAGTTGCTCCGAATAACGATGCGGCCACGTGATACGTCATTGTGGGAGGATACTGTCTCAAGCAGATGGCTAAATAATTTGTTTCGTTATTTCAACCAAGATATCAATGCTTACAAGTTATTTTATGCTTTTGAATGAATAATAGAGGGATTTCTCAGCGAAATACAATATTGTAATCTCACTGTCTGAATATGTGAAATTTCACTGTTTCGACCCATAATTATAATTATTTGGATTGGGAAATAGAGCCTATGTTAAAAAGTTATAATTAAGCAAATTTGTATAACACTGGTTTATGAAAAAATAACGTACTATTACTGATGAATATATTCCATGTCACACGTGGCTTCGTGTAGAAATTTAGTCTCATGGCGGGATAGATGCATTGGATTCACAACACAGAAAATATTTAACCATAAAATCGTAGATAAAACACGAAATAAAAGTAAAATGTTGTTTTTAGTGAGAAATCGAATTTACTTCATTTCGTGAACATCAAATATGTTATTTTAACTCTTAACTATTTTATGTTTTTGGTAATTTCACTGTATAAATTATTGAAATTATCAACGGTAATTTCAATCATAACGAAAGATAACAATTAGTTGTTTCAGAGAAATATCAAATAAAAGTCACTCATGCGTGCTGAAAATTGGTGTGCTGGTTCCTGTATTCACTCATGCGTGCTGAAAATTGGTGTGCTGGTTCCTGTATTCGCCATTTTGAGATACAGGATACCATTTAAGTGATCATTCGAGATTATTTTTTTTCGATCATTCACTAAAACAAACACTATAATCCTCAATGTATTTACGAATAAGCAGATCTGAGTATCCATGTAACGTTTTATTGTGGAAATACTTTACATTCAAATACCAAATATCGGTCCTTATATCACATGCTTATAAATATGCAAATTTATAATTTTACGTTCCTAATAAAATTGTTTGAAAATGTATTTTGTAAATGTGTTTTTTCTTCACCACAACCCACACTGTGTTTAAAGCGACACAGAACAATGCTGAAATCCAAATTAACTGTCATGTTCGTGCAGCAAATGTAAGTTTACCCTTATAAGGTCTGGCTATATAGTTGAAGTTTGTTCTTCGCTCTATATAAAATAAAAAATGTATCTGCACATAAAAATGCACAATAACTGTTAGGCTGACCAGCTTGTTTTCTTTTAAAAGGCAGTACAGTTACACCCTAAGATTCTTTTTTATAAAACTTGAGAAGACCTCAAACGCTCATAAATACATGCATCTGTTAAAACCCTATTAAAGTCACTTTTTTCACACCAACAATATATGCTATGCCAGCTTTTGCTTTACTCGTGTACAGCAAGAAATCACATCCACTAGGAACCATTTTGAAAAAAAACAACAATTATATTGGTACCAGAACTGGAGTAACGATAAACCAGTCAATATCGTTGGAACATACATGGAGGGATATCAAGTGGTATGAATTGTTGTTTTTCAAAATGGCGTCACGATAAAACATTCAACAATGCTCTGATATTGATCGAGTATTTTAACCAATTTAAACACTCTGGTGTCCTTCTTTGATAGTATTGGTCTGGTTTCCGTTCGTGGTGGCCGAATTCATTAAATATGTGCGTGTTTCTCACAGTGACATCAAACATTTGATAACAGAAATGAACTGAACGCCATGTTCGCTTTAAACGTTTGGAAACAGAAAGCTGGGCTGCGTTCAGCACCGTTAAACAGGAAACACGTTTGGTTCCCTAAATTTGTTGCGTACTGATAGTGTGCTAATTTGAGGTTGAGCCAGTGTCCAGGAAATATGTTAGCTAACGTTATCAAACGTTTAATCGAACTGAACGCAGCCCTTTTTGCTTGTGTTTAAGTGCCGATGTAGTCTGATATCCGTTTACTTTTTGTTTGTTTGATCACCGTTTGCGTTTATAAACAGAGTGACATGATTAACCGTTCTGAACGGCTATATGTGACGTCCTTGAGCAAGACACTTTTTTCGCATGTGCTCAGTACTGGTTCTACCCAGGAAGACATCGAGCTTGTCTTTTCTAAGTTGTAAGAGCTTGTTTCACAATCGAAGTAACATAAATAAGTTGAAACTAACGCAGCCCAGATGGTATTCGACACGCAGAAACACATCGATCAAATTGACAAGTATCTCTAACTGAACATAATGCCCGTCTTTAAAGTCAATATGCCATCTTTTTACAAGTGCTTTCCTATTGTTAAAACAGCCGAAACACTTTGTAAACAAGACAACACTGTTCTTTATGTAAGGCAATAAGAAACCCGACACATTGTTTGACTTTAACAAAACAAGTCTCCCCGCTGTTTTTGATTAAGTGGTCTGCCAAATGCAACATTTCTGTTCTCATTACAGTTGTAACTGGTATACCGATCGCTACACCCGACTTGTGGGATCAAGTGGGTACACAAAATATACTGAAATACGCCCATCGGCTGATTTTGGTATTGTTGTCTGTTCAATTGATCACACGAAATACATTCAAGTGAAAAGGGCAATATTTAATATATAAATTTAACCCCCCAAATAGGAGAAAAGTCCGCTATGTTTAAGTGCAGAAATATCGAAATATGAAAACAGAGCTTAAAAAAACATCAAATCAGGATTTTACAAAAAAAAATAAAATTTGCTAAACACAATTTTATTTCAATATACCATGCCTATATATACTCAATGACCTTGTATTGCCAAAATGATATCTGTTTAAATGCCAAAGTAATATATTGAAAAGGAGTTTCCTACCTTGGACTATGCGCCTTTATTAGATTTTCCCCGATTAAAAGTATGACATATTTTGTGATTACACGTAGTTAAAATGGACTCATCAAAAAAAGAGTCCGTATGACGATGTCAGCACCGTCATACAGTATTTTAGTGATGTCTATTTTTAGAAAGGGGATTTAGTTTCAAGTTTACCACTCTAATTTAGATATCGGCGATTTTGTCACGTGTTGGTGAATCTGACATACAAAATCATTAGGATTTTATTTATTCATAATAATGAGATGGGTTTTTTTTTATCCAGTTTAAAAATTATTTATTTTCAGGCTAAAGACAATTATAGCGTTTTTTTCTTATATACTCCCTTATAAGGGAATACATCAGGATTTTTCAAAATTTTAAAATTGGCTATACACATTTATCCAAATATATCGTGTTTATATATACGAATTGACACCGTACTGCCAAAAAGATATATTTTTAGACATTCCAAAATAATATATTTAAAAGGGGTTTCCTAACTTGAGCCACGCGTCAAGTTTAGATTAAAATAGATATTGTGATATTAAATGAGTCATGTTTGCTTGTTTTGTTTTTTTTTCATTATGGTTTAATTTGGTCCATCAAGTAGTTATACACGTTGTACAACTTCTTTCATCTTAGAAAGAGTTCGAATGACGATGTGAAAGTCGTCAAGCTTTAAGTGCTGTCTAATTTTAGAACGGGGATTTTGTTTCAAGTTTGCAACTCTTATTGAAACACTAATTTTGTCACATTTTGCAGGATTTAATATACCAAACCATTCAGCTTTAATCTATTTATGATAATGAGATGCGTTTTACCCATTTTAAAAGTAAATTTATTTTTTAAAACATTTATAGCATTTTTTCCGGATCTACTCCCTTTAATTATTTTTATATGTATCGCAAGAGTATTCTTATGTACATTCGTATAGGGATTTTTGCTGTATTGTTACGGGGAAAAGGATGAAATTAATGATTAAACAGGGGTCGAAAACAAAAATCACAACTGCACTTAAACATAGCGGAAGTTTTTTCTTTTTTTCAGTAACGACACGTTCACGTCAGTTTTGTGGACTATAAGGCATATTTAAAACTATAAAAAAAAAACTGAGAAAAAAAATCAATAATTTTTAACGTCTTTTTGTTATTGACAAGTTAATTTTTTGATTGAGAGGATCAGCAAAAATGACATCATAATTTTGATCATCAAAAATTAATACGGTTGTTCCTTCAATTTGAAAAAAAAAATCCTGTTTTTTCCCCTTTTTTCTGTTTTTTTTTATTGCTTTGTAAAAGTACAGTAACTCATACACGTTTGATCCGCGCCTGTCTTGTCGAACTATGGGCCCGTCGATATCTTTGTTTGTGACAAATCTATGGAGATAAACGTGTATGTCGGTTTGTGAAAGTTGATACCACAATTTGCCTGTCCAGGTGTCTGGTATCAGCACGACCACCTCAATGCGTTTGTATGCCTGTTTTACTTGTCATAAACTATTTGTCTTTTCTGTTAAAGTCACACCAAGGGGCTTACGTATTGTATAATAACCTTGTGTGTTTAATCGTTTCGTCTCAAAATAGGTGCATAACAATAACAATTATGGTTACATCAGTGACTTAAAGGGAGTATATCAGGAAAAAACACTTTAATGTCTTAAAAATGAATATAATATTTTTTAAATAGAAAAAAAAAACCATCTCATTATCATTAATAAATAAATCCGAATGATTTTGTAAGTACAACAAAAACATGACAAAATTAATACAGTATTTAAATTGGAGTGCTAAACTTGAAACGAACACCCCATTCTAAAAATAGACAGGTACTGCATACTGCTTGACGACCGTCATATCGTCATTCGGACTCTTTCTAAGATTAAACAATTTGTACAACATGTCAGATCAAATTGAAATCAAAATTAAATCAACTGACTCATTTAGTACGTCAAAAATGTTGTAATTTTATGCGAAAATCTATTTTAGTCTAATCTAGGCGCATAGCCCAAGTAGGATATCCCTTTTCAATATAATATTTGGGCATGTTTAAATTGATATCCTATAAAACAGACTTAGTGAGTATAATAGCCATGATATATTAGAAAAAAATGTTTATAGGCAATTTTACAATATTGAAAAAAATCCTGATATATTCCCGTTAATGTATTTACATGTCTCTAGTTACCTGAACCCATTTATTAAAGTCAAAATGACTCCAGCAATGCGTAAAGTTTTACATTTTCACTGGCAGTGTTTAAACGAATACATAATTAGGTATACACTAACTTATATGTTTTAATTATCCATAAAGACAAGTGTTGTTATACCTAACTCGGGGACTTAATTACAGAGACTGGGCAGGCTAATATCGATTTAACATACACGGCTAAAAAGGCCAGGTGGCATCTTGGGTATTTTTAGATTTATTCTTATATTATATTCTCATCCATATACATACAAATAAAAAAACAATAAAATATACATATACACAAATGACCATGGTCGTTCAACTATTAGAATTGCAAGAGACTATTATCACAAATAGTACAATAATATCATATACGCTTTTATCACAAAGGTAAATACACGTCATCAAACGCCGCACCGTTACCTCCGTTTATCTCCATGTTACAGTTCAAAGGAGCATAGATGGGTATTTCTTTAATATCTCTTTGAACCTTTGTCTGAATTTAATAATTCAGTACTACCAAAGTTTAGCTGATACACTATGAAACTATTTCCAATAACAAGTTTTTAATATTTTTCTTCTGAGTTTGAATTATTAATGATTAGAAACGAAAAATATTGGATTATTTACGAAATATTTATTTTTTAACAAAAAAGGTTCGTGTAATCTTGAAAACTTACGTACCGTTGTGTTAACATTTATTTGTATAAAAACATGTTGCATGGGCTGGTGGCCTTAAAGCAAATAAACTATTTGTCATTGTCATTGCCATTGTCATTGTCATTGTCATTGCCATTGCCATTGCCATTGTCATTGTCATTGTCATTGTCATTGCCATTGTCATTGTCATAACTCGATTTAATAAAAAAAAAATTTAGAACATAGAAAGATGCTAAAGTAATTTTATGGGTGTCGAAATTTTCGTATCGATATTTAAAGAATATTTTCTTATTTCTTACTTTAAAAATTGGCTAACATAAATTGTACAAAACAAAATTGTCAAAAAAAACAACAACAGCAGCAAATAAAACATTCCTCTATGTTTCGGGCATGTTAATAGAACTAACAACAGTTGCTTTCAAAAACAATTGCGAAATTACAAAACAAAAATAAATATGATGTGTTAATATTGATAAATTGTACAAAACAAAAATGTCAACAAAAAAAACAAAACAAAAACAAATAAACGAAACGGTTCTCTTTGTTTCAGGCAGGTTACTAATAGTTGTTTTTAAAAGGGAGTTGCGAAAATACTAAACAAAAATAAATATGATGTGTTAACACTGCTATATTGTACACTACAAAAATTTGACCGAACAAAACGTTTCTCTTTGTCCCAGCCATGTTATTTACAACAGTCGCTCTCAAGAAAGAGAGAAACATAATGTAACTGGAAACCGTTTTTATTCATGAATTGTAGATATTTTGTGAAACGACGTACCAGTGTCTTATTAAAACATTACCAGATTTTAATTAAATTCAACACAACAGTGCATATTTACCCTTAATCTGCTATCAATTCACCATTTAAACATTTTAATCAAAACCGACACCTCATTCAAAATATTGGATTCAAGTACCCGTATATAGAGGTTGATGTGTGAACAGCTATACCGTGAGAATGACTAGAATACTTGTAAAGTGTTTTATCGTTAAAATTAAAGGCAGCGTCTATGAAAACTAGATGGGATGATAGATAAGGCGTTTTATTGTAAAATGAGTGAAAATATACGAGAAGTCAACAAGCAAGTGCATAGTTTATTGCATAACATCAAATTTCATTACCAGAAGTCTTGTCAATTGTCAATTAAAAGTGAATAATAAAGATTCATATTTTTTTTATGAAACTAAAGGAGAAATAACTTTATGACAAGGGGTTATCATACGACAAGAAACGTTTAATATAGAGGAATTAATAGCGTCTGTCGACGGAATAGAGTTTTACGCTCGTGCCTTCCTGTGTTAAATACAGACGAATCCAAACAACACTGCCCGATCCGCTAAAAACCGTGGACACTTTACGTATAAGAATTTGGAGCTATCACGAGTGATTTCAAATCTGATTAAGAATTTTATTGAGTGTTTATCATATTGCCAAAAAGTGCAATTATTCACCAAAAATGGCTTCTAAGGAGTCCAGACAAGAGGTATGTTAAATGTTTTGTTTCAATGACTGGCGATGGGAATGATGATCATGTTGTTGATGATGATGATGATGACCATGTTGTTGTTGTTGATGGTGATGATGAGGATGATGACCATGTTGTTGTTGAAGATAATGATGATGTCCATGATGTTGATGATGATGATGGTGACCATGTTGTTGTTGTTGTTGTTGATGATGATGATGATGACCATGTTGTTGTTGATGATGATTATGATGACCATATTATTGTTGATGATGATGATGATGTTCATGTTATTGTTGATGATGATGATGATGATGATGATGATGACTGTGTTGTTGTTGTTGATGATGATGAAGATGATGATGCTGATGATGATGATGAGATGACCATGTTGTTATTGATAATGTTGATGATGATGATGATGCTGATAAAGCTAGTAATAGCTCATTTAAAACAATATTAATATTAACAAAATAATAGTTATAGTAAAATTGTTGTTGCTGCAACTACTACTGTTGCTGCTACTACTACTATAACTACTACTACAACAACTACTACTACTACTACTGTTACTGCTACTACTACTATCTATAACTACTACCACAACAACAACTACTACTACTACTACTACTATTACTACATCTACTACAACTACTACTACTACTACTACTACAACTACTGCTGCTGCTGTTGCTGCTTCTGCTGCTACTACGGCTACTACTATTATTGCTAATGATAATAATAATAATTTTTAAAATGTACGTGTTTTTTGGGGCATTCAGAAGGCATTTTGAAGGCTGACAACCTGTACATGAAATGTAAATAATCAATTAAATTTAATGAAAGTTGATAAAAATGTAGACCTCTTTTGAATGTGGGCTTGACGACATTTTAAACACATTTGAGGTTGTATATGACATATCCAGATTTAATGGTGGAGAATGAATCTAAGTAGAACCACCGTCCTTCCACTTCCAAGCCATTAATCGTTTCTTATTTCATGGACGTTTTTGACCAAATTTTCTTTATACACTTACATTTGCTACCGCAGTCAGGAGCCACAACGAAAGTCTCAACAACAGTTTAAAAAAAGAATTCATAGTAGGGTAAAAATGCTCACTTGTAGGCATTTTTAAACACTTGTTGTTTACAGTTAGAAAAGGTTTTGATTTTTAAAATTTTTAACAATAATAATCATGATATTGATAATAATAATAATAATAATGATAAAACTACTACTACTACTTCTACTATAACTACCACCACCACCACCATACTACTACTACTTCTACTACAACTACCACCACCACCACCACCACCATACTACTACTACTTCTACTATAACTACTACTAATAATAATAATAATAGATTTAATAATAATAATGAAAATGATAACAGCAAAAATAATAATAATAATAGTAATGATAATAAAACTACTAATAATAATAATAATAATAATAATAATAATAATAAAATAATAATAATAATAATAATAATAATAATAATAATAATAACAATAATATTAATATTAATATAAATATAAATATTAATATAAATAATAATAATAATAATAATAATAATAATAATAATAATAATAATAATAATAATAATAATAATAATAAAAATAATAAAAATAGCAAAAATGATAATGATAATGATTATGATAATGATAATGATATTGTCCCTGCCGTCAAGCACTATTACTCAGACATTCCTACGGAGATATATTCAGTTTATCGGGCCTGGTTATAGAAGTTGTTCCTACCGTCAGCAGAGTAATGTTGATATAATAGTAGTAAACGTGCCTGCGTGTGTATGTGCGTGCGTTTCTCAAATAGGAAGAAATGAAGAGTTTGAATTGAATTGAATTGAATTGTGATTATGATAATATTATTATTAAGAATTACGCTAATAATAATAATAATAATAATAATAGCAATGACATTGACAATTATGATAATAAGTATGATAATAACAATAATAAGAAGAATTATGGTGATAGTGATGACGAGGATAAGAATGAGGATGAGATGAGGATCATGATAATGACTATTTTATTTCAGTCTGGTCTCAGCAACAAAGAAGTGTATTACATACGACACACGCTTGAGCCTAAACATGGCAATCAGGAATATATGTACGCCACATCTCCTCCCCCTATACGTTTCAATGGAACCAGATTTGACAATATCTCGGCAAGTGTTTACCAACCACGTGACCATTTAAAGCAGTCTGATATCTCCGAAGATGACGAATGCAACAAACGAAAGGTCATTTTGAGTTCAGTTGCTATCATCGTTGTTGTCATGGTAATATTAGGTTTGGCTACTGGAATTACCATCGCAATCCTTGACGACAACCGCAGCGGTAAGTAGAATGGTAAAGATCATCGGCGACGCTTGCTTTTCTAAAAGACAAACGTCTGGATAAGTTCAACCAGGAATAAAATTGTAACGGTAAACTGATAAAGTGTTTTGATTAGTTGATTCAAACAATCTGACTACCTCAGATTTGTCAATAGTATTTCGTAATATAATGTTATATCTGTATTAATTAATTTTATATTATTAGATATATCAATAACAAAGATCGTGTACAATATAGCTGCAATTTCTTCCGTCCGAATAAATATTTTTAAAATTTATTATAACATAACCATTGCAGAGTTGTGTTTGTTTCAGCGAATATGATCTTACTTCCAGGTCTGTGTTCAGTTCACTTTAACGTTTAATTTGTTTGCAAATGTTTGATAACAGAAGTGAATTAAACGGCATGTTAGCTTTAAACGTTTGCTAACAGATTAAACACCTCCGTGACTTAATGGGAAGTGGAGGGTTTGCATTTATAAACAAAGTAAACATGTTTAACCGTGCTGAACGCAGCCCATCGTCGGATATTCACGCGTAATCCATTCCGATACTCTCCATTTATCACCCATGGGATATTACACTAGCTTTGCGTCGTTTCTACCAAGCCAAATAAAACGACGGAGAGTTAACGTTATCCCCCACGGGTGATGGACGGAGAGTATCGGAAATGACACCCTTGGGTATCCGACGATGAACGGCGCAGCCCAGATTCAAACGTTGTGAAGACGTTTGTCTTTTAGAAAAGCAAGCGTCGCCTATGATCAAGACTGTAAGTAAAATAAGATCACTCCATGTGTATATACATCAGGGACCGGTAAACTAGTACCAATTCAACATATATGGCTGAACGTTAAGATGGCACCTTTGGTATTCCCTAGATAAACCTTTCAATGTTTTTTTTCTGAATTTAACATTTAAAGCTGATAAAAGTGTTGACTATTTCTTATAAACAATTATCTAATAATAAATAAAACTATTATAGGTTGAAAACGAGTGGATTATTTTATAAATATTTATTTTCTTTTATAGGGAAGTTATCAGGATTTTTCAAAATTTTAAAATTTGCTATAAACATTCTTTCCCCGTATTACCAAAGCAATATATATAATCATGCCAAAATAATATATTGAAAACGGGTTTCCTAACTTGGATAATGCGCCTAGGTTAGACTAAAATAGATTTTCCACTTAAAATTGCAACACATTTTGTGACTTAATGAGTCAGGTGTTTTCTTTTTGATTTCAAATGATCTGTCGTTTTAGAAATAGTCCGAATGACGATATGAAGGTCGTCGAGCAGTATTAAAGAAGGCCTAGTGTCTATTTATAGAATGGGGATTTCGTTTCAAGTTTGCTACAACTATTACTCCTATTGAAACATCGATTTTGTCACGTTTTTGGTGGATTTGACAAACCAACCCATTCGGATTTATTTATTTATGACAATGAGGTGCTTATTATACATTTTAAAAATAATTTTATATTTTAACTTGAGACTTTAAAGGTGTTTTTTTCCTTTAAAAATGCGACCACTAGCAAAGGCAAATTTGCCCAAGTAAATATGAAATAAGGGTTTAAAAGTTAGACATTTGCTTTCATTTAAAGTATAAACGCAACATTTAAGATTAAATGACACAGTTGCAAGGGATGGAAGTCATTTTTGTAAGGATGTAGATCTATCCTTTTACATACGAAGGAACAAAAGTTACGCCCCTTGATATTTTGACGCCATTTATAAAATAATCCGGAATACAATATATTGTATATATTAAATACAAAGAGGGTTAGCGTTAAAATGTTAACCCCTAAAAACATTATGGAGCAGTCAACTTTTACATATATGCCTAACGCCATTTCATTTTAAACATATTAAGGTACATGCATGGTGAACGTAAGTTTTTGATGACTGGTCTAAGTCTAGTCTCGTTTAAACCCGTAATAGGGGTGAGACTAGCCCCTTTACAGTAGAGGACGATCAAATAAAAAAATATAAAAATCGTTCGAAAACGTGCTTTGATATGCACTGGTTTAAGTCCATAGACAAAGACACTGCTGTTGATTTGTTTTTGTTTTTTCTAGATATTAAAAAAGCATTTGATTGTGATCCACATAGAAGGCTTATGGTGAAGTTAAATTCTTAAAGAATATCTGGTAGCGTATTAAGCTGGATCAGCAACTTTCTTAAAGATAGAAAACAACATGCTAGTATAAATGGTCAAACATCAGAATGGTCATATGTATCAAGTGGTGTACCTCAATGATCTGTCCTTGGCCCCCTTGTTATTTATCTTGTACATTCATGATTTACCAGATACGGTTCAGTCGTAGAGCAAATTGTTTGCTGACGATCCTAACAAAGACCTAACAACCTCCAAGACTTTGAGTTAGTTCAAAAGGATCTTGACCAACTATGTCAGTGAACATCCAAATGGCTGATCTATTTTAATATAGACAAGTGTACAGTTATGCACATTGGAAAGGAAAACCCTTGTTTTGATTATGAAGTGACAGACAAAGAAGGCGATGTCAGAAGCTTAACAGTTGTAGATAGTGAAAAAGACTTGGGAGTCAATCTTGAAAATTATTTGAAATTTAATAAACACATAATACCTTGCTGTAAATCGTGCTAATAGGCTGTAGGATTCATTAAGAGATCGTTCTCTCATCTAAGCAAAGAAACATTGTTGTATTATACAAGACACTTATAAGACCCATTTTGGACTACGGGAACACTGTGGTATCCTACCTTGAAAAAGGACACTTATAAGACCCATTTTTGACTACGGAAACACTGTGGTATCCTACATTGAAAAAGGATACGAGGATACTTGAAAATGTTCAGCAGAGAATCTCTAAATTATTGCCTGAATTGTACAACCTTAGTTATGAAGACTGTTTAAGAGAGTTGAAATTGTCCAAATTATTACAGAGAAGAAATCCTATGGATTTGATACAGGTTTTTAAGATTATCGAAAATGTTGATGATCTTCCAATGGATGGTATGTTTGAAGTTAGTGAAAGCCAGACCAGAAGTCGTAGTAAAAAAATAAAGAAACCTAGGAGTATGTAAACATTTCGATTAAATTCATTCTGCTTCAGAACAGTTTAAAAGCAGAACAATCTACCAGATAATATAGATAGTGCCAAAAGTGTTCTACAGTTCAAAACCAGGTCGGATAGACACCAGGGTGATACCAGATTTGATATTACTGATATATATTAATCAGCCATCATTTTAAGACAAACTCATATAATGAGGCCCTCCCAGGGGGAGTCCCTGTTCCCTGGATCTCTTAAAGTAATGCCTATTGTTCCCCAGATCTTCAAAAGTATCTACCAAAGTTCCCCAAAAGTATTTTGTCTATGTTCCCCAGATCTCTAAAAGAATTTCCACTGTTTTAAACATTGTTTCTTGAAAGTAGCAAATAGTGTTCCCTTAAGTAAAACATCTACTATAGTCTTCTCTATTATTATTTACACATCATCATAATAAGTAAAATCCATTTACTTCTTTTCCTTGTCCTTTCTGCAAGCAGATCAGACTCACCCTCTGCATCTCTTGTCTCTGTATGTCAAACGCCTTGACAAGGGCTGTTTGACTATGTATGTAATCCTCATCATCAAGTTCAATGAAGTCGTGTTTGACTTCACTAGAGAAGACACATAGGATATCTTCAGGTGAAATGTACAAATGCCCGGAACCCAACTTCTACAGCCCTTTCAGAAGAACCCAATAGTAACAATGCTTCTGTTTGCTTCATGTAAAATATCTACAGTATATGGCTTGAACTTTCAGAGAAAAGGTGTTTTTTAAGTTTTCATAAAAATGTGCTTGTAAGCCCTGTGGCAGGGGGCATTTGTGGTTCAATCACGCTGGTTCAAGAACTTGTCCGAGATTTTGTGGTCATATAAATGCTGTGCAAGTTTGGTCAAGATTCGTTAAAAAATGATGTTGGGAAGCTTTCGCATCTACAAGAAAAAGGTTAACCGACGGACACTTTACCACGAAATAAGCCCTGCTGGCCTTTGGCAAGTACTGTCAAAGAAGAGATCGAGTGAAGGACAGAATTTTTACAGCTGCAAAGTTAATCAATCTAATAAATAAAAAAAAATTAGACGCCGAGTTGGATTGAAAAGAAAAAGTTAGATGCCGAGTGGGATTGAACACCAGTCCTTACCATCCGAAATCAACGATTATAACCACTGCACAATTCTGCCTGTTACCATCAAAACTGTAAATATATCTTTGTTAGGAATTACCATCCAAAATTTATTTAGGGTACATACGATTATGGAATGAAATTGGGTAGGGTCCCAGACAAACATGTTGCCAGAAACCTCCAAAGCTATCAATACTGTTTCAAGTAGTTAACATCTCATTTTAAAAGTCAATTATGATCAAGTATAGAAAGTATACTTAAAATCAGTGTGTAATTACAGAGACTGGCAGCTAATAGCAATATAATTTACACTTTTAGAATTGTTTTAATAAATCTTCGAATATTTGTCTGAATTAAATAACTTTGGTACCAAAGTAAAGCTGATAAAAATGATGATCAATTCCAACTACCAATTATTTAATATTTTTCTTCTGATTTTAAATTATTACAGATTGAAAACGAAATATGTTGAAATGTCCACGAAAAAAAGGTAGTCTTGATTCAACGAATATGTTTATTAAACATCACACAATAAAAATAGAAATATATTAAGTAGAAAGATGAAGAAGTAAGTTTAAAAATGAGCTAAAAAGAGAAAATGATCACAAAAAAATAGCATTAAGCGTAAAAATTCTTCATTTCTTTAAATTTAAAAATGAAAAATTAATCTCCCAAATAAACAAGCCCTTTCGTTTGATACCATAATCACAAAAAATATGTTGTTTAATTTTGGATGAGTTGTGTTTCCATGATTTAGAAAACGCCACGTGGTCTAGTGGTAGAGCACCTAACCCATGATCTGAGGGATGTAGGTTCGATCCTCTGCCACAGCTATATGTGGTGTCCTTGAGCAAGACACTTTTCAACATATGCTTAGTACTGGTTATACGCAGGAAGACTTTGAGCTTGATTTTCTAAGTTGTAAGAACTTGTTTCACAATCGAAGTAAAATAAATAAGTTTAAACTAAACTAGAAAACGTCAAATGTGCTACCTGGAATTTAGACAAGTGCCTCCAGTTGCCTATCTCTGTTCAGGCCCATAGCTATTCTGAGGCACAGGGAGGCTGGTGCCTCCCTGTTTTTAGTGCTAGGTACAAAAAAACTTTGAGGCACTATATTTAATGTTTTTTGTTGCATTTTAAAACTAAATAAATTATGATACAGTATTACTATAGTATTCCCTAGTACAACAGAACCACAAGAAATTAATCTGAACCTCTGTGGACGCTGTTGCAGCAGGCGGAGTACGTACATATACAACGTAACGGTTTGGAATCTTCCGTGCATTCACGACTCTTTGTTATCGGAGAAAACCGAAAATTACTGAGTGTTGCTGGAGGACTGTTCAGATAAGACCAAACAAAATCTTTTTATAACTGTAATTTGTGAAACATGTGGTAATGTGTTGAAAATTTGAAATAAAAAGGAACAGCAATAAAAAACTACACACGATTAACATAACAGCCAGAAAGCGGTTGGTTTATTATAAGTGGATTTGTAACTGGACATGAAAAGCACATTTGGTTGCCCAAAATCATTTCTATATAAAATGGTATTTTCCTCACTCCCATTCCTATCCAATATAGTATAACTGCCAGGAATGTACATATCTACTATCTTTACGTTTACAAGAATATCTAAAACAAATGTTTTAACAATTAATTAGGATTACATGTACTAGTATGTCATTTTCATTTTTACATTTTTTCCCTCACAAATTCCTCAGAAACCGGGTGGGGGTAGGGATGGGGGGGGGGGGGGGGGGGGGGGGAGGTGGCTTGCAGTGAAGTTAAAACATCAACAACATTTTTAACATGGCGAATGATAGTGTCGTTATTTCGGCCTCACTACATCTCAATATTGTATCTAATTTTATTTTTATGAGTGACAATACCGCTTGAATGTATATTGCAATGTCACTAAGCTTAAATGATTTTTTTTCAAATACCCAGAGTATTTTAGAAACTAGACTATGTTCAGCACCCTTAAACAGCAAACAAGTTTAATATCTGGTTCCTATAATTTGTTGCGTGTTGTGTGCTAATTTGAGGTTGAGCCAGTATCCAGAAAAAATATGTTGGCTAACGTTTAACCGAACTGAACGCAGTCCTGGGATTTGCCACACTATTTGTAATATTGGACGGATAATCAAAACATGATTATGTAGTTAAGTTTACATACTAAAATTAATGCATTTATTTAAACCTAATATTCCATACTGATGCTTACATGGATATAAACGACTTTATAAAGTCGCTTAGATATGTGGGCTGTCTAGATGTGGAGATTACTCATATTGGAAATAAACACATCTTTACATATTGTTGATATGAAATTCATTTTTATATTAAAATACAAACATAGAACATATTGTATAAAAATGCTATAGCTTCTATTTTAGATAATAAAACATACATAATTTTGATTATGTTGTCAACCGTATATATGTTTTTACTCATATTTATATTTAGCATAATTATACGTATTGTTATTTTCAGTTTTGAGTCATGTACATATTATTATCTACAACATACACATGCAGTGCTGCCATGATTCTTAACTTCCATGATATATTATTATTGTAAAGCATTTGCGTGCATTGGTGCATGCATGGATGCGTGATACTTGAATGTGTATTGCAATGTCACCAAGCTTATCTGATTTTTTTTCAAATTCCCAGAATACTTTTGAAACGAATTCGATGAAAACATCCTGTTATATAGATAAAACATCCTGTTTTTGATGGGAGTAATGATTTATAATGTGAATATTTTCCGTATATATACAACACGTGCAGATTTAACTGATTTATTTTATTTCAAGTTCTTACAATTTATACAAATTACGCTCGAAGTCTTTCTGTGTATAACCAGTTCTAAGCATATGCGGTAAAGGTGTCTTGCTCAAAGAATCCACGCAACGCCATAGGGAGGATCAAACCCACCACCTTCCGGTCCTGGGTTCCATTTACAATTATATGAGCATTATCATTAACATTACCACAACCACTGCCACTACTACAACCACCATCACAACAACTACAATATTAACTGCCACTGCCAATGCCACTGTCACTACCACTACACCTACCGATACCATTACCATTATCATTATCACAAACACTATCACCACTACTTCCACCATCATAAACAATATCACAATCACAGCTACCACAACCATTACCACTACCATTAAATAGACATAAAGAATTGTATCATTTAGAACTAAGAAATAGAAATTAAGAATAAAACAGTATACAAATTATATATAATGATAATCAAGTATTTAGAATCAGGCATTTGGCATGAATGTTTGAAAAAATCATTTAGAATTAAGAAATTGGAATAAAAAATTTTTTTTAACATATTCAATTGAACATTTTGATTTTATCATCATAAAACATTTCAGAAAGATATTAAGTATGACTATATGAACTATTGCTGTGCTTGTATGCCTTTGTAACATCAATTATTTAATGTTCGACTAATAATTAGCAAATTGTCTATTTATCAGATAGACGTTGGTGAATGCTTAGTCTAATACTTAAATGTTTTGAATTTCAGCCTCAAAGAATTGATTTTAAGACTTATGCTACACATTTGTTCAATTTAGATTTTTGTGAATCTATATGCACGAACGAACATTGCATTACATTTACATGTATCAACTCATTTTATTTGCTAAAAATATGTTAAGAGTATAAATTTAATAAATAAGATATCTTTGATTTTTTTAATTTGTTGTAATTTGGTGATTATTTGTAAAACCCCAGATTTTTTGGTATCCAAAATCAATACCTCCAAATGGGCAAAATAAGTTCTGAAATGTAGGAAAACGCAAGAAATGGCATCATCGCCCAATTTGTTTCTGGGCAAGCATGCCCCAGATCCCCTCCCCAACCTCCAGAATCGGCCTCCCTGTTTTTTAAGGTCTAGCTACAGGCCTGCTGTTTATACTGGTCATACCTAATACTGTGAGACTATAAAAGGTTTAACCATGTAAAGAATGGCATCAATACTTAACAGTAATAAGGTTACTTATGTGTGCTGAGTAAAAAACAGTTGCCGATACGAAATGCAAACAAATGCCGACGCTAACGGAAGTTGGAGCTTTGCGCATGTCTTCCCAGATTGTTATTATACTGGCATTGATGGTAATAGGTATATCCCGGTATTAGGTATACAATGGATATACGTCTGTGATCAAATTGGGTACTTTTTTTCATGTTTTTTTAAGGACAATATCCCTAGATCTCTAAAATTAGGCCTTTGATCCCTGGATCTCTGAAAATAAATGGCTATGTTCTCCAGATCTCCAAAACCCCTGGGAGTGCCTCTGTAATAAAACCTAAAAAAAACACCAGAAGTGTACTTTTTAAAAAGAAAATGATATATTACATCTTGATGTAGAAGACGAGTTTTCAGAACTCAAAATATGATAATTTACCAATACAGGTAGCCTGTTACCATTCATAACCCGAATTCGATCACTTCAGAGAATTATGAATATCGCGCACGTTTACTCAACTTCCTGCAGAATTGGCAATATTTACTCAGACATAACCACTACGCCTCGAAGGAACATATCAAGATCGGTGGTATAAATCTAAGTTGAAACTAAACTGGAAATTTCTGGTCTGGTCTAATTCAAATACCGACTATAATAAGGAGTTTCTGGATAATAAACAAAGGTATTTTGCACCAGACATGATCCAGATGGTTACTGTATATACTAAATATTACAATTATGCCTGTTTTAATTGGTTTGTCAGAGGTCTTCCTCCACCAATAAAACTGGATATGCCATTTATAAACTGAAATGTGTTGGCTGTTGAAAATTGAATATTTGTTTGCAATGACATAAATACTGGTTATGCTGCTTTAAAATATTTTGTCATGTTAGTTTTGAATGTACATGTACAACAAAATGTTTTCAAACATTTTATGTCTTACCTATAACAGGTGGTGTAACTGCTCTCATTGTACACAGATAACAAAACTGTGTGAAATGTGGCGACTAAATCATTGACTAGAGTTATGCCCCTTACCAAACCAGAAACAATTGAAGAGATTGCTTTAACTCTATGGCATTTTATACCATTAGTTTATACAAAATTAATGCTCGAGTACTGATTGTCGTTTTCCTCGATAGAACCAGTACTGGTTTTTGTTTTATGAGAGTCGTCTGCTTAAGCTGGAGATCGAACCTTCAACATCTGGCATGAGCAAAGCTACCATTTTATCCACTGCACTTCTCGCTTTATTCCATTATATAATAGCATGATGTAAGTGATTTCGGGGGGAAGGGGGGTGGGGGGGGGGGGAGGATAAATGTCTTTGGTTTGTCAACAGTATGTCGAATAGCAATATATACACATGTTAGCAGAGGAACTTCATCTGCATCCTAATGATTATCAACTTGACTCTTTGCAGATGCGGCTGTCAAGACTCCTGTTGCAAATAACACAGTTATTGGTAAGTAAAATGAGCTAGTGATATGTGGAGCTTGTGATATGTGGAGTGGTGGTTGAGCATTGGACCCAGGATCAGAGAACCGTGGGTTTGATCTTCCACCACGGCTATGTATTCAGTGTACGGCTTTAGAGATGTATTTGATGCTCTTATTACACACGCATATTACATTTCAATATTTTTCAGTATACCGAATTAGATATTCATTTGTTTCACTTAATTAACACGAATTTGGTGTTTGTTCTATTCAGTATTCAGCTAAAGTCATTTATTTGTTCTATTTAATTCATACGAATATTATATTTTGAGTTTGTTCTATTCAGTATGCAGCTGTAGAGGACACTTATTCTGCATATGCTACAGTACTGGTTCTACCCAGGAAGACTTTAGGTGTTCTCATAACCAACTTAAATCAACTTTGACAAGACATTTAAATTTCTACAAGAATTGACAACTTTGCCATAACAACCTAGATCAACTTAATAATTGTCTTAGAAAATAATTCTTATCCAGCCAGTGGTGCAGCACCGAGAGAAGTCATTTATCTGCCGATGCTGTCTAGCGGTTACACACTCTTAAGTTCTTGCTCACCAAAATGCTACGTGCAAAGTGTGAGGATAAAGAAAAAACTTACCCTGACTGTCTGAGCGTTAAAGGAACCTTTCAGTTTTGATTATTTCGACACTGTTGTTCTTCCAGAGGCCCGGCAGAAGTATTATGTAGGAAGTGCTGTTATAGCAAACATGGACTGGGACCCTCAACTTGATAACGCTGGCATGGTGCTGTATAGACAGACTGGACACAAGTTTGTTGCTCATGTAAGTTATATTGTTTGAATATGTGGTGTATAGCTTCACTTTAATGTACAAGATAGATGGGTGTTAAACTCCTTTAAAAAATTAACATGTCACATAATGTCATAGGCTCATAGCATGTCACATAATGTCATAGGCTCATAGCATGTCACATTCTGGTTAAAACTTGACTCGCTACCTCTTAAAAACACTCATTTCTGGTTCTATCTCAGAAGCAGACTTGAGTGTGGTTCAATGATGTAATGTCACATAATGTCATGTTATGATAATAGTGTCATTTACTGTTGTAAAGTGTCATGTAATATTACACAATGTCATATAATGTTGTATATGTCATATAATATTAAACAATGTCATATAATGTAACACAATTTCATATAATGTAACACAATTTCATATAATGGTACACACTGTCCTATAATGTTTACAATGTCATATAGTGTTATACAATGTCATATAATGTAACACAATGTCATATGATGTTACACAATGTCATATAATGGTACACACTGTCCTATAATGTTTACAATGTCATATAATGTTATACAATGTCATATGATGTTACACAATGTCATATAATGTAACACAATGTCATATAATGTAACACAATGTCATAAAATGTAATCCAATGTCCTATAATGTTATACAATGTCATATAATGTTACACAATGTCATATAATATTACACACTGTCATAATTATAATGTTGTATATGTCATATACTATTACACAATATCATATAATATTGTATATGTCATAATATTACACAATGTTGTATAGTATTGTGCATGTCATATAATGTAACACACTGTCTATAATATGACACAATGTCATATAATATTGTACATGTCATTTAATATTACACACTGTCATATAATATTACACAATGTCATATAATATAACACAATTTCATACAATGGTACACAATGTCATATAATGTTACACAATATCATATAATATTACACACTGTCATATAATGTTGTACCTGTCATATAATATTATACAATGTCATATAATATTGTACATGTCATATAATGTTACACAATGTCATAATATTACACAATGTCATATAATATTGTACATGTCATATAATATTACACAGTGTCATATAATATTGTACATGTCATATAATATTGTACATGTCATATAATATTACACAATGTCATATAATATTGTACATGTCATATAATGTTATACATATCATATGATATTACACAATGTCATATAATGTAACACAATTTCATATAATGGTACACAGTGTCATATAATGTTACACAATGTCATATAATATGACACACTGTCATATAATGTTGTACATGTCATATACTATTACACAATGTAATATTCATGTTTTATTGTACATGTCATACAATATTACACACTATCATATAGTATTGTACATGTCATATAATATTGTTCTGTCATATAATATTGTACATGTCATTTAATATTACACACTGTCATATAATATTACACAATGTCATATAACACAATTTCATACAATGGTACACAATGTCATATAATGTTACACAATATCATATAATATTACACACTGTCATATAATGCTGTACATGTTATATAATATAACACAATGTCATATAATATTGTACATGTCATATAATATTATACAATGTCATACAATATTGTACATGTCATATAATGTTACACAATGTCATAATATTACACAATGTCATATACTATTGTACATGTCATATAATATTACACAGTGTCATATAATATTGTACATGTCATATAATATTGTACATGTCATATAATATTACACAATGTCATATAATATTGTACATGTCATATAATGTTATACATATCATATGATATTACACAATGTCATATAATGTAACACAACTTCATATAATGGTACACAGTGTAATATATTGTTACACAATGTCATATAATACAACACACTGTCATATAATGTTGTACATGTCATATAATATTACACAATGTAATATTCATGTAATATTGTACATGTCATACAATATTACACAATGTCATATAGTATTGTACATGTCATATAATATTGTACATGTCATATAATATTACACACTGTCAAATAATGTTGTACATGTCATATAATATTACACTATGTCATATAATATTGTACATGTCATATAGTATTACACACTGTCATATAATGTTGTACATGTCATATAATATTACACAATGTCATATAATGTTGTACATGTCATATACTATTTCACAATGTCATATAATGTAACACAATTTCATATAATATTACACACTGTCATATAACATATAATGTTATGTAATGTCATATAATGTTATACAATGTCATATAATGTAACACAATGTCATATAATGTTACACAAAGTCATATACTGTTATGTAATGTCATATAATGTTATACTATGTCATATAATGTTACACAATGTCATATAATATTACAAAATGTTATATCATGTAACACAATGTCCCATAATATTACACACTGTCATATTATGTTACACAATGTCATATAATGTTATACAATGTCATATAATGTTACACAATGTCATATAATGTTACACAAAGTCATATACTGTTATGTAATGTCATATAATGTTATACTATGTCATATAATGTTACACAATGTCATATAATATTACAAAATGTTATATCATGTAACACAATGTCCCATAATATTACACACTGTCATATTATGTTACACAATGTCATATAATGTTATACAATGTCATATAATGTTACACAGTGTCATATAACTTTTACACAATGTCATATAATGTAATACAATGTCCAAAATGTTATACAATGTCATATAATGTTACAATGTTACACAACATCATCTATTGTAACACAATGTTCCATAATGTTACACAATGTCATATAATGTTACACAATGACAATAATATAATACAATGTCCCATAATGTTATACAATGTCATATAATGTTATACAATGTCATATAATGTTACAAAATGTCCTATAATGTTATACAATGTCATATAATGTTACCTGATGTCATATAATGGTGTACATCATATAATATTACACAATGTCATATGATGTTACACAATGTCATATAATATTACACAATTTCATATAATGTTACACAATGTCATATAATGTTATACAATGTCATACAATGATACACAATGTCAAATGATATTACACAATGTCATATAATGTTACACAATGTCATATAATGTTACACAATGTCAGATAATGTAACATAATGTCCCATAATGTTACACAATGTCATATATTGTTACACAATATCATATTATAATGTAACACAGTGTCCCATAATGTTATACAATGTCATATAATGTAACACAATGTCCCATAATGTTACACATTGTAACAAGACATATTACACCAACCAATGATATTTTAGAAAATGTTTATACATGTACTTTAATGGGTTGGAAACTTGCCATGTCCAAACTATATGGGTTCCAAATATGAAAAGAAAGGTATTCGTTTTGAGGAAAGTTAGGTCATGGTCACTGTTTATTAAAAATGAAAAAAAGGTTTCAGCATAATTAATGCATTTTATTTTAAATATTTACATGAAATTTGGAATGTATAATTGGGTTTAAGGTCAATCAGTTCAAGGTCACTTGTTACTTAAAATAGAAAAATGTTTTATGCTCAATATATTAAGTTTCCTTGAAGATAATTTAAATATTTTGTGTCAATGTTCCAAGGATGAAAGGGAAGCTTTGCACCCTTTTTTAAAGTCTTCATTAATAATCCTCCCTAGTATGGATGCACATCAAGTACTGATATGTTTAACCGTGACCTGAATAAATCCGAGGGATAACTGTTTTCACGGTTACTCTGGCTAAGTCGCTCAGGACAGAATTTCCTATCTGAATCCCGAACTCCTGTGGTTCAGTGGTAGATTGCCGCGGCCATGAGTGGTGTCCTTGAGCAAGATACTTTTTTGCATATGCTTAGTACTAGTTTTACACAGGAAGACTTTGAGCATGATTTGTATAAGTTGCAAGTTGTTTTGTTATTAAAATAAAATAGATAAGTTAAATTAAAATGTAATTTTTTTTATGATAAATTATGATGACCATCCTGTTTTATCTCCCCGCCTCTGTCTGTTTGGTCATTAAAATTTGATAACTGCAACTTCTACATTTTATTATCTGAATAATATGATGATGAAACAAAACTGCATTCTGACTGAATTGTTTTCTAGAGTTATGCCCCTTTTTAAATAACTTTTTTTCAAAGGGTTATGCTTCTTTTTGAATAATCTTTTTTCAAAGGGTTATGCCTCTTTTTAAATAACTTTTTTCAAACGTTATTCCCCTTTTAAGATATCTTCTTTTTCAATGATTGAATATTTAGCACCATTTTTATGCCATCAAGGGCTGACAGACAATCAGTTAACCTAACCACCATTTCCTGGGATTGACCAGTACTCGAGCACACCCCATTTCCGCAAGTAACTGATAACTTTCCCACTTGAATCAGTGGTGAGAGACGAATGATAATGAGACACAATGTCATATATCAATCATCATGGAGACTCTTGCCGGGCGTGGGATTCGAACTCACGACCCCTGGATTGATAGTCGGACGCGTAACCAACTGAGCTAATCGGGCCCAGCTTCTTTTTCAAAGAGTTATATGAAGGTTATAATGTTTTGTTATGGCCGGTAGATAACTAAATAATATTGGGCTTCTATTTTTATTTTCTGGTACCTAGGTAAAGAATGCTAACCCTTTTTTAAATAGTGTGAGGTACCAGTCTTTCCAAGTTCTAACCATAGAGGAAGGCTAACGTGTTATTTAATTTTACCCAGCAACTCCCCATTTCCTCAAAAAAGATAAATATTGTATTTTTTTATACAATTTTATTAATTCTAATTTTTTTTTGCTTTCAGATTTTCTTAGTTTAGGTTCAGAACATGTGTCCTCTTTTGTTATTGTTTTTTATGTCCATTATTTTTTATTATGTGGTTTTGTATGCCCAGATATGTTTTGATGTATATATATGTATTGGTATTTAATGTTTCTCTTCTGGAATTAGATAATGTTATTCCCGGCATTTTAAATTAAAATGCCCATTAAAACTTACTTGGTGTTTTGGTGTTACTTCTTTACCATACAAGCGACTTCGGTCCATCCTAATCGTTGTCCATCTTTTATCAAATCAGAAGTAACATAAGGCCATAATAAATTAATTGTTAGATTATCATCCCCGCCAATCCCCTAATTTCATGAAAAAAAAAAAAAAAAAAAATCCTCCCGCCCTCCCCGTTTTTAAGAAAAATTTGGATGATAATCTAGCTATTAATTTATAAGCGTCTTTTTTTATTGAAAAGTTTAGTGCCCACAACTCATTCTGCATTTGGTGACAGTTTGTGGATAGTACAAATACTATGTGGACATATTTTCATATTTTTCAGATTGGATAATTTTTAGAGTTATGCCCATTTTTTATGTTCATGACTGCCTAGCATATATCATTGTGGGTTTTGCATAATTTCTTGTTATATTATTGATGGACTGGTTGTTGTTTTTTTAACCAGATGGATGAGATATACAGACACAATATTGATACACAGTCTACTTACAACCAGACGCATGTCACAGGGTTCCAGTGAGTATATTTTAGCGGCACAATTTGGCAAAAAAATCTCTGTTCTACTGAATTGGCATGGCAAACTTTACTTTTTCTGGACTATTGTATATTTTATTTTGAAAAAAATGAAAAAAATATATAATTTATTAATATACAGTGAAACCTGTCTTAAGTAGTCAGTCAAGGGAAGGAGCTTTATAAGTTCTTCTTCGCAAGGACTGTTCAACTGCGGATTAGTACTGTTGCCACTACAGTAACCATGGTTACTGTAGAAAGTTTCAAATCACAAATCTAACAACAGTCCAGATGTATGGACAATATATGTTAATGATTTCATACCTCTGAATCTACTTATTGTTTAAAAGTGACCCAGTCCATGTTGTTATCTTTGTCTGTTTGTGTGTGTGTGGGGGGGGCGGGGATGGGTAATAAATACATTTTTATCATGCCACCACCAGTCATGATCACAGTATGATCGCGGTCGTATTTACAAATATATATGATTGTGTGCTGCACAAAAACTCCCAGTAAGAAATTAACTCAGTATACATGAATTGTGTAGTCATTCCAGCTAGAATTTTAATTTATTTCATCCATTTGGGCCTTTTGTTAGAATACTGCTGACCCATTTTGGCAGATTGTTAAAATACAGCTGATCCTTTTTGGCCTTTTGTTTAAATACAGCTGACCCATTTGGGCCTTTTGTTAAAATACTGTTGGCCCATTTTTAGGTCTATTGATTAATACAGCTGGCCCATTTTGATCCTTTTGTTAAAATACTGCTGACCCATTCTGGGCCTTTTGTTTAAATACAGCTAACCATTTTTGGGCCTTTTGTTTAAATACAGCTGGCCCATTTTGGGCCTTTTGTTTAAATACAGCTGATCCATTTTCGGCCTTTTGTTAAAATACAGCAAACCCATTTAAAGCCTTTTGTTTAAATACAGCTGACCCATTTTGGGCCTTTTGTTTAAATACAGCTGACCCATTTTGGGCCTCTTGTTTAAATACAGCTGATCCATTTTGGGCCTCTTGTTTAATACAGCTGACCCATTTTGGGCCTTTTGTTTAAATGCAGCTGGCCCATATTGGGCCTTTTGTTTAAATACACCTGACCCATTTTGGGCTTCTTGTTTCAATACAGCTGGTGCATTTTGGACCATTTTGTTTTAATACAGCTGGCCCATTTTGGCCTTTTGTTTTAATACAGCTGACCCATTTTGGGCCTCTTGTTTAAATACAGCTGACCCATTTTGGGTCTCTTGTTTAAATACAGCTGACCCAATTTGTGCTTTTTGTTTAAATGCGGCTGGCCCATTTTTGGCTTTTGTTTAAATACAGCTGGCCCAATTTGTGCCTTTTGTTTAAATGCAGCTGGCCCATTTTGGCCTTTTGTTTAAATACAGCTGACCCATTTTGGGCCTCTTGTTTCAATACAGCTGGTGCATTTTGTGCCTTTTGTTTAAATACAGCTGGCCCATTTTGGACTTTTGTTTAAATACAGCTGACACATTTTGGGCCTCTTGTTTAAATACAGCTGGCACATTTTTGGCCTTATGTTAACATTTTGGCCTTTTGTTTAAATACAGCTGATCCATTTTGGGCCTTTTTGTTTAAACACAGCTGACCCATTTGGGCCTTTTGTTAAAATACTGTTGGCCCATTTTAAGTCTTGTTTAATACACTGGCCCATTTTGATCCTTTTTTTAAAAAAATGCTGACCCATTCTGGGACTCTTGTTATAACACAGCTGGCCCATTTTGGCCTTTTGTTTAAATACAGCTGACTCATTTTGGGCCTCTTGTTTCAATACAGCTGGTGCATTTTGGGCCTCTTGTTTAAATACAGCTGGCCCATTTTGGCCTTTTGTTTAAATACAACTGACCCATTTTGGGCCTCTTGTTTAAATACAGCTGACCCATTTTGGGTCTCTTGTTTAAATACAGCTGACCCAATTTGTGCTTTTTGTTTAAATGCGGCTGACCCATTTTTGGCTTTTGTTTAAATACAGCTGGCCCAATTTGTGCCTTTTGTTTAAATGCGGCTGGCCGATTTTGGCCTTTTGTTTTAATACAGCTGACCCATTTTGGGCCTCTTGTTTCAATACAGCTGGTGCATTTTGGGCATTTTGTTTAAATACAGCTGGCTCATTTTGGACTTTTGTTTAAATACAGCTGACACATTTTGGGCCTCTTGTTTAAATACAGCTGGCACATTTTTGGCCTTATGTTAACATTTTGGCTTTTTGTTTAAATACAGCTGATCCATTTTGGGCCTTTTGTTTAAACACAGCTGACCCATTTGGGCCTTTTGTTAAAATACTGTTGGCCCATTTTAAGTCTTGTTTAATACACTGGCCCATTTTGATCCTTTTTTTAAAAAAATGCTGACCCATTCTGGGACTCTTGTTATAACACAGCTGGCCCATTTTGGCCTTTTGTTTAAATACAGCTGACTCATTTTGGGCCTCTTGTTTCAATACAGCTGGTGCATTTTGGGCCTCTTGTTTAAATACAGCTGGCCCATTTTGGCCTTTTGTTTAAATACAACTGACCCATTTTGGGCCTCTTGTTTAAATACAGCTGACCCATTTTGGGTCTCTTGTTTAAATACAGCTGACCCAATTTGTGCTTTTTGTTTAAATGCGGCTGACCCATTTTTGGCTTTTGTTTAAATACAGCTGGCCCAATTTGTGCCTTTTGTTTAAATGCGGCTGGCCGATTTTGGCCTTTTGTTTTAATACAGCTGACCCATTTTGGGCCTCTTGTTTCAATACAGCTGGTGCATTTTGGGCATTTTGTTTAAATACAGCTGGCTCATTTTGGACTTTTGTTTAAATACAGCTGACACATTTTGGGCCTCTTGTTTAAATACAGCTGGCACATTTTTGGCCTTATGTTAACATTTTGGCTTTTTGTTTAAATACAGCTGATCCATTTTGGGCCTTTTGTTTAAACACAGCTGACCCATTTGGGCCTTTTGTTAAAATACTGTTGGCCCATTTTAAGTCTTGTTTAATACACTGGCCCATTTTGATCCTTTTTTTAAAAAAATGCTGACCCATTCTGGGACTCTTGTTATAACACAGCTGGCCCATTTTGGCCTTTTGTTTAAATACAGCTGACTCATTTTGGGCCTCTTGTTTCAATACAGCTGGTGCATTTTGGGCCTCTTGTTTAAATACAGCTGGCCCATTTTGGCCTTTTGTTTAAATACAACTGACCCATTTTGGGCCTCTTGTTTAAATACAGCTGACCCATTTTGGGTCTCTTGTTTAAATACAGCTGACCCAATTTGTGCTTTTTGTTTAAATGCGGCTGACCCATTTTTGGCTTTTGTTTAAATACAGCTGGCCCAATTTGTGCCTTTTGTTTAAATGCGGCTGGCCGATTTTGGCCTTTTGTTTTAATACAGCTGACCCATTTTGGGCCTCTTGTTTCAATACAGCTGGTGCATTTTGGGCATTTTGTTTAAATACAGCTGGCTCATTTTGGACTTTTGTTTAAATACAGCTGACACATTTTGGGCCTCTTGTTTAAATACAGCTGGCACATTTTTGGCCTTATGTTAACATTTTGGCTTTTTGTTTAAATACAGCTGATCCATTTTGGGCCTTTTGTTTAAACACAGCTGACCCATTTGGGCCTTTTGTTAAAATACTGTTGGCCCATTTTAAGTCTTGTTTAATACACTGGCCCATTTTGATCCTTTTTTTAAAAAAATGCTGACCCATTCTGGGACTCTTGTTATAACACAGCTGGCCCATTTTGGCCTTTTGTTTAAATACAGCTGACTCATTTTGGGCCTCTTGTTTCAATACAGCTGGTGCATTTTGGGCCTCTTGTTTAAATACAGCTGGCCCATTTTGGCCTTTTGTTTAAATACAACTGACCCATTTTGGGCCTCTTGTTTAAATACAGCTGACCCATTTTGGGTCTCTTGTTTAAATACAGCTGACCCAATTTGTGCTTTTTGTTTAAATGCGGCTGACCCATTTTTGGCTTTTGTTTAAATACAGCTGGCCCAATTTGTGCCTTTTGTTTAAATGCGGCTGGCCGATTTTGGCCTTTTGTTTTAATACAGCTGACCCATTTTGGGCCTCTTGTTTCAATACAGCTGGTGCATTTTGGGCATTTTGTTTAAATACAGCTGGCTCATTTTGGACTTTTGTTTAAATACAGCTGACACATTTTGGGCCTCTTGTTTAAATACAGCTGGCACATTTTTGGCCTTATGTTAACATTTTGGCTTTTTGTTTAAATACAGCTGATCCATTTTGGGCCTTTTGTTTAAACACAGCTGACCCATTTGGGCCTTTTGTTAAAATACTGTTGGCCCATTTTAAGTCTTGTTTAATACACTGGCCCATTTTGATCCTTTTTTTAAAAAAATGCTGACCCATTCTGGGACTCTTGTTATAACACAGCTGGCCCATTTTGGCCTTTTGTTTAAATACAGCTGACTCATTTTGGGCCTCTTGTTTCAATACAGCTGGTGCATTTTGGGCCTCTTGTTTAAATACAGCTGGCCCATTTTGGCCTTTTGTTTAAATACAACTGACCCATTTTGGGCCTCTTGTTTAAATACAGCTGACCCATTTTGGGTCTCTTGTTTAAATACAGCTGACCCAATTTGTGCTTTTTGTTTAAATGCGGCTGACCCATTTTTGGCTTTTGTTTAAATACAGCTGGCCCAATTTGTGCCTTTTGTTTAAATGCGGCTGGCCGATTTTGGCCTTTTGTTTTAATACAGCTGACCCATTTTGGGCCTCTTGTTTCAATACAGCTGGTGCATTTTGGGCATTTTGTTTAAATACAGCTGGCTCATTTTGGACTTTTGTTTAAATACAGCTGACACATTTTGGGCCTCTTGTTTAAATACAGCTGGCACATTTTTGGCCTTATGTTAACATTTTGGCTTTTTGTTTAAATACAGCTGATCCATTTTGGGCCTTTTGTTTAAACACAGCTGACCCATTTGGGCCTTTTGTTAAAATACTGTTGGCCCATTTTAAGTCTTGTTTAATACACTGGCCCATTTTGATCCTTTTTTTAAAAAAATGCTGACCCATTCTGGGACTCTTGTTATAACACAGCTGGCCCATTTTGGCCTTTTGTTTAAATACAGCTGACTCATTTTGGGCCTCTTGTTTCAATACAGCTGGTGCATTTTGGGCCTCTTGTTTAAATACAGCTGGCCCATTTTGGCCTTTTGTTTAAATACAACTGACCCATTTTGGGCCTCTTGTTTAAATACAGCTGACCCATTTTGGGCCTTTTGTTTAAATGCAGCTGGCCCATTTTGGCCTTTTGTTTAAAAACAGCTGGTGCATTTTGGGCCTCTTGTTTCAATACAGCTGGTGCATTTTGGGCCTCTTGTTTAAATACAGCTGGCCCATTTTTGGCATTTTGTTTAAATACAGCTGACCCATTTTGGGCCTCTTGTTAAAATACAGCTGGCGCATTTTGGCCTTTTGTTTAAATACAGCTGACCCATTTTGGGCCTTTTTGTTTAAATACAGATGGCACATTTTGGCCTTATGTTAAAATACTGCTGACCCATTTTGGCCATTTGTTTAAATACAGCTGATCCATTTTTGGCCTTTTGTTTAAACACAGCTGACCCATTTGAGCCTTTGTTAAAATACTGTTGGCCCATTTTAAGTCTTGTTTAATACAGCTGGCCCATTTTGATATTTTTTTTAAAATACTGCTGACCCATTCTGGGACTCTTGTTTAAACACAGCTGGCCCATTTTGGCCTTTTGTTTAAATACAGCTGACCCATTTTGGGCCTCTTGTTTCAATACAGCTGGTGCATTTTGGGCCTCTTGTTAAAATGCTGCTGACACATTTTGGACCTTTTGTATAAATACAGCTGGCCCATTTTGGGCCTCTTGTTCAAATGCTGCTGACCCATTCTGGGTCTTTTGTTTAAGTACAGATGACCCATATGGGCCTCTTGTTGAAATACAGCTGGCACATTTTGGCCTTATGTTAAAATACTGCTGACCCATTTTGGCCTTTTGTTTAAATACAGCTGATCCATTTTGGCCTGTTGGCCCCTTTTAAGTCTTGTTTAATACAGCTGACCCATTCTGAGACTCTTGTTCAAACACAGTTGACCCATTTGGGCCTTTTGTTAAAATACTGCTGATCCATTCTGGGACTCTTGTTTAAATACAGCTGACCCATTTGGGCCTCTTGTATAAATAAAGCTGATCCATTCTGGACCTCTTGTTTAAATAAAGCTGACCCATTCTGGACCTCTTGTTTAAATAAAGCTGACCCATTCTGGACCTCTTGTTTAAATAAAGCTGACCCATTCTGGACCTCTTGTTCAAATAAAGCTAACCCATTTGGGCCTCTTGTTAAAATAAAGCTGACCCATTTGGGCCTCTTGTTAAAATAAAGCTGACCCATTTGGGCCTCTTGTTTATATATTTTCGACTTTATGGCAAGAAAGATTGAATGTCTATTAAATACTACATGAAATGAATATTTATTTGAGTGTACCAAAAAATAAAATAAAAATAGATAGAAAGATATTAAAAAAATTGTTGGTTAAAACAGGTGATAAAAGAAGAAAGAAAACTTTATTACGACAGTGATAATAAATATGATAAAAAAGCACTGTCATTAAACTGAAGATAAATAAAAATGACAAAAGCATGGTTGCTTCAGTATGGTTTTAATGATGACTGATTTGTGCAATTGGATCTATGGATATATTTTATGGATACTTGGAGATACCCCAGTATTAGTACATAAAATTTTGTACTTGCTGTAATTATTTTATTTTTTTTTGTAATGGGATTTAACGCCATTTTCAACACATTCCCGGTTATTTCCAGTTTTATTGTTGAAGGAAGACCTTAGAATGAATCTAAGTAGAACCACTGTCCTTCAGCAAGTAACTGGCAAACTTTGTCACATAAAGTTTATGGAGTGAGTGGGAATTAAACCTGTGGCCTTAGCGGTGAGAGGTTAGTGATCTTGAGATTGCACCTTAGTCCACTCGGCCACGGAGGACCCTTTGACGGAAGGATCATTTCCATTTATAAACACTATGCGCATTGGATCAACATATATTAGTACAGGTGTACCCATACGTTTAGTATACCTCACAGGAAACATGATCCTTTATCTATTTTGAGGATCATAAATGGAATTTAGAACTGTAATAAAATATTAAAATATGTCACTATGATACTGAACAAAAAACTGTAGGTAATATAATGTAAACGTGCCAGTTTTGGTTTGTTTGAATCTATTTGGGCCTAGAAAGTGGATTTTGATTTTTATATAAGAATACTATGGGAAAGCAGTAACTGTTTTTCTCCTATATTTTATGTATTGTTTTAATAAACTGGAGGTCTGGAGCATTGCTTAGTCATAACACTTGAGACTGGGTCATTTTCAAAGGATTTAATACCCATAAAGGGTCAGCAGGGACTCAAAAAGAATAAAAAGAATAATTTTCTAAAATCTTCTTCTCAAGAACCAACTAGTCAAATTTCTTCATCATCTGTAGATAATTCCTATAATGCAACTGAATAGGGAATTTATGTTGGCAAACATGTTTTGGGGACTGGACTGTAAGGGGACAGTAAATTATCTATTTTTATCACCTTGAGATCTGGAGTATTGTTTAATCACAACAGGTAAGACTGGCAGGGGCCCAAAAGGGGAAAAATATTGTGAAATTGTAAAAAAAAGAAAAGATTCTCAAAACCTTATTAGCCAAATTTGTTAATGATCCATATGAGCAAGGCTTTTACGTTTGTTCAAATAAAGTGGCTTGCTAGGATCCATTGGGGCCCAGTAAGGGGCACTGATTTTTATATGGAGATGCTAAGGAAAAACAGTTAATTCTCATTTATCTTAATAAGTTCTTCATGGGCTTTAAAAACTGGCAGGTATAGTTAGGTGGGCTACTTTAGCTCACTTTGGTCTCTTCTTTATTAATGAGTCATATTATTTATTTCATTTATCCTTCCATGTTTAATAAGCAATATTATTTTTCTCTTGTTAATTAATGAGCAATATTATTTATCTCTTCTGTATTGAGGAGCAATTTCATTTATCTCTTCTTTATTAATGGGCAATATCTTTTATAACTCCTTAATTAATTAGCAATATTATTTATATATTCTTTATTAATGAGCAATATCATTTATAACTCCTTAATTAATGAGCAATATCATTTATTTCTCCTTAATTAATGAAAAATATTATTTATCTCTCCTTGATTAATGAGTAATATCATTAACTTTATCTATTCTTTATTAATGAACAATATCATTTATCTCTCCTTAATTAATGAGCAATTTCATTAACTATTCTTTATTGATTAGCAGTATTATTTATTTCATTTATATCTTCTTTATTAATGAGCAATATCATTCTTCTCTATTTATTAATGAACAATAGCATTTATCTCTCTTAAATTAATTAGCAATATCATTTATATCTCCTTAATTAATGGGCAATTTCATTAACTCTTCTTTATTGATAAACAATATTATTTATTGTGTTATCTCTTCTTTATTAATGGGCTATTTAATTTATTTCATTTATCTCTCCTTAATTAATGAGCAATATTATTTATTTTGTTTACCTCTCCTTTATTAATGAGTAATATTATTTATTTTGTTTATGTCTTCTTTATTAATGAGCAATATGATTTATTTCATTTATCTCTCCTTTTTTTAAGCAATATTATTTATCTCTCCTAAATTAATGAGCAGTATTATTTATTTAATTTATCTCTCCTTTATTAATGAGCAGTATTATTTATTTTGTTTACCTCTCCTTTATTAATGAGCAATATTTTTGTTTTCATATATCTCTCCTTCATTAGTGAGCAATATTATTTATTTTGTTTGTCTCTTCTTTATTAATGGGCAATAAAATTTATTTCATTTATCTCTCCTTTATTAATGAGCAATATTATTTATTTCATTTATCCCACCTTTATTAATGAGCAATATTATTTATTTCATTTATCTCTCCTTTATTAATGAGAAATATTATATATTTCATTTATCCCACCTTCATTACTGAGCAATATTATTTATTTATTTATCTCTCCTTTACTAATGAGCAGTATTATGTATTTCATTTCAGACAAGGGAGTGTGGTGGTGCTATTTGTTCTCCAATTTACAATAAAAGTAGAGGTACCTGTTGTAGTATCAGACCATGAAACTGCGGGGCGAGAGTTGTCCTCTGTTGCTTTAAACACAATCATAGCCATCCTGCAGGGCTCAAACTTTGTTGTGCCAGACTCGGTGTTTATATTTGGTGAATATGAAATTAGTTTTTATATGTCAATGAAAGTAAGTTAATGAGGTTTAACTCCATTTTCAACACATGTGCAGGTTTTTTTTTGGTTTTTTTTAAAACTTGTTTACTTACATTGATTGTGAAACAAGTTCTTACAATTTAAACAAATCATGCTTAAAAGGGACTGTTTTATTTAACCACAGATTTGATCTTCAATTTATTTGTACCGTTTAATGTATCACCAGTCAGTTCTAATGTATGAATAGAGGATCTTACATGAGAATTCGTTTATTATTGAATTTATCAAACGAGTTGCAAAGTACATTATGCAAGGCTCTGCTGAGCATTATATCTCTTTTTCCAACGAGTTTAATAAATTACATAATAAATGATCATGAATATAAGATTCATTTTTTCACATAACTCAGTAAAATAGTACATTTACCATTTATTTAACATATCATGTCTATAAGGAATGAGAAGAAGTCGAGTATATTTGTTTCCGCCATTCGTCGTATGACATAACTTTAAAAGATAACATCATTTTAACATGACATACATCATTTATATATTCAGGGAAGTCGGAACGTAGTTTGGCATTTTATGAACAAGAAATGAGTTATACAGAAAACACCGAACAAGGAATTGGAAGTGATATGAGACTAGTTTAATATCAAAAATGTGTCTTGGGGTTTATTACACTCCAGCACTATAATTTATGTAATAAATTATTAATATTGTACTCATTTTGTTTTTAATGTGTAGATGCACCAGACACAATGACCTTGCCAACAACAATGACAACAACAACAACAACAACTGTCACCTCAGCAAGTAGTACAGCAGCCACTTCTCCTGTAAGTACATCAGTCTCAAGTGCAGCAACCACAACAATAACAACACCAACCGAGGCAGTCACATCATCATCTTCTACTCTAACTAAATCTACTTTAACTGCTACCAGCACAACTTCATCATCCTCAGCACCTACCACAGAAACAACAACCCTGACAACTTCATCATCGACACAGAAGACAGCCAGTTCAAAAACAACAACAACAACAACAACACAGGCTCCAGAGACAGTAACCATGACAACTACCTCAACCACACAGAAGACAGCCAGTTCAACGACAACAATAATACCACCACCACCAACAACAACAACAGGAAGTGTAACTATCTCAACATCATCCCCAACATCAACCAGTCTGTCTAGTACATCAGGTTCATGTCAGCTTGATGAGTTTCGGTGTCCAGACACGGGCGACTGTATACCCAAATCTTACCTATGTGATGGAGAAGTAGACTGTATCCTCTCAGGTGCTGATGAAGATGCGGATCTGTGTTTCTTGTCTACAACTGTACAGTCAACCAGTCCCACAGTGACAGGGGAGACAACTTCTGTTGGAACAGGTGAGATTATATGTATTTACATGTGTATATATATACTGGTCATACCTATTACCGCAAGTCTAAAACTTTGTCAACCATGTAAATAATGGCATCAATAATATACAGTAATAAAGTTACTTTAGTGTGCTGACTAATAAACAGTTGCCAGTACAAACAGTAAACAAATGCCGACGCTAATGGAAGTTAGAGCTTTGTGCATGTCTGGAATTTTGTTTTTATATGGGCATTTGCGGTAATAGGTATATCGCAGTATACAAGGGATATATTGTTTTTATTTGGAATGGGTTTTAAAGCCATTTTCAGTACATTGTTAAGGAATCCAGTTTTGTAGGTGGAAGAAGACCTCAGAAAATATCTGAGTAGAACCACCATCCTTCCATAAGTAACTGGCAAACTTTCTCACATATTTTCCTCGACAGAGCTGGGCTTCAAACTGTGACCTCAGTGATGACAGGTGAGTGAATTTGAAACTGAACCTAGGACCAGACGCCCTTGAACAAGAAACTTTATCTGCACATGCTAAGTACTGGTTCTACCCAGTAAGAATCCGAGCATGAATTGTCTAAGTTATAAAAAATCGGCAATACATGTACATTACAGTTTGTGCAACAGATGAGTTCCAGTGTGTGTCGGATGGTTCATGTATCTATGACTACTGGCAGTGTGACGACTACCAGGATTGCGAGGACAACTCGGACGAGGAAGGATGTAATCGTAGGTTGCTATGTAACATTCCGATTTTGGGTTGTTTGTCATGTTACATAAGACAACTGGGTCGTAATAAGCTAATCAGTAGACATTTAAATGACCTCTTGCATCACATGGCAGGTATGAACAGATTGATTGACTGGGTGGGTGGGGAAAAAAGCTGCTTTAAATACAGATTTATTCACAAAAAATACCACAAAATAAATAAACAAGTCATTTCACACATCAACCACAACAAAATAAAGACAAATGACTGCTTACAACAGGTAACTTCTTATGACAGGTTAACGTACACTAAAACTAATATCAACAGAAATAGAAAATATGACTGCTTATAACAGGTGACTGCTTATGACAGGTTAACGTACACCAAAACTAACATCAACAGAAATAGAAAATATGACTGCTTATAACAGGTGACTGCTTATGACAGGTTAACGTACACCAAAACTAACATCAACAGAAATAGAAAAATATGACTGCTTATAACAAGGGACTGCTTATGACAAGTAATTTATACAAAAAGTAACATCAACAGAAATAAGAAACATGACTGCTTACAATAGGTGATTGCCTATGACTGATTAACTTACACTAAAAATAATGTCAACAGAAATAAAAATATGACTGCATACACCAAGTGGTTGCTTATGACAGATTAACTTACACTAGAAATAATGCCAATAGAAATAAAAATATGACTGCATACACCAAGTGGTTGCTTATGACAGGTTAATTTACACTAAAAACACCACAGCACCTCTTCTTTACAAAATTTATGTTAGACTTCACTCCATCACACCACTCGTATATCACTATGTAACATTAGTTCTTTTTGCTTGAATAGTTGTTTTTTATAATGGGATTTAACACCATTTCCAACACATTTCAGGTTATATATGGCATATCTAGTTTTATTGGTGGAGGAAGACCTCAGAATGAAAATGAGTAGAACAACAATTCTTTCGCTAGTAACTGGCAAACTTTCTCACATAAAGTCTTTGGTGTGAGTGGGATTTGAACGTACGACCGTGAGAGGTAAGTGATCTTGAGACGGCATCTTGGACCACCTGGCATCAGAGATTTGAATTGAGTAACTTCTCATTTATTCATAATTAGCTCAGTAGTTGATAATGTGTTTATCCAACCGGGGGTCATGAGTTTGAATCCCTACTCGGCCACAGTCTCTTTGATGATTTACATATGACATTGAATCTCATTGTCATTTGTCTCTCACTGCTGATTCAAGTGAGACAGTTTGCAGAGATGGGTGTTCTCAAGTACTGGTTCAAATTCCAGAATTCCAGGAAAGAGTCTTTAGTTCAACTGACCATCTGATCTGCCTCGATGGCATAAAGATTATAATAAATATACAAACATTAATTCACATACATACGTATATTTCAACAGAAGTAGTAGAGTGCATGGAAGGACAGTTTACGTGTATTAAACAAGCGGAGTGCATTGATGCCTCTCTACTTTGTGACGGCAACTATGACTGTACAGACAAAACAGATGAATGGTGTGGTGTTACACCATCACCATGGCAACCAGTGGGTAGGGCATTTCATCTCATTCAATACCATTCATATCAAGATATTTATGATATACATATTTTTTTGATTTTAGATTAAAGTGATTTTTATTTGAGATAAATAGTTATTTTGTTTGAGATAGTGATAATTTATATTTGAGATAAATAATTATTTTGTTTGAGATAGTGATAATTTATATTTGAGATAAATAATTATTTTGTTTGAGATACTGATAATTAATATTTGAGATAATCATGATTTATATTTGAAAAAAAATTGTGATTTAGTGGTAATCATGATATGTGCAAGGGATGATCCAGAGGTTTGTGGACACCGACTATGATTTTAAAACTATCACTTGCTTTTGCAGTAAAATTCTTCAAATATTCATCCATGCCATTAGAGAAAATTTCCGACATTAAAATTCATCAGAAATTTCAATAAATAAAACCATGAGGACCTGTAGACTACCATGGTATGATACTATACAGTTATGTAACATTGTTTTGTACAATATGGAAATATATTGTACAAGTACATATTGGGGTGAAAATCATATTGAACAAGAATTTGTAGGTGTCAAGTACAATATGATTTTCACCACAATACAATGTCATATGAGTACAATATAGTACCATATTGCACAAGATGCTGTATGAGTACAATATATACCCATATTGTACAAAACACTGTATGTGTACAATATATTCCCTTATTGTACAAAACACTGTATGAGTACAATATATAACCATATTGTACATAACACTGTATGATTACAATATATTCCCATATTGCACAAAACACTGTATAATATATTCCCATATTGCACAAAACACTATGAGTACAATATATTCCCATAATGCACAAAACACTACGAGTACAATATATTCCCATATTGTACAAAACACTGTATGAGTACAATATATTCCCATATTGCACAAAACATTAAAATAGTCCATGCCTTTTTACCACCCCGCACTATGATAACTAACTGAAATTGGTTAGCGAGGTTTCTAAGCACCCTGATCAATCAGAGCTGGTGATTATCTGGGGAAACATATTGGAGGGTAATGTTATTTGCCATGTGCATCATCAGGTTCAATAAAGTTTTCACAAACATTTTTATTTCCATAAGCTTTTTTATCAACCCTCGAATTTGATAATAATTAAAATTTATGCATAACTGATTTATTTGATTTCTAGCATTGGAGGTGCGACTGATGCAGGGTGATGTGGACACTACGGCATCTTTATTTGGCAGGGTAGAAGTGCGACTCCTGGGAACTGATGAGTATGGCACAGTCTGCCATGATGGATGGTCCTCAGAAGAGGCCATGGTCGTCTGCCGGATGCTGAACTCATGGTGAGGTGTTTTCTTGTAGACTTCATTGATTCCTGCTTTCTGCAGGATGCTGACCTCATAGTGAGATTTTTTCTTGTATACTTCATTGATTCCTGTCATCTGCAGGATGTTGACCTGATAGTGAGTGTTTTCTTGCAGACTTCATTGATTCCTGCTGTGTGCAGGATGCTGAACTCATGGTGAGATGTTTTCTTGTAGACTTCATTGATTCCTGCTGTGTGCAGGATGCTGAACTCATGGTGAGATGTTTTCTTGTAGACTTCATTAATTCCTGCTGTGTGCAGGATGCTGAACTCATGTTGAGATGTTTTCTTGTATACTTCATTGATTCCTGCTGTGTGCAGGATGTTGAACTCATGGTCAGAAGTTTTCTTGTAGATTTCATTGAATCCTGCTGTGTGCAGGATGCGGAACTCATGGTGAGATGTTTTCTTGTAGATTTCATTGAATCCTGCTGTGTGCAGGATGCTGAACTTATGGTGAGATATTTTCTTGTAGACTTCATTGATTCCTTCTGTGTGCAGGATGCTAAACTCATGGTGAGATGTTTTTGGTAGATTTCATTGATTCCTGCTGTGTGCAGGATGCTGATCTCATGGTGAGATGTTTTTTCATAGACTTCATTGATTCCTGTCGTCTGCAGGATGCTGAACTCATGGTGAGGTGTTTTCTTGTAGACTTCATTGATTCCTGTTTGGTGCAGGATGCTGAACTCATGTTAAGGTGTTTTCTTGTAGACTTCATTAATTTCTGCTGTGTGCAGGATGTTGAACTCATGGTGAGGTGTTTTCTTGTAGAATTCATTAATTCCTGTTGTCTGCAGGATGTTGAACTCATGGTGATGTGTTTTCTTGTAGACTTAATTGTAATAAAATAACATCAATGGTAATTTATTTTACCTTGATTGTAAAAAAGGATCAAAGGTAATTTGTTTTACCTTGATTGTAAAAAAACATCAAAAGTAATTTATTTTACCTTAATTGAAAAAAAACATCAAAGGTAATTTATTTTACATTGATTGTAAAAAAGCAATATCAATGGTAATTTATTTTACCTTGATTGTAATAAAATTCATCAAAAGTAATTTATTTTACCTTGATTGTAAAAAACATCAAAAGTAATTTATTTTACCTTAATTGAAAAAAAACATCAAAGGTAATTTATTTTACATTGATTGTAAAAAAGCAATATCAATGGTAATTTATTTTACCTTGATTGTAAAAAACATTAAAAGTAATTTATTTTACCTTAATTGTAAAAAACATCAAAGTTAATTTATTTTACCTTGATTGTAAAAAAACAATATCAATGGTAATTCATTTTACCTTGATTGTAAAAAACATCAAAAGTAATTTATTTTACCTTAATTGTAAAAGACATCAATGGTAATTTATTTTACCTTAATTGTAAAAAAACAACTTCAAAGGTAATTTATTTTACCTTGATTGTATAAAAACATCAAAGATAATTTATTTTACCTTGATTGTAAAAAAACAATATCAATGGTAATTCATTTTACCTTGATTGTAAAAAACATCAAAAGTAATTTATTTTACCTTAATTGTAAAAGACATCAATGGTAATTTATTTTACCTTAATTGTAAAAAAACAACTTCAAAGGTAATTTATTTTACCTTGATTGTATAAAAACATCAAAGATAATTTATTTTACCTTGATTGTAAAAAAAGACATCACTGGTCATTTATTTTACCTTGATTGTAAAAAAACCCATTAAAGGTAATTTATTTTACCTTGATTGTAAAAAAACATCAAAGGTAATTTATTTTACCTTGATTGTAAAGAATGGTCAATAAAATTATTTTCAAAATGGATTAAAAGCATCTGATCATCATTAATAAATGAGATCTGAATGATTTGGTATGTCAGATCCACCTAACTGTGACATAATGGGTTTTTAGATCGGAGCGGTAAACTTGAAATGAAATCCCATTCTTAAAATAGACAGCACTTACATACTGTTTGACGGTTTTCACATTGTTATTCAGACTCTTTCTAAGATTTAACAAATTATACTACATGTAAACCTGTATAACGGATCTAATTGAAATCAAAATGAAATCACATGACTTAATTAATACGTCACAAAATGAAATCACATGACTTAATTAATACGTCACAAAATGAAATCTCTTTTCAATATTAATATAATTTTTGCATGTTTAAATAGATATTCTTTTGGCAATACAGGGTCAGTGAGTATATACAGGCATGCTATATTGGAAAAATTAAATTTGTTAAAAATAATAATATAAAGGTCTTTCCTGTTGTTCATAAATTTGTTATTTGTATAAAGAGAATATATTTGCAAACATTCGGAACATAGCTTCACATTTCCAAAAATTTTCATAAACGCACGTGAGTGTTGAAATGAAAATTTACAACACACGCAAAGGCAATTGTCACAAACAATAATTGACAAGTGAACTTGTAATATTATTTATTAAGTATTGGTTCTGTGTGGAAATTGGATATCGTGTCAATAACTGAATGGTTTTCCAAGAACGAACTAGGTTTTGATATGGTAGTATTTCTTGCGTGTTTTGTTTTAAAACCAAAATGTAGCAAGGGTGAAATACGTCATAACGAAAGTACTAATTGTATTATGTAACACGTGCTCAATATTGATAACTTTTGTTAGTGATCTGGGTTGCATTTCACAAAAAAATTAATGATAAAAATCAGACGTAAATGTAAATTAACAAATATGCATAAATTTTAATATTTTTATAGTCATCCACATGAATTTACGATTATATTTTCAAAAAATTTACTATTTTCTGAATTTTTTAATCAAGTTTGGTTTCATTTGGAGGAATTTATAAAATATTATGAACAATACTTACTTTACATTTACGACCTATTTTTATCATAAGTTTTTTTGTGAAATGCAACCCAGGAATGCATTTCACAAAAAAAACTTACATCAAAATCGGTGTAAACATAAACCAACAACTATTCATAATATTTTTAATTTTCATCCAGATGAAGCCAAGTTGGCTCAAATCATGCAGAAAATTACATATTTTCTGAAAATACAATCATTTTAAAGGTCAATCAGAATTTGAACACACAACGGAGAAATTGTCAAAATGACTTACGTCGATTTTTATCGTTAGTTATTTTGTGAAACGCAGCCCTGACCTTTATTCAGATGTTGACTCTTCATCATCATTCCTGGGCTACCTCACTCTTTTCCTGCAATTATTTACTAGTAAATATATTATTTAAAAAACTTGACCATTACCTGAGTGTAAGTGTTCATATCAGGCGTAAACAACAGATTCAATTGGTGCTTTTCTCCACTGTTTCAAATCTACCAAAGGGCTTTTGTCCACCTTTTAAATTCAATCAAGGGGCTTTTGTCCAACTTCTAAAATCTACCAACAGGCTTTTGTTCAAGGGCCTTTTGTCCACCTTCTAAAATCTACCAAGGGGCCTTTGGTCCAAGGGGCTTTTGTCCGAATAATATATAATAACATACCTTGCAGTTATAAAAGTACAAGGTTTATGTATATCTTTTTATTTTGTAATATTTATTTATGACACCATATTGGGAGGTAAATGCCAATACACTCACTTTAAACTTCCACCTCGTTGCAGGTTTACTGGGACAGCGTATGCCTACAGGAGCGCTTTGTTTGGCGAAGGTTCGGGTTCTGTTGTCATGTCAAATACAGGTTGCCATGGTGATGAGAGTAACCTAGGGAGTTGCAAGTCACATGGTTTTGGTTATGGCTTAGTTCACTGTTCCCACAGGCAAGATGCTGGTGTATCGTGCGGTAAAAAAATATTATTATTTATGAATAGGTGAAGAGATTGATTGATTGACTGAATATTTAGCTTCATTTCTATGCCATCAAGGGCTAACAGATGATCAGTTAACCTAACCACTGTTTCTTTGGATCATGGATAACAAGTACTCGAGCACACCGCATCTCCATATAGTAAGTGGACAAAAGACCCTTGGTAAAAAAATGTACACATGAACAAAAGCCCCTTGGTGAATTTGACAAGGTGGATGATAAAAACCTTGGTGGTTTTGAAAAGGTTGACAAAACAACTCAATTGCTTTCATAGATTGTTGTTGATGCAGACAATTTTTCTGATTGATCAGTTTGATTGATCAGTTTGATTGGTCAGTTTGATTGATTGATTTGATTGATCAGTTTGATTGATCAGTTTGATTGGTCAGTTTGATTGATCAGTTTTATTGTTACAGCTACTGTCATTAATTGTTTTTGATTGGTCAGTTTTATTGTTATTTTCATGATTGAAAGGAGACAATGTATTTTGATTGGTCAGTTTCAATGTTACTGTTATTGATTGAAAAAGGACAATTTGATTTCCTAAACAGTTAAATTTTGTATATTTTAAGGCAAAGAAGTTTCAACTACTCCAGAAACTGTCGTGCAGAAATGTGAGTAACTTCAGTTATTTTACCTTCATCCTGAAACATACATCAATGCAAGGACTTATATATAGAGAAGGAAAAACAACTGATTGAGGTGTTATGAACGCTCGAGTTTTTCAAATATCCTTACTTTCATTAATTTCAGAAATACAAATCAAAATTATTTTTTATGCACAATGGAGTTTTCTACAAAACGAAACCATTCCCAGCAAATTGTGTTTAAAATGGTTGAAGTACTTACGATTTTTATATTACAACTAAAAAATCAAGGAAAGTACTTGAAAATTTACTTCAAACTGCAATATTTTAAATTCAAGATCATTTTGCATGTTAAAACAGTAGATATAACATCTAAGGTTACATTCACATTACATTTTATTTTAAAAGTTATCAGTTGCCTAAGAAATTTAAATGATTAATTTGCCAAATTGTTAATTCTTCGGGAGCTATTTTATCAACATTTAGTAGAGAGATGCCAGTTGCCAATCTTTCTATACAAGTCCTTGATCAGGGGTTCAATGCGACATGGCTCTATCTACACAATATAAACTAATAAGAAAAGTTTACAAGCACTTTTTTATGGGTGGTTATAGAAAGCTGGGAACCAGACCAAAATAGAGATCCCCTTTTGAAGAGTAACAAGGAGTAGATAACTCAATATTCATGAAAATGTGGGTTAGTTCACCTTGGCATCAGACCACCCTTATATCCAAGTAAGAAGCAGTGTTGCTTTGAACTATTGGAATGTTAACTTATATTTGACTAGCTAAAAACTTTATGTGAGAAAGTTTCCAGTTACTTGCGGAAGGATGGTGGTTCTGCTCAGTCTGACTCAGTCTGAGGTCTTCCTCCACCAGTAAAACTAGATATGCCATATATAACCTGAAATGTGTTGAAAAATGGTGTTAAACTCTATTTTTTATTTCTTTTTCCCACTGATTTGAGATAATCTACGATATAGGTAAAGACAGGCTATGGTCAAATATTCGTGATGAGCACTTATCTTTTTCCCAAATTGTTCTTTAAAAGTATGCTGTCCCTTTTGGGCAATCGCGGCATATTTATTGAATCGTTGTTTCCACTTTACTTAGTTTAATAGATTTGCCGCAATGGCTCTAAAGGGACACCCTATAAAAGTGATAAAATTGACTAGTTAATGTACAACTTGTCCCTGTGACTCATTCTTCATATAATAAAGGGTCCATTCATTATGTTACATCAACTTGAGTCAATTTTGGATGAGATGGCAGGCCCCAGACTATCTCTGTCAGTAATGCATCTGACTGTCAATCCAGGGGCCATGGGTTTGAATCCCCAACCAATCACATTCTCTATGAAAATTAGTCAAGAGCTTTGTTCTACAGTCACGAGTCTCCAACCTCTGAATATGTGGGGAAGTAGTCAGTGACTCCCAGAGAATGATTATCTGTATTTAACTCTGAATATGTGGGGAAGTAGTCAGTGACTCGCAGAGAATGGTTATCTGTATTTAACTCTGAATATGTGTGGAAGTAGTCAGTGCCTCACAGAGAATGATTATCTGTATTTCACTCTGAATATGTGGGGAAGTAGTCAGTGACTCCCAGAGAATGATTATCTGTATTTAACTCTGAATATGTGTGGAAGTAGTCAGTGACTCGCAGAGAATGATTATCTGTATTTAACTCTGAATATGTGTGGAAGTAGTCAGTGACTCACAGAGAATGATTATCTGTATTTAACTCTGAATATGTGGGGAAGTAGTCAGTGACTCACAGAGAATGATTATCTGTATTTAACTCTGAATATGTGTGGAAGTAGTCAGTGCCTCACAGAGAATGATTATCTGTATTTAACTCTGAATATGTGGGGAAGTAGTCAGTGACTCGCAGAGAATGATTATCTGTATTTAACTCTGAATATGTGGGGAAGTAGTCAGTGACTCGCAGAGAATGATTATCTGTATTAAACTCTGAATATGTGGGGAAGTAGTCAGTGACTCCCAGAGAATGATTATCTGTATTTAACTCTGAATATGTGGGGAAGTAGTCAGTGACTCCCAGAGAATGATTATCTGTATTTAACTCTGAATATGTGGGGAAGTAGTCAGTGACTCGCAGAGAATGGTTATCTGTATTTAACTCTGAATATGTGTGGAAGTAGTCAGTGCCTCACAGAGAATGATTATCTGTATTTAACTCTGAATATGTGGGGAAGTAGTCAGTGCCTCACAGAGAATGATTATCTGTATTTAACTCTGAATATGAGGGGAAGTAGTCAGTGCCTCACAGAGAATGATTATCTGTATTTAACTCTGAATATGTGGGGAAGTAGTCAGTGCCTCACAGAGAATGATTATCTGTATTTAACTCTGAATATGTGTGGAAGTAGTCAGTGCCTCACAGAGAATGATTATCTGTATTTAACTCTGAATATGTGTGGAAGTAGTCAGTGACTCCCAGAGAATGGTTATCTGTATTTAACTCTGAATATGTGGGGAAGTAGTCAGTGACTCGCAGAGAATGATTATCTGTATTTAACTCTGAATATGTGGGGAAGTAGTCAGTGACTCACAGAGAATGATTAACTGTATTTAACTCTGAATATGTGTGGAAGTAGTCAGTGACTCACAGAGAATGATTATCTGTATTTAACTCTGAATATGTGTGGAAGTAGTCAGTGCCTTACAGAAAATGATTATCTGTATTTAACTCTGAATATGTGGGGAAGTAGTCAGTGACTCCCAGAGAATGATTATCTGTATTTAACTCTGAATATGAGGGGAAGTAGTCAGTGACTCGCAGAGAATGATTATCTGTATTTAACTCTGAATATGTGGGGAAGTAATCAGTGACTCGCAGAGAATGATTATCTGTATTTAACTCTGAATATGTGGGGAAGTAGTCAGTGACTCGCAGAGAATGGTTATCTGTATTAAACTCTGAATATGTGGGGAAGTATTCAGTGACTCCCAGAGAATGATTATCTGTATTAAACTCTGAATATGTGTGGAAGTAGTCAGTGCCTCACAGAGAATGATTATCTGTATTTAACTCTGAATATGTGGGGAAGTAGTCAGTGAGTCCCAGAGAATGATTATCTGTATTAAACTCTGAATATGTGGGGAAGTAGTCAGTGACTCACAGAGAATGATTATCTGTATTTAACTCTGAATATGTGTGGAAGTAGTCAGTGCCTCACAGAGAATGATTATCTGTATTTAACTCTGAATATGTGTGGAAGTAGTCAGTGACTCCCAGAGAATGATTATCTGTATTAAACTCTGAATATGTGGGGAAGTAGTCAGTGCCTCACAGAGAATGATTATCTGTATTTAACTCTGAATATGTGTGGAAGTAGTCAGTGCCTCACAGAGAATGATTATCTGTATTTAACTCTGAATATGTGGGGAAGTAGTCAGTGAGTCCCAGAGAATGATTATCTGTATTAAACTCTGAATATGTGGAGAAGTAGTCAGTGACTCCCAGAGAATGATTATCTGTATTTAACTCTGAATATGTGGGGAAGTAATCAGTGACTCGCAGAGAATGATTATCTGTATTTAACTCTGAATATGTGGGGAAGTAGTCAGTGACTCGCAGAGAATGATTATCTGTATTAAACTCTGAATATGTGGGGAAGTAGTCAGTGACCCACAGAGAATGATTATCTGTATTTAACTCTGAATATGTGGGGAAGTAGTCAGTGACTCCCAGAGAATGATTATCTGTATTAAACTCTGAATATGTGGGGAAGTAGTCAGTGACTCCCAGAGAATGATTATCTGTATTTAACTCTGAATATGTGGGGAAGTAATCAGTGACTCGCAGAGAATGATTATCTGTATTTAACTCTGAATATGTGGGGAAGTAGTCAGTGACTCGCAGAGAATGATTTTCTGTATTAAACTCTGAATATGTGGGGAAGTAATCAGTGACTCGCAGAGAATGATTATCTGTATTTAACTTTGAATATGTGGGGAAGTAGTCAGTGCCTCACAGAGAATGATTATCTGTATTTAACTCTGAATATGTGGGGAAGTAGTCAGTGACTCCCAGAGAATGATTATCTGTATTTAACTCTGAATATGTGGGGAAGTAGTCAGTGACTCGCAGAGAATGATTATCTGTATTTAACTCTGAATATGTGGGGAAGTAGTCAGTGACTCGCAGAGAATGATTATCTGTATTTAACTCTGAATATGTGGGGAAGTAGTCAGTGACTCACAGAGAATGATTATCTGTATTTAACTCTGAATATGTGTGGAAGTAGTCAGTGCCTCACAGAGAATGATTATCTGTATTTAACTCTGAATATGTGGGGAAGTAGTCAGTGACTCCCAGAGAATGATTATCTGTATTAAACTCTGAATATGTGGGGAAGTAGTCAGTGCCTCACAGAGAATGATTATCTGTATTTAACTCTGAATATGTGTGGAAGTAGTCAGTGCCTCACAGAGAATGATTATCTGTATTTAACTCTGAATATGTGGGGAAGTAGTCAGTGAGTCCCAGAGAATGATTAACTGTATTAAACTCTGAATATGTGGGGAAGTAGTCAGTGACTCCCAGAGAATGATTATCTGTATTTAACTCTGAATATGTGGGGAAGTAATCAGTGACTCGCAGAGAATGATTATCTGTATTTAACTCTGAATATGTGGGGAAGTAGTCAGTGACTCGCAGAGAATGATTATCTGTATTAAACTCTGAATATGTGGGGAAGTAGTCAGTGACTCGCAGAGAATGATTATCTGTATTTAACTCTGAATATGTGGGGAAGTAGTCAGTGACTCACAGAGAATGATTATCTGTATTTAACTCTGAATATGTGTGGAAGTAGTCAGTGACTCACAGAGAATGATTATCTGTATTTAACTCTGAATATGTGGGGAAGTAGTCAGTGACTCCCAGAGAATGATTATCTGTATTAAACTCTGAATATGTGGGGAAGTAGTCAGTGCCTCACAGAGAATGATTATCTGTATTTAACTCTGAATATGTGTGGAAGTAGTCAGTGCCTCACAGAGAATGATTATCTGTATTTAACTCTGAATATGTGGGGAAGTAGTCAGTGAGTCCCAGAGAATGATTAACTGTATTAAACTCTGAATATGTGGGGAAGTAGTCAGTGACTCCCAGAGAATGATTATCTGTATTTAACTCTGAATATGTGGGGAAGTAATCAGTGACTCGCAGAGAATGATTATCTGTATTTAACTCTGAATATGTGGGGAAGTAGTCAGTGACTCGCAGAGAATGATTATCTGTATTAAACTCTGAATATGTGGGGAAGTAGTCAGTGCCTCGCAGAGAATGATTATCTGTATTTAACTCTGAATATGTGGGGAAGTAGTCAGTGCCTCGCAGAGAATGATTATCTGTATTTAACTCTGAATATGTGGGGAAGTAGTCAGTGCCTCGCAGAGAATGATTATCTGTATTTAACTCTGAATATGTGGGGAAGTAGTCAGTGCCTCGCAGAGAATGATTATCTGTATTTAACTCTGAATATGTGGGGAAGTAGTCAGTGACTCCCAGAGAATGATTATCTGTATTTAACTCTGAATATGTGGGGAAGTAATCAGTGACTCGTAGAGAATGATTATCTGTATTTAACTCTGAATATGTGGGAAAGTAGTCAGTGACTCGCAGAGAATGATTATCTGTATTTAACTCTGAATATGTGTGGAAGTAGTCAGTGACTCACAGAGAATGATTATCTGTATTTAACTCTGAATATGTGGGGAAGTAGTCAGTGACTCCCAGAGAATGATTATCTGTATTAAACTCTGAATATATGGGGAAGTAGTCAGTGACTCCCAGAGAATGATTATCTGTATTTAACTCTGAATATGTGGGGAAGTAATCAGTGACTCGCAGAGAATGATTATCTGTATTTAACTCTGAATATGTGGGGAAGTAGTCAGTGACTCGCAGAGAATGGTTATCTGTATTAAACTCTGAATATGTGGGGAAGTAGTCAGTGCCTCACAGAGAATGATTATCTGTATTTAACTCTGAATATGTGGGGAAGTAGTCAGTGACGTCAGAGAATGATTATCTGTATTTAACTCTGAATATGTGGGGAAGTAGTCAGTGACGTCAGAGAATGATTATCTGTATTTAACTCAGTATTTTGTATTCCCTCAATTAAATGCTCAATGGGGAGTTGTATTTTTCAAAAGGGGGCAAATTTTTTTTTAAGTGTGTTACAAAACATCTTGTTAGCTGTTTCACAAACAAATTTCTAACACCCTTCGGTAATTTCGTGTGATTTCATTGGCTGGTGCTCTTATATTTGCGGGTATTAAAAACTGCATATACCACACTTTCGCATTTTATGTATTACAATGTCATTTGTTTACGTCACCGAAAACTAGTGTAAACAGTAGTTTAAATGAATCGGACGATTTAGATTTACTACTTAATTGTAAAAGTTAAAAATATAAAGATGTATTAAATATTTTGTACTCAGCCAGGAATCTAACCTTTCAGTTTCAACCAAAATAATTGATTACCCACAACAATTAATTCTTGGACATAACAAATATTACTTCTAGAAGTTAAAAAAAAGATAATAAAGGAAAAGTTAGTTTTTAAAGACTCCATAATATTATACATACATGTACATGATACATTTTAGGTTTAAGCTGATACTTTTTTATTTTATTCAGAAGGTCTTTGAAAACAGTGCAGGAAAAGGAACACTTCCTGCACTGTTTTCCACTCTGTCAGTTTATATAAACATAAATCACCCAATAATTCAAAAGCCTTCTATATTAGAGGTGTCCAAAGGGGTCTATATTAGAGGTGTCCAAAGGCATCTATATTAGAGGTGTCCAAAGGCGTCTATATGAAGTAAAGGGATAAACCAATCTCGAGTCTGCTTTCTGTAAACAACCTGTAATGAGTGTTGTTTCTTGATAGACCATTGGATCAAGTGCGGGATCGAAACCTGCAACCTCTGACGTGAGCAGTCAACACTATCTACTGCACTATCGCCCTACTTGACCTGATTAATTTGGATTAGTTATTCTTGGACATATTTAATTAACTCTGGAGTTAAAAAGAAAAACTTTTTGACTATTTTGTTAAAGCTTACATAATAATACGGTCAAACCTGTGTTAGTGGTCACCTCTTTTAAACAACCTCTTGTCTTAAACACCCATATTTTCGATTTACCAATTTCATAAATTTAATTTTCATAAAACAGTAAAACCTGTGTTAGTGGTCACCTCTTTTAATAAACAACTTGTTTTAAGCAGCCACCTGCCTTAAGGGATCATATTTGCTCTTTTCCTCAAATGGCTGCTTAAGACAGGTTTGACTGTATCTACACATACCATGCTTCTAAATCATGACAGCGGAGGTTCGACTGATGGATGGAAGCACATGCCTCGAGGGTAATGTCCAGATATTACACGAGGGTGAATGGAGCTACATATGTGATGACAGTTTCGATGACAAAGACGCCACAGTTGTCTGCAGGATGCTGGGATACAAGTAAATTAATATTACTATTGTTATTTTTAGCTTGTCTTTTTGAAAAAAACAAAGAGCTATTGTCATGACCCTGGCGTCGTCATTGTCATCGTCCGCTGGTTAAAGTTTTATTTTTAGCTCAGCTTTTTCTCTGTTTCTGAACAAACAACTCATTGACATGTTATGGTGACTAAACTTCATAAACACATTTAAATTATGTTGTAGAAACAATGTATATAGCTAACTTACCTGAATTAACATACTTTGGGCTCTAAAACATTAGGTTAAAGTATGTTTAGATCAGGTTTGGTTAGAGTTTTATGTTTAACTCAGCTTTTTCTCTGTTTCTGAACAGACTACTCATGTTTTGGTGACTAAACTTCATAAACACATTTAAATTATGTGGTGAAAACAATGTATATAGCTAACTTACATAAATTTCCATACTATGGGCTTTAAAACCTTAGGTTAAAGTTTTTTGTTTAGCTCGGGTTTGAATTTATTTTTTATTTTTATTTTTTTAAATCAATTTGATTTTTCAGTAATACTATTAATTCTGTAAGCTGATCACCATCAACTAAAAACAAGTTTACATCACTGACCTTGACCTATTTAATGGACTTGGTTGATACTGTCATTATTTAGTTATAAGTTTTATGCGCCCAAAACTGTTATTAGGTATTTATATGAATTGTTGTACATGTAATTTGATGTAAATGTATCCAGATTGATAAATAGATCACAGATTGGAAAAACTTTGTATTATTGTTTGAATTTGCCAGGTCCATTGTCCCATATCTACTTGGCTACCTGCCTGAGCCCAACCAAGACTCCACCCTGCTGCCCTTTTTTTTTTTTTTTTAAATTTGTATTGTATAAAATCAAACACTCTGCCTGCCACATTTCAACTTTATTACCTACCCAAAGACCCTCACACCTACCCCCCCCCCCCCCCCCCCCACCATCCACACCCCTTTTTTTTTTAATTTTGTTTTGTATTAAACCAAATACTGTGCCCCATTTTAACTTTGTTACTGACCCAAAGACCCTCGCCCCTATCCAACCCCCATCCCTGCCCTTTTTTTTTTTAAAATTTTGTTTTGTTTTAAATTTAATACTATTGTGCCCCTTTGTTACATGTACTAACCTAAGACCCCCACCCCCTTCCCCTCCAATTTTTTTTTAAAATTTTGCTGTGTATTGAATTAGATACACTCTCCCTTTTCAACTTTGTTACCAACCCCGAGACACCCTTTACCTCCAACATTTTCTTATTGTATTAAAACTGCACAGCCCTGTTTATTAAACTTTGGCACATACACCCCCACATCCACATCCAGATTTTAAAATTAAATTAAATACATTTCAGCCTAAGTACTGACTAGCTAGCCATAGCCAGACATAGCCATAGTGTATATTCTACCCTAATAGTCCTACTTGCACATACATGTATCTACTATTTTGCTAATATGAAAGATGCTTGCATTCATACAGATATATCTGTTTTTCTGATGGTACATTATAATTATACTGTTCTGTGACAAGGCTAGAATAGTCAAGATAACACTGTTCTTCGACATCTCTATTTTTTGTGATTTTTAGCTCTACTGGCCAAAGGCCAGAAGTGCCTATGCGATAGTGTGTTGTCCGTCGTCCGTTGTCTATCGTCTGTCATCTGTTAACAGCACTTTCTCTAAAACCACTAGGCCAATTAAACTGAACCTTTTCATGGATGTTTCTATTGAATAGGAGACTATACAGAAGATTTTTTTACTATCTGAACTTCAAGATGTCCACCGTTACTAAAAATAGTCCAAAACTTAAAAAATCTTCTTCCCATGAATGGCCCAACAGATTTTCAAAATGTTTATGTAATAATGATGACCACCTGTAGTTTTGTTAGAGTGTTCAAATGGTGTCCCTAGGGTTAAAAATGACCCCGCCCCAAGGGTTCAATTAGGGGACACATGTTATTATAATATTTTTTTTCAAATGAAATTGATTTTGCCTATATCTTCACAGAGGCATTGTTTCGTGAAGGAGGTTCAGTTTTGTCAAAATGACTGGGTTCCACTGTCTTAAGGGGTCAGGAGGGGCCCAAAAAGGGTAAAAATTTGGAATTACAAAAATCGTTTTCTTAAGAACCGGAATGTCAGATTTGTTCATATTTGGCATAAATTATCCCTTTGTGTAGGGGTTTGAATGCAGATAAGAATTTAGGGGCTAAAATTTATAGGGACCTTGTAAGGGGACTTACAATTTTACATGGGATAGTATTGGAAAACAGAAAATTCTTTTTTATTCCATCTATTCTAAAACCACCTGGCCAATTAAACTGAAACTTCACATTGATGTTTCTATTGCATAGGAGACTAAACAGAAGATTTTTCTTTTTGATCTGAAATTCAAGATGGCCGCTGTTACTAAAAATAGTCCAAAACTTAAAAAATCTTCTTCTCATGAACAGCCCAATAGATTTTCAAAATGTTTATTTAGTAATGATGACCAACTATAGTTTTGTTAGATTTGTTCAAATGCAGTGCCTAGGATTAATAATGACCCCATCCCGAGGGTTCATTTAGGGGACACATGTCATAATAAAAATTTTTTTTTTTTTAAAAATGGAAATAATTTAGCCTATATCTTCACAGAAGCATTGTTTGGTGAACGAGGTTCAGATTTATAAAAATGACTGGGCACCACTGACTTAACGGGTAAGGAGGGGCCTCAAAAGGGTAAAAATTGGGAATTACAAAAATTGTTTTCTTGAGAACCAGTTTGTCAGATTTGTTCATATTTGGAATAAAATATCTGTATGTGTAGGGGTTTGGTTGCAGATTAGAATTTAGGGACTAAAATTTATAGGGGCCCTGTAAGGGGACTTATAATTTTACATAGGGATACTATGGGAAAACAGAAAATTCTCTTTTTTTTCATCTATTCTGAAACCACAAGGACAATTAAACTGAAACTTCACATGGATGTTTCTATTGCATATGAGACTATACAGAAGATTTTTTTTTCAAACTGAAATTCAAGATGGCCACTATTACTAATAATAGTCCAAAACTTAAAAAGTCTTTTTCTCATGAACGGCCTAATAGATTTTCAAAATGTTTATGTTGTTGAAAAATGTGAGACTTGTTGTTGACAAATGTGAGGCTTGTTGTCTAATGTGAGGCATGTTGTTTACAAATGTGAGGCTTGTTGACAAATGTTAGGCTTGTTGTTGATAAATGTGAGGCTTGTTGTTGACAGATGTGAAGCTTGTTGTCAAATGTGAGGCTTGTTTACAAATGTGAGGCTTGTTGTTGACAAATGATAGGCTTGTTGTTGACAAATTCGAGGCTTGTTGACAAATATCAGGCTTGTTGTCTAATGTGAGGCATGTTGTTTACAAATGTGAGGTTTGTTGTTGACAAATGTGAGGCTTGTTGTTGACAAATGTGAGGCTTGTTGTTGACAAATATGAGGTTGTTGTCTAATGTGAGGCATGTTGTTTACAAATGTGAGGCTTGTTGTTGACAAATGTGAGGCTTGTTGTTGACAAATATGAGGCTTGTTGTTGACAAATGTGAGGCTTGTTGTTGACAAATGTGAAGCTTGTTGTCAAATGTGAGACTTGTTGACAAATGTAAGGCATGTTGACAAATGTGAGGCTTGTTGTTGTCAAATGTGAGTTGTTGTCAACTGTGAGATTTGTTGTTGACAAATGTGAGGCTTGTTGTTGACAAATGTTAGGTTTGTTGTTGACAAGTGTGAAGATTTTTGTCAAGTGTGAGGCTTGTTGACAAATGTGAGGCTTGTCAAATGTGAGGCTTGCTGTTGACAAATGTGGGGCATGTTGTCAAATGTGAGGCTTGTTGTTGACAAATATGAGGCTTGTTGTTGACAAATATGAGGCTTGTTGTTAAATATGAGGCTTGTTGAGAAAGGTGAGGCTTGTTGAGAAAGTCGAGGCGTGTTGTTTTCAAATCTGAAACTTGTTGTTAAATATGAGGCTTGTTGAGAAATGTGAGGCTTGTTGAGAAAGGTGAAGCTTGTTGTTGTCAAATCTGAAACTTGTTGTTAAATATGAGGCTTGTTGAGAAATGTGAGGCTTGTTGAGAAAGGTGAAGCTTGTTGTTGTCAAATGTGAAACTTGTTGTTAAATATGAGGCTTGTTGAGAAATGTGAGGCTTGTTGAGAAAGGTGAGGCTTGTTGAGAAAGGTGAGGCTTGTTGTTGACAAATGTGAGACTTGTTGTTAAATATGAGGCTAGTTGAGAAATGTGAGGCTTGTTGAGAAAGGTGGGGCTTGTTGACAAATGTGAGGCTTGTTGACAAATGTAAGGCATGTTGACAAATGTGAGGCTTGTTGTTGTCAAATGTGAGTTGTTGTCAACTGTGAGATTTGTTGTTGACAAATGTGAGGCTTGTTGTTGACAAATGTTAGGTTTGTTGTTGACAAGTGTGAAGATTTTTGTCAAGTGTGAGGCTTGTTGACAAATGTGAGGCTTGTCAAATGTGAGGCTTGCTGTTGACAAATGTGGGGCTTGTTGTCAAATGTGACGCTTGTTGTTGACAAATATGAGGCTTGTTGTTGTCAAATGTGAGACTTGTTGTTAAATATGAGGCTTGTTGTTGTCAAATGTGAGACTTGTTGTTAAATATGAGGCTTGTTGAGAAAGGTGAGGTGTGTTGTTGTCAAATGTGAAACTTGTTGTTAAATATGAGGCTTGTTGAGAAATGTGAGGCTTGTTGAGAAAGGTGAAGCTTGTTGTTGTCAAATGTGAAACTTGTTGTTAAATATGAGGCTTGTTGAGAAATGTGAGGCTTGTTGAGAAAGGTGAGGCTTGTTGAGAAAGGTGAAACTTGTTGTCAAATGTGAGACTTGCTGTTAAATATGAGGCTTGTTGAGAAAGGTGAGGCTTGTTGAGAAAGGTGAGGCTTGTTGAGAAAGGTGGGGCTTGTTGTTGACAAATGTGAGACTTGTTGTTAAATATGAGGCTTGTTGAGAAAGGTGAGGCTTGTTGAGAAAGGTGGGGCTTGTTGTTGACAAATGTGAGGCTTGTTGACAAATGTAAGGCATGTTGACAAATGTGAGGCTTGTTGTTGTCAAATGTGAGTTGTTGTCAACTGTGAGATTTGTTGTTGACAAATGTGAGGCTTGTTGTTGACAATTGTTAGGTTTGTTGTTGACAAGTGTGAAGATTTTTGTCAAGTGTGAGGCTTGTCAAATGTGAGGCTTGCTGTTGACAAATGTGGGGCTTGTTACCAAATGTGAGGCTTGTTGTTGACAAATATGAGGCTTGTTGTTGTCAAATGTGAGACTTGTTGTTAAATATGAGGCTTGTTGAGAAAGGTGAGGCGTGTTGTTGTCAAATGTGAAACTTGTTGTTAAATATGAGGCTTGTTGAGAAATGTGAGGCTTGTTGAGAAAGGTGAGGCTTGTTGAGAAAGGTGAGGCTTGTTGAGAAAGGTGGGGCTTGTTGTTGACAAATGTGAGATTTGTTGTTAAATATGAGGCTTGTTGAAAAATGTGAGGCTTGTTGAGAAAGGTGAGGCTTATTGAGAAAGGTGAGGCTTGTTGTTGTCAAATGTGAGACTTGTTGTTAAATATGAGGCTTGTTGAGAAATGTGAGGCTTGTTGAGAAAGGTGGGGCTTGTTGTTGACAAATGTGAGACTTGTTGTTAAATATGAGGCTTGTTGAAAAATGTGAGGCTTGTTGAGAAAGTTGATGCTTGTTGAGAAAGGTGAGGCTTGTTGTTGACAAATGTGAGACTTGTTGTCAAATGTTAGGTTTTACTAGTAAATGAATATAAACCCTTTCTTAAATGTTAGATTTATTGACATATGCAAAGCTTGTCAACGAATGTAAAGCTATGCTCAAAATGTAACAATTATGACACATAAAAAAATGTCTGCCATTTATTTTTTAACATTTTCTGTAACATATTAATGTTCTACTTTTAGTGCGGGAGAAGGCCACGTGTTTAGTGAGTTTGGAAATGGAGATGGATCCTTCTGGTTGGATGAAGTTGAATGTCAAGGTCATGAGATGCATTTGGCCGACTGTCCTGCAAACACCTGGGGTGACCATGATTGTGGAAAAGAGGAAGTTGTTGGAATAGTGTGTGGTCAGTATTTGATGACTTGTCTGTCTGTCTGTCTGTCTGTCTGTCTGTCTGTCTGTCTGTCTGTCTGTCTTTTGCAGCAGTTTTGATATTTTTAACTTTATAGACAAACATTGATTTATTTTTTTAAAATAGATTTGCCCGAAGTCTGTGTGGTTTGCTTTAACTGAGTATTCTTTTGGGGGATAGGCTATAGCAGTGTATGTTTTAGCATTGAAGGTTTTAGTAGGATATACTTTAGCAAGGTATGATTTAGTAGGATATACTTTAGCAAGGTATGATTAAGTAGGATCTACTTTGGCAAGGTTTGATTTAGTAGGATATACTTTAGCAAGGTATGATTTAGTAGGATATACTTTAGCAAGGTATGATTTAGTAGGATATACTTTAGCAAGGTATGATTAAGTAGGATATACTTTAGCAAGGTATGATTTAGTAGGATATACTTTGGCAAGGTATGATTAAGTAGGATCTATTTTGGCAAGGTTTGATTTAGTAGGATATACTTTAGCAAGGTAGGATTTAGTAGGATAAGCTTTAGCAAGGTAGAATTTAGTAGGATATACTTTAGCAAGTTAGAATTTAGTAGGATATACTTTAGCCAGGTAGTACTTTAGCAAGGTAGGATTTAGTAGTATATACTTTAGCCAGGTAGTTTGCAGCATGATAGGTTGTAGCAGGGTAATGCTTTAACAGGGTAGTTTTTAAAAGGATAATCTATAACAAGGTAGACTGTAGCTGGTTAATACTGTGTTTATAATTTGTTGTTAACATTACAGATGGTTCAGTAGAGATTGATTGCTCTGCAAGCACAGAATGTCTGCCAGGCATCAATTGTACATTTGACGAGGGCAACTGTTGTTATAGGTTCCCATCATCCTTTGCTGCAGGTCAAGGGTCATCTGTATGGGTCAGAAATACTGCGGACCAGATACTGACCCTAGATCATTCACAGAATATCAGTCATGGTGAGATTTATAAGGCATAAAGTATAGTAGTTTATATATTTCATGTATATACCAAAGATATATTTGTAGAACAATACATGTTTTTATTCTTAGTAACGCAACGTTCAAAGATCGAAAGGAATCAAAATCTATATGATAATTTTGATGATAATGATGATTTTATATACAGCCAAACCTGTGGAAGGTCACCTCTATTAAAATACCATTTGTCTTAAACAGCCACATTTGCTATATCCTATTTCTATGCTTTCAGAGCAAATTCACCTGTTGTAAGAAACAACTTGTCTTAAAAGGCAACTTTTGCTCCTTCCCTTCTCTGGCTGCTTAAGACAGGTTAGACTGTAAGGTATAATATATATATCTAAATAATTTCGATAATTGGACATTTCGAAAACTTACTTATTTTGCTATATAATGTCATATTTGTCATACTATATGCAGACAGTCTGGGACTCAAACCCGGGACCTTTCCCTGACAGGACAAATACATGACTGAGCTAACTGGACTGTTGACATTGATTTGTCTCTTTACAGATTACTTACATTCTGTGAGGTTAACATTTACCATAGTTAAAGTTATCTCCTATACAGGTGGCATTGTGTACTACAGAAATGTGTATGGGCATGGCGGTGACGGGGCGTCCCTTCTATTACCCAAGTATGACAGGTCATCTCAGCCTCAGAAACTAGAATTTTACTACCTTATACAGTCTTCTGGTCGTGCAGCCTTGACCCTTGAACTGTTGACCTTAGATGATGACAAAGCTGCCTTATGGGAGATGGACAACTTCCTGCCAGAGATGGAGGGACAGTGGATATACAATTGCGTGGAGATAGCAGCAGAAAAGGAAGGTAGTTATAGGTTATTAGTCCATGTGTGCGTAGTATAATAGATAAACTCAACACATTTTAAAACTTACATATTTTGTTTGACAAAATTTGTCATTATCCAAAATTGCCATAAGAACAAAACTTTGAGGTATACATATTTGATCTTTACTCAATCATCATACCAAATTTCTTCAATATCAAACAGGTAGTAAAATTGAATAACTTGTACCAGAGCATATTTGCGCAATCAAGTGTTGATGTTCAAAATTTCTTGTTTTTAAACCCGCGTTTTAATCAACCCCGGCGTAATGATTAGATGTAAAGGTAACACAAATTGCGCTTTATCTGTATTAAAGTTATAATTTTATCACAATAAATCAAATAAGTAATTTATAAAAGTTATTAAAAACAGTTTTCAGTTAATATTGATCATTTTATAAGGAAAAGACGATGAAAATCGTCTGAAAAATAAGTACCGCTAGGGGGCACTGTTAACAAGATTCTGCGGGATTATATTAATAAAAAATATAGCTAAATAGAAAGCTGATACTTCATAGTATATGTGTACAGATTTTTGATAATTTACGCTAGATGTCAAAAAATCTGATAGGAATGCTGCGAACTACCTTAATACGCCACTAAATATATTGCATTTTAAGTGGGAAATCTATTTTAATCTAACCTAGACGTGTAGCCCAAGATAGGAAATCCTTTTTCATTATATTATTTTGGCATGTTATAATAAATATCCTTTTGACAATACGGGGTCGGTAAGTATATATTGGTAACAAATGTTTTCAGCCAATTTTAAAACTTTGACAAATCCTGATAAATTCCCTTTAAATGGGTCTTTCACAGTAGCACCAGACTACTATTATGCAGAAAAAGTATTTAGATCAAGGACACAACTGACAGTCCTGGTGTGGGACCAACCACCTATCCAGGGTCCAATGTTCTAGTGTATCAGAAGACCAACCACCTATCCAGGGTCCAATGTTCTAGTGTACCAGAAGACCGACCGCCTATCCAGGGTCCAATGTTCTAGTGTATCAGAAGACCGACCGCCTATCCAGGGTCCAATGTTCTAGTGTACCAGAAGACAGACCGCCTATCCAGCATCCAATGTTCTAGTGTACCAGAAGACCGACCGCCTATCCAGGGTCCAATGATCTAGTGTACCAGAAGACCGACCGCCTATCCAGGGTCCAATGTTCTAGTGTACCAGAAGACCGACCCCCTATCCAGGGTCCGATGTTCTAGTGTACCAGAAGACCGACCGCCTATCCAGGGTCCAATGTTCTAGTGTATCAGAAGACCGACCGCCTATCCAGGGTCCAATGTTCTAGTGTACCAGAAGACAGACCACCTATCCAGCATCCAATGTTCTAGTGTACCAGAAGACCGACCGCCTATCCAGGGTCCAATGATCTAGTGTACCAGAAGACCGACCGCCTATCCAGGGTCCAATGTTCTAGTGTACCAGAAGACCGACCCCCTATCCAGGGTCCGATGTTCTAGTGTACCAGAAGACCGACCGCCTATCCAGGGTCCAATGTTCTAGTGTACCAGAAGACAGACCGCCTATCCAACATCCAATGTTCTAGTGTACCAGAAGACAGACCACCTATCCAGCATCCAATGTTCTAGTGTACCAGAAGACAGACCGCCTATCCAGGGTCCAATGTTTTAGTGTACCAGAAGACCGACCGCCTATCCAGCATCCAATGTTCTAGTGTATCAGAAGACCGACCGCCTATCCAGGGTCCAATGTTCTAGTGTACCAGAAGACAGACCGCCTATCCAGCATCCAATGTTCTAGTGTACCAGAAGACCGACCGCCTATCCAGCATCCAATGTTCTAGTGTACCAGAAGACCGACCGCCTATCCAGGGTCCAATGTTCTAGTGTACCAGAAGACCGACCCCCTATCCAGGGTCCGATGTTCTAGTGTACCAGAAGACCGACCGCCTATCCAGGGTCCAATGTTCTAGTGTACCAGAAGACCGACCGCCTATCCAGCATCCAATGTTCTAGTGTATCAGAAGACAGACCGCCTATCCAGGGTCCAATGTTCTAGTGTACCAGAAGACTGACCGCCTATCCAGCATCCAATGTTCTAGTGTATCAGAAGACAGACCGCCTATCCAGGGTCCAATGTTCTAGTGTACCAGAAGACAGACCGCCTATCCAGCATCCAATGTTCTAGTGTACCAGAAGACCGACCGCCTATCCAGGGTCCAATGATCTAGTGTACCAGAAGACCGACCGCCTATCCAGGGTCCAATGTTCTAGTGTACCAGAAGACCGACCCCCTATCCAGGGTCCGATGTTCTAGTGTACCAGATGACAGACTGCCTATCCAGGGTCCAATGTTCTAGTGTACCAGAAGACCGACCACCTATCCAGGGTCCAATGTTCTAGTGTACCAGAAGACCAACCGCCTATCCAGCATCCAATGTTCTAGTGTACCAGAAGACCAACCACCTATCCAGGGTCCAATGTTCTAGTGTACCAGAAGACAGACCGCCTATCCAGGGTCCAGTGTTCTAGTGTACCAGAAGACCGACCGCCTATCCAGGGTCCAATGTTCTAGTCTACCAGAAGACCGACCGCCTATCCAGCATCCAATGTTCTAGTGTACCAGAAGACCAACCACCTATCCAGGGTCCGATGTTCTAGTGTACCAGAAGACAGATCGCCTATCCAGGGTCCAATGTTCTAGTGTACCAGAAGACAGACCGCCTATCCAGGGTCCAATGTTCTAGTGTACCAGAAGACCGACCGCCTATCCAGCATCCAATGTTCTAGTGTACCAGAAGACCGACCGCCTATCCAGCATCCAATGTGTTAGTGTACCAGAAGACCGACCGCCTATCCAGCATCCAATGTTCTAGTGTACCAGAAAACCGACCACCTATCCAGGGTCCAATGTTCTAGTGTACCAGAAGACCGACCACCTATCCAGCATCCAATGTTCTAGTGTACCAGAAGACCGACCGCCTATCCAGGGTCCAATGTTCTAGTGTACCAGAAGACCGACCGCCTATCCAGGGTCCAATGTTCTAGTGTACCAGAAGACAGACCGCCTATCCAGCATCCAATGTTCTAGTGTACCAGAAGACCGACCGCCTATCCAGCATCCAATGTTCTAGTGTACCAGAAGACCGACCGCCTATCCAGGGTCCAATGTTCTAGTGTACCAGAAGGCCAACCACCTATCCAGGGTCCAATGTTCTAGTGTACCAGAAGACCGCCCGCCTATCCAGCATCCAATGTTTTTGTGTACCAGAAGACAGACCGCGTATCCAGGGTCCAATGTTCTAGTGTACCAGAAGACTGACTGCCTATCCAGGGTCCAATGTTCTAGTGTACCAGAAGACCGACCGCCTATCCAGCATCCAATGTTCTAGTGTACCAGAAGACCAACCACCTATCCAGGGTCCAATGTTCTAGTGTACCAGAAGACAGACCGCCTATCCAGGGTCCAGTGTTCTAGTGTACCAGAAGACCGACCGCCTATCCAGGGTCCAATGTTCTAGTGTACCAGAAGACCGACCGCCTATCCAGCATCCAATGTTCTAGTGTACCAGAAGACCAACCACCTATCCAGGGTCCGATGTTCTAGTGTACCAGAAGACAGACCGCCTATCCAGGGTCCAATGTTCTAGTGTACCAGAAGACAGACCGCCTATCCAGGGTCCAATGTTCTAGTGTACCAGAAGACCGACCGCCTATCCAGCATCCAATGTTCTAGTGTACCAGAAGACCGACCGCCTATCCAGCATCCAATGTTCTAGTGTACCAGAAGACCGACCGCCTATCCAGCATCCAATATTCTAGTGTACCAGAAAACCGACCACCTATCCAGGGTCCAATGTTCTAGTGTACCAGAAGACCGACCACCTATCCAGGGTCCAATGTTCTAGTGTACCAGAAGACCGACCGCCTATCCAGGGTCCAATGTTCTAGTGTACCAGAAGACAGACCGCCTATCCAGGGTCCAATGTTCTAGTGTACCAGAAGACAGACCGCCTATCCAGCATCCAATGTTCTAGTGTACCAGAAGACAGACCGCCTATCCAGTATCCAATGTTCTAGTGTACCAGAAGACCGACCGCCTATCCAGGGTCCAATGTTCTAGTGTACCAGAAGGCCAACCACCTATCCAGGGTCCAATGTTCTAGTGTACCAGAAGACCGACCGCCTATCCAGCATCCAATGTTCTAGTGTACCAGAAGACAGACCGCGTATCCAGGGTCCAATGATCTAGTGTACCAGAAGACCGACCGCCTATCCAGCATCCAATGTTCTAGTGTACCAGAAGACAGACCGCCTATCCAGGGTCCAATGTTCTAGTGTACCAGAAGGCCAACCACCTATCCAGGGTCCAATGTTCTAGTGTATCAGAAGACCAACCACCTATCCAGGGTCCAATGTTCTAGTGTACCAGAAGACAGACCGCCTATCCAGCATCCAATGATCTAGTGTACCAGAAGACCGACCGCCTATCCAGGGTCCAATGATCTAGTGTACCAGAAGACCGACCGCCTATCCAGCATCCAATGTTCTAGTGTACCAGAAGACAGACCGCCTATCCAGCATCCAATGTTCTAGTGTACCAGAAGACCGACCACCTATCCAGCATCCAATGTTCTAGTGTACCAGAAGACAGACCCCCTATCCAGGGTCCAATGTTCTAGTGTACCAGAAGGCCAACCGCCTATCCAGGGTCCAATGTTCTAGTGTACCAGAAGGCCAACCGCCTATCCAGGGTCCAATGTTCTAGTGTACCAGAAGACCGACCGCCTATCCAGCATCCAATGTTCTAGTGTACCAGAAGACCGACCGCCTATCCAGGGTCCAATGATCTAGTGTACCAGAAGACCGACCGCCTATCCAGCATCCAATGTTCTAGTGTACCAGAAGACAGACCGCCTATCCAGGGTCCAATGATCTAGTGTACCAGAAGACCGACCGCCTATCCAGGGTCCAATGATCTAGTGTACCAGAAGACCGACCGCCTATCCAGGGTCCAATGATCTAGTGTACCAGAAGACCGACCGCCTATCCAGCATCCAATGTTCTAGTGTACCAGAAGACAGACCGCCTATCCAGGGTCCAATGATCTAGTGTACCAGAAGACCGACCGCCTATCCAGCATCTAATGTTCTAGTGTACCAGAAGACAGACCGCCTATCCAGCATCCAATGTTCTAGTGTACCAGAAGACCGACCGCCTATCCAGCATCCAATGTTCTAGTGTACCAGAAGACCGACCGCCTATCCAGCATCCAATGTTCTAGTGTACCAGAAGACAGACCGCCTATCCAGGGTCCAATGATCTAGTGTACCAGAAGACCGACCGCCTATCCAGCATCCAATGTTCTAGTGTACCAGAAGACAGACCGCCTATCCAGGGTCCAATCATCTAGTGTACCAGAAGACCGACCGCCTATCCAGCATCCAATGTTCTAGTGTACCAGAAGACAGACCGCCTATCCAGGGTCCAATGATCTAGTGTACCAGAAGACAGACCGCCTATCCAGCATCCAATGTTCTAGTGTATCAGAAGACCAACCACCTATCCAGGGTCCAATGTTCTAGTGTACCAGAAGACCGACCGCCTTTCCAGCATCCAATGTTCTAGTGTACCAGAAGACCGACCGCCTATCCAGGGTCCAATGATCTAGTGTACCAGAAGACAGACCGCCTATCCAGCATCCAATGTTCTAGTGTACCAGAAGACCGACTGCCTATCCAGCATCCGATGTTCTAGTGTACCAGAAGACAGACCGCCTATCCAGCATCCAATGTTCTAGTGTACCAGAAGACAGACCGCCTATCCAGGGTCCAATGATCTAGTGTACCAGAAGACCGACCGCCTATCCAGCATCCAATGTTCTAGTGTACCAGAAGACAGACCGCCTATCCAGGGTCCAATGTTCTAGTGTACCAGAAGGCCAACCACCTATCCAGGGTCCAATGTTCTAGTGTATCAGAAGACCAACCACCTATCCAGGGTCCAATGTTCTAGTGTACCAGAAGACAGACCGCCTATCCAGCATCCAATGATCTAGTGTACCAGAAGACCGACCGCCTATCCAGGGTCCAATGATCTAGTGTACCAGAAGACCGACCGCCTATCCAGGGTCCAATGTTCTAGTGTACCAGAAGACCGACCCCCTATCCAGGGTCAGATGTTCTAGTGTACCAGAAGACCGACCGCCTATCCATGGGCCAATGTTCTAGTGTACCAGAAGACAGACCGCCTATCCAGCATCCAATGTTCTAGTGTACCAGAAGACAGACCGCCTATCCAGGGTCCAATGATCTAGTGTACCAGAAGACCGACCGCCTATCCAGCATCTAATGTTCTAGTGTACCAGAAGACAGACCGCCTATCCAGCATCCAATGTTCTAGTGTACCAGAAGACCGACCGCCTATCCAGCATCCAATGTTCTAGTGTACCAGAAGACCGACCGCCTATCCAGCATCCAATGTTCTAGTGTACCAGAAGACAGACCGCCTATCCAGGGTCCAATCATGTAGTGTACCAGAAGACCGACCGCCTATCCAGCATCCAATGTTCTAGTGTACCAGAAGACAGACCGCCTATCCAGGGTCCAATCATCTAGTGTACCAGAAGACCGACCGCCTATCCAGCATCCAATGTTCTAGTGTACCAGAAGACAGACCGCCTATTCAGGGTCCAATGATCTAGTGTACCAGAAGACAGACCGCTTATCCAGCATCCAATGTTCTAGTGTATCAGAAGACCAACCACCTATCCAGGGTCCAATGTTCTAGTGTACCAGAAGACCGACCGCCTCTCCAGCATCCAATGTTCTAGTGTACCAGAAGACCGACCGCCTATCCAGGGTCCAATGATCTAGTGTACCAGAAGACAGACCGCCTATCCAGCATCCAATGTTCTAGTGTACCAGAAGACCGACTGCCTATCCAGCATCCGATGTTCTAGTGTACCAGAAGACAGACCGCCTATCCAGCATCCAATGTTCTAGTGTACCAGAAGACAGACCGCCTATCCAGGGTCCAATGATCTAGTGTACCAGAAGACCGACCGCCTATCCAGCATCCAATGTTCTAGTGTACCAGAAGACAGACCGCCTATCCAGGGTCCAATGTTCTAGTGTACCAGAAGGCCAACCACCTATCCAGGGTCCAATGTTCTAGTGTATCAGAAGACCAACCACCTATCCAGGGTCCAATGTTCTAGTGTACCAGAAGACAGACCGCCTATCCAGCATCCAATGATCTAGTGTACCAGAAGACCGACCGCCTATCCAGGGTCCAATGATCTAGTGTACCAGAAGACCGACCGCCTATCCAGCATCCAATGTTCTAGTGTACCAGAAGACAGACCGCCTATCCAGCATCCAATGTTCTAGTGTACCAGAAGACCGACCACCTATCCAGCATCCAATGTTCTAGTGTACCAGAAGACAGACCCCCTATCCAGGGTCCAATGTTCTAGTGTACCAGAAGGCCAACCGCCTATCCAGGGTCCAATGTTCTAGTGTACCAGAAGGCCAACCGCCTATCCAGGGTCCAATGTTCTAGTGTACCAGAAGACCGACCGCCTATCCAGCATCCAATGTTCTAGTGTACCAGAAGACCGACCGCCTATCCAGGGTCCAATGATCTAGTGTACCAGAAGACCGACCGCCTATCCAGCATCCAATGTTCTAGTGTACCAGAAGACAGACCGCCTATCCAGGGTCCAATGATCTAGTGTACCAGAAGACCGACCGCCTATCCAGGGTCCAATGATCTAGTGTACCAGAAGACCGACCGCCTATCCAGGGTCCAATGATCTAGTGTACCAGAAGACCGACCGCCTATCCAGCATCCAATGTTCTAGTGTACCAGAAGACAGACCGCCTATCCAGGGTCCAATGATCTAGTGTACCAGAAGACCGACCGCCTATCCAGCATCTAATGTTCTAGTGTACCAGAAGACAGACCGCCTATCCAGGGTCCAATGTTCTAGTGTACCAGAAGACCGACCGCCTATCCAGCATCCAATGTTCTAGTGTACCAGAAGACCGACCGCCTATCCAGCATCCAATGTTCTAGTGTACCAGAAGACAGACCGCCTATCCAGGGTCCAATGATCTAGTGTACCAGAAGACCGACCGCCTATCCAGCATCCAATGTTCTAGTGTACCAGAAGACAGACCGCCTATCCAGGGTCCAATCATCTAGTGTACCAGAAGACCGACCGCCTATCCAGCATCCAATGTTCTAGTGTACCAGAAGACAGACCGCCTATCCAGGGTCCAATGATCTAGTGTACCAGAAGACAGACCGCCTATCCAGCATCCAATGTTCTAGTGTATCAGAAGACCAACCACCTATCCAGGGTCCAATGTTCTAGTGTACCAGAAGACCGACCGCCTCTCCAGCATCCAATGTTCTAGTGTACCAGAAGACCGACCGCCTATCCAGGGTCCAATGATCTAGTGTACCAGAAGACAGACCGCCTATCCAGCATCCAATGTTCTAGTGTACCAGAAGACCGACTGCCTATCCAGCATCCGATGTTCTAGTGTACCAGAAGACAGACCGCCTATCCAGCATCCAATGTTCTAGTGTACCAGAAGACAGACCGCCTATCCAGGGTCCAATGATCTAGTGTACCAGAAGACCGACCACCTATCCAGCATCCAATGTTCTAGTGTACCAGAAGACAGACCGCCTATCCAGGGTCCAATGTTCTAGTGTACCAGAAGGCCAACCACCTATCCAGGGTCCAATGTTCTAGTGTATCAGAAGACCAACCACCTATCCAGGGTCCAATGTTCTAGTGTACCAGAAGACAGACCGCCTATCCAGCATCCAATGATCTAGTGTACCAGAAGACCGACCGCCTATCCAGGGTCCAATGATCTAGTGTACCAGAAGACCGACCGCCTATCCAGGGTCCAATGTTCTAGTGTACCAGAAGACCGACCCCCTATCCAGGGTCAGATGTTCTAGTGTACCAGAAGACAGACCGCCTATCCATGGGCCAATGTTCTAGTGTACCAGAAGACAGACCGCCTATCCAGGGTCCAATGTTCTAGTGTACCAGAAGAAAGACCGCCTATCCAGCATCCAATGTTCTAGTGTACCAGAAGACAGACCGCCTATCCAGCATCCAATGTTCTAGTGTACCAGAAGACCGACCGCCTATCCAGGGTCCAATGTTCTAGTGTACCAGAAGACCGACCACCTATCCAGGGTCCAATGTTCTAGTGTACCAGAAGGCCAACCACCTATCCAGGGTCCAATGTTCTAGTGTATCAGAAGACCAACCACCTATCCAGGGTCCAATGTTCTAGTGTACCAGAAGACAGACCGCCTATCCAGCATCCAATGTTCTAGTGTACCAGAAGACCGACCGCCTATCCAGGGTCCAATGTTCTAGTGTACCAGAAGGTCTCACTGAACAATTACCTCCCTTGCATGACGGTAGCAAGATTATTACGCCCAAGAAATTAGAGCTGTGTAAAGCGGTTGGGTAATTTTTTTTTTAAAAATGCATAAAATGTCATATTTCTTTGTGCATATGGGAACATTGGAACATTTTCATGATTTCTGCAAAGTTTGGGTGACCCTGGGAACTGTTTGATGATGCTATAACAGTTTAAAGATGCGTAGTGATACACTGCAACAAATGGGCAGAATTGTCAAAAATGAAGGGGTGCCATCAAACCATCGAAATTGTGAAAAAGCAACCTGGTCAACCCCATGTTTTTTTCTGCATATTTGGACCAACAGAGGACTATCTATGGGAATAAGGCACTTTTAGAACCATTGGTAATGTATCCAGTGTTCCAGAAGTGCATGTCTCTATATGTAGAACAGTACAAAATTAATTGGTGTGTGAGACGTTCAAGAATCAGATCATTTTCGGTAGACGCTGGGAGGAAACTGCATCTTTGTGATTCAGATTTACTTTCTTTTTGAAAATATGTCACTTTCTATGGGAAATACTGTATTTGAAACCTCTAAATGGAAAAATAAATGTATTTTTTTGTGAAAAATGGATGACTTTGAGTGTAATAGAGAAGTGTCACACAGGCAAAACCAAACTTGAAGCTAAAACAGTAAAGCAAATAGGGCAATGAGACTGAGCAGCTGAAAATTTGTCATGGAAATGTTGGAATCAGGATTTATTCAATTCAATGGAAGGAACAAAAAGTGAGATCATCTATTTAACTGAAAAAGAAATGATCATGTATGCAAATATGCTTTGCTGCATCATGTGATAAGACTTGATTTTAGCCATCTGTCTCAAAATCCTGGCTAAAATGAATAGAAGTTTGCTCTTAAAAACACTTGAAAGTCACACAGAGAGACAGTGATGCTAATATATCACAACAAAAGCATGTCTAGAGCATTCACTGCATCCAGATTTCATGATTCATGTAAGTTAAACCATTTGTTTGTGTTAGAAACTCATTATTTATGTATAATTCATACCCCACCCACATAAAAATGGTAACATTTGTCGCGATACTGTTTCCACTCTTTAGCGAATGCTTTTTGACAATACGGTTGGTCGCGTATGAGCAATATTGTTTTTATGTCGCTGTTTATCAATTAATATTATATTGATCATGAATTATGGAGAAATTTCCTGTTTCATTATTTTGTCATTGATATTTGTTATCAACAGCTCTGTATCCAGTTTTCGATATACCGACCGCCAAACTGTCGCGTTTCATTTTAATGGTATGGCGTATGACTGCCATTTTTGTTTTACTGTCATTTTTTTCTCCTCATTGTTGATATTTATGCGGCTGGGTATGGCTTATACACAGTATTTACCTACTCTTGGACATTCAGGTAAATGGTAAAATGCGACATCTTTGAAATGACGCGAAACAGATTCGCGTAATAATTTCTCAGCGTTTAGTTAACCTGTGCTTGAAACTTTTGTACCATCATCTGATTTGTTTCGGTTGTTTTTCTTACTTTTTTTTCAAATAAAAATACATGATGCTTGCTATAGAATATAGATTTTTCTCATTGAAGATGATGTTTTTTCAATGTCTGTTATTGAATGTGTACAACATTTTTCTCCACATTCAACAGTATAGCATTCTCAAATATGACAATTTCTAATTTTCATATAATTATTGCAACAACTCTATTTTAACTGCTCATATTTTTATGCCAGTTTTGGAAAATCTGTAAAGAAACGAGTCATCTCGCGACAAATATTTCTTATAGCGATATTCTTTGATTTATTTATTTCAAACTAATTTGTCGTAAAGAGATGCGCTTTAGCAAACCGTCTTTTTGCAATGAGCTTATCGGTCCAGCCAAATATGCTGTATCCATATTTTGTCTCATTTTCATTTATCGTTTCATTTTCTTGCTTTAAAGTGATTTTCATGAACACTTTACTTTCATTTGCTATTTTTATTGATAAAATAAACAAAATAGTATAGGAATTTAATATATGCCTAATAGATACCTCAATTGGTAAGGGATATATTCATAGTTGATAATGAATCTAATGCATGTACAAAAGTATGTTATTCATTCATGTATTGAAAAAGGGGGCATGGTTAGTGTCAGTGACATGCAAATTATTGCTGGGCACCTTCAAACATTAATATTTGTTTGTTATAGATATAAAAAAAGTCAAATATATAGTTTTGCAACAAAACGGAGCATTATTTGAAGCAAAAACAACTTATTATCCATATATGGTCATGTATTTTGACACTTAAGTTATGTAATGTTGCATATACAATAAAATGAATATGCAGTCAGATAGATACACTATAGGAGGCAATACAAGGACATTTTCAAACTATTTCTTTTTCTAGAATTATTTTTATTAAGGTACAATGGCTAAAAAAATTTGGCAGTTTTTCCTGTTTTCGAGTCGTCCGAAACTGATTTATGCATGTGTGACCGCCATCTTATTTTGGTGCATGAATTCGAAAACAGTTGCGCGATGAATTCAAAAGGCGTACTTTTATATTTAGAAATGGTAAAGGTTTGTTCGACAAAAATTTCAGTCACATGTCATGACAATATCTACTCTTCAAGGTCTCACTGAACAATTACCTCCCTTGCATGACGGTAGCAAGATTATTACGCCCAAGAAATTAGAGCTGTGTAAAGCGGTTGGGTAATTTTTTTTTTAAAAATGCATAAAATGTCATATTTCTTTGTGCATATGGGAACATTGGAACATTTTCATGATTTCTGCAAAGTTTGGGTGACCCTGGGAACTGTTTGATGATGCTATAACAGTTTAAAGATGCGTAGTGATACACTGCAACAAATGGGCAGAATTGTCAAAAATGAAGGGGTGCCATCAAACCATCGAAATTGTGAAAAAGCAACCTGGTCAACCCCATGTTTTTTTCTGCATATTTGGACCAACAGAGGACTATCTATGGGAATAAGGCACTTTTAGAACCATTGGTAATGTATCCAGTGTTCCAGAAGTGCATGTCTCTATATGTAGAACAGTACAAAATTAATTGGTGTGTGAGACGAGAAGGCCAACCACCTATCCAGGGTCCAATGTTCTAGTGTATCAGAAGACCAACCACCTATCCAGGGTCCAATGTTCTAGTGTACCAGAAGACAGACCGCCTATCCAGCATCCAATGTTCTAGTGTACCAGAAGACCGACCGCCTATCCAGGGTCCAATGATCTAGTGTACCAGAAGACCGACCGCCTATCCAGGGTCCAATGTTCTAGTGTACCAGAAGACCGACCCCCTATCCAGGGTCCGATGTTCTAGTGTACCAGAAGACCGACCGCCTATCCAGGGTCCAATGTTCTAGTGTACCAGAAGACCGACCACCTATCCAGGGTCCAATGTTCTAGTGTACCAGAAGACCGACCGCCTATCCAGGGTCCAATGTTCTAGTGTACCAGAAGACCGACCACCTATCCAGGGTCCAATATTCTAGTGTACCAGAAGACCGACCGCAGTGATGCTATAGTGCTAGAGCATCTGTCTCACTTATGGAAGGTCCTATGTTAGTTTCCCTGCCCGATCTTACCAATAACATAAAAATGATGCTAGAATGTTCAGTGTTTAAAGGATAGCTCTTGGTCTGGGAGGCCGGTGTCAGTATAATGTGACTGTCTGCGGCATGATACTCCAGTAGACTCTCGTGATTTAACTAAAAATTATTGGAAGTGATGTTAAACAACAACAACGTCTACTACTAGGCTGCTCACCATAAAGATGTTATTTTGTATGGCAACTACATTATTAGAAATAACTTTATTATTTCAGCATCATTAAAGCTGTCATGTTTTGAAACCGTAAAGCTTATAATTTTGTAGCTTTATATGCTGCTGCAGTGCTCAAGATAAGCACCTTTTGGGTTTATTTGAGCATCTAAATGTCTGAATAACCATTGAAAGGTAAATTAAAGGGTAAAATAGGCATTGGTTATTCTCAATTTCAGCATTGATTATTTGTTTTAAATGGCAATTTCATAAGAATGTTCATTTTTACCCATAACATTTTGATAATACTCATTTGAAGAAAAAGCTTATCTGGAGCAATGTAGCTGTAATGCTTTATAAAGCTGTTTTTTTAATGGTTTAATGTCAATTTCATCACATGACAGGTTATATAATGGCATATCCAGTTTTTTTGGAAAGACCTCAGAGTGAATCTGAGTAGAATCAATATTCATCCGCAACTTTCTAACATAAAAGTTTTGGACAGAGTTGGGTTTGACCCCAGAACGTCAGCGGTGAGAGCTAGATGATAGCACCTTAGACCCCTCAACCACAGAGGACCTCAAGTAATTATGACGAAAACCCTTTTTCACTAAAGAAAATTGTGTGAATCACAAAGAAAAAGAGATTGTGATGTCATAGCCATTCAGTATTTAGTTACCTAATGCCATTATAAATTCATTGCTAGATTATCATCCAATTTTTTGTTAAAAAGGGGGCGGGGTCTGTGCGGGTAGAATGTAATTTTTTATTTATTTATTTTTTTTTTATCTACATATATATGAAAAATAAAAAAAGTCAGGGCACTATGAAAATTAGGGAGCGGGAGGGATAATAATCTAGCAATTAATTTATTTTGACCTAGAAAGAAGTGTGAAATTATTTTCTTGTTTCAGGCAATTTACAGTTTGTGGCACAACGAGGTCCTGATGCAGACAGAGTTATTGCCCTTGATGATGTCACACTGTCCACTGGGACATGCATCAGTAAGTGCTGTTGTTACATAATACCTGTTTTATAATGTACATACAAATATATGCATGTCATCCAGAGGTAAATTATTTTCCTTGGCCATGCTATCAGATGTAAATTACCTATAGGACTATATAAACAGGCTGATATGTGCATGTCAAGTCTTTATAAATCAAAGTTACTGCTTTTTATGATATTTTAGGAACCATCATTGGTAAAAGGAAGTGCTTCCATGGGGTAATCACGTCACATGCCAGTTATAAATAATTCTTGTTTCTTCTTTTTTAAAATGTATTTTCCTTATTTAAATAATGGCAGTGTTTGTCCATGCAACACTTCTAGATCCAATCAGTCCACATGTGTTGCATGTAAATCCAAAATATAGAAGTCAAGGTTGACACCAATTTTTTAATTTGGCAGAAGCCTTGATATTATTTCTATGGTTTGCATTGTAGCTAGGCGCACTTGTCATAGTCTGGTCTGTACATTTATGTCTGGTTATTCCAAAATAATTATCTCCATATAATATAGATCATACATTGTGAATGAGCATCTGAAAAAAAGTCCAAAAATTATATATATTGAGATAATTTATTGTGAACAGACAACAGCGAACATGCCTAGTTACAATACAAACCATAGACAAAATATCAAGGCATCTGCACATCTACCAACCCAATAGCATTGGTGTCAACAACCATGACTTATGTACTATAGTTTTACATGCAACACATCTGGACTGGAGGGACAATTTACATACATGAACCGATAGCTTTTATATGAGTAGGATCCGGTTAAGGATTCACACTTTATATAAAGGACGGGTATGGAAACCTTTGGATCATGAAGATACAGTGAAATCATAACAATTTTATTTGATAAAGGGAGATAATTGTACATCTATAGATTGTTGTATCATTGAAGAAGGTTTTTTAACCATAGTTTCTTATAACTTCTACCTAGGAAGAAATTGAGTGCTTTTTGAATAAGTTATCAAAACTTGTTTCACAATTTTAAAAACGGAGTGTGATAATAATCATGCAATATTACACTTTATTATATAATCTATAGATAAATGAATTCTGATTGGCCACAATGATCACTCATTGAACAAAACTATATGCTATTAAACAGTTTTTACTTTGGGTTTTGCAAAACTGTGCATAAAATTACGATATACCATGGTTACTAAAAATAGCCACTGGGAATTCCAAGTGTAAGCTACCGCCTCGGTCAATTTTAATTTTTCTGGTGCATAGCACATCATATTGCATAGCTAAAAATTCAATAATTGTATATTATTACATAATTTACCCTGCAGGAGTGTGAGAAATCCATGACATAGTTTTGATACTAACCTTTCGATTCAATGCTTGGAGTTTTCTGTTTTACTCAGCTCTTGTACGTAAAATGTTGAACTACTTTCCGACTTGCCCGACTATATGAAATGATGTTGATTTATCATGGTAAAATGACATTATTTTGAGACTAACCTCAAACAACAACTGACGGAACCAAATATGCCGGATTTATTCTCGTTCCTTATACATGTGAACTGTTAATAAATGTACTAATGTCCTGAACTATGTGATAAATAGAATCTTACATTATTCACTGTATTAAAATTGTTGGCATAAAGTATGTAATGCTAGATATCTTTTTACCAACTCATTTAATAAATTTATTAATAAATGAGTGCTCATGTAAGATCCTCCATATAGAATTATCAGAGATGATTGCGACATTTATAATTAAATTCTTTACAGGAAACATTGCAGACGCAGTTTGTTCGTTTGACAGCGTACACGGCTGTGGTATGACAGTAACGTGCTCCAAGTGTCAACAGGTATATTAACCTCTAATTTTAATAGTACAAAATTATTGCAAACAAAATGAGAAATACTGCAGCTGTGATTTAGGGGTAGAGTGTCCACCTCACATGCAGAAAGTTGTGGGTTTGATCCCCAGTCATGTCATACCTGAGGCTTGAAAAAAAAATGGTACTAGAAGTTTCCTGGTTTGGCGCTCAGCATTTAGAGGATAGTTTTAGGTCTGGTCGGCCTGGTGTCAGTATAATGTGACTGGATTGGGTGAGATATTGTTGAAACAGATGCTTAAAACACCATTCTACAGAAATGAGAATTGATTATATGCACACAAACCTTGAGCACTACCTATTGTACTACCCCATTGTTATAGATATATCTTTTTTTACTCTTGTGTTTTTATGTGCAACATAAAATATGGCATTTCTATCCGTCTAACTGCATGAGACGCAGTCGAGTGGGGTTAACAGAGAGTAACATCAATAAACCATTGTATAATTTATGCTACACATAAAAATATGACAATATCAATGCTATACAGTCAAATCTGTGTAAGTGGCCACCTTTGTTAAGCAGACGCTTGTCTTAAACAGACACATTTGCTGTTTCCCATGTCTATGCTTTTAGGGTATACATTAACATGTATTCAGCAACACCCTGTCTTAAAATGCCATTTTTGCCCCTTTCCTTGACTGACTGCTTAAGACAGGTTTGACTGTTTCTGTTTTAACCAGGGATGCATTTCACAAAAAATCTTACAACAAAAATTATCGTAAACCAACAATTATTTATACTTTTTTTATTACTCATCAAAATTTGACTCAAACATATATTTTCTGTAAGTGAAACCATTATTCCAATCTCACTTTTATGTATGTATTTTCATTGGATAACGCCAAATTTGGTAAGACTTTCATTTTTCGGTAAAACGCCTTCAGCTACTACTCTCTTTGTTCCCAGCTGTTATGTATTCCTCTGCGTTTACTATGCAGAAGCTGAAAGGTATCTCAAAGATATTTTTTATAGTCAAGATTGGAAATTATAATCTATTTTTTCCTGTATGTGTAAAGAATTTTGAATCAATAACAAATCTAACATAAAGTTCTTTGGACGTGTTTGTGATTAAACTTTATTTAACACATTCATAAAAAACAGAAAAAGTGAAATTAATCCTTTAATAATGTTAGCTTTGTTATTGTCCGTTATAGATCTACTTCATAGTATATACATATATATAAATATTTATCAAAGCAGTCAGGTTTAGCATATTAAAAAAAAAATAATTGTTTTCACAAAAATTTTATGTATTGCAAAGAGAAAATTTCTAAATTCATTGACATTTTTTGCCCCTGATGTGAACAACAGGATAACTAGTGCAATTTTCCCCAAGGGGAACTTCACAATATAAATTATTCATCAAGAAAGACAACTTGTGCTTCCCAAATAGGTATAAGATACCAACTGAGTTGTTGCCCTTTAACAACTCACTCGCTCACTTACCAACCAATATAGACCACAGCTGCGAGACTTACTAACAATGAGATCATGTCAGCAACATTGGAGTTATGGCCCTTGGATCATTATTAATTTGTAGGATCTTCACCTGATTTGCTTCTAACATTTGCTTAGTACTGGTTCTATCCCGGAAGACACCAAGTCTGATTTGTATCAATTATAAGAATGTTTTTCACAGTCGATGTAAAATAAAAAATAAAAAAGAGACACCTGGGAAATTTTATATTAACATAAACATTATTTCGGAAAATATCTACATGATACTAATACTATGAGATTAGAATAGCCCAATATGTGTACAGACCCTTGATTTCATTGCTGTTATTTTGGAAAGGGGCAAAACTCTGGTAAATTGTTTAAAGGCATCCTTATTCAAGAATTATTTTTAAATATGAAGTTTTAAATACTACAGAGATTAATATTTCCATATGGTTTAATTTACATGGTGTAAAGTTTAATATTTCTACATGGTTATACATTCACTGTGTAAAGTTTAATATTTCTACATGGTTATATATTCACTGTGTAAAGTTTAATATTTCTACATGGTAATCGTTCACTGTGTAAAGTTTAATATTTCTACATGGTTATACATTCACTGTGTAAAGTTTAATATTTCTACATGGTTATCGTTCACTGTGTAAAGTTTAATATTTCCACATGAAGTTTAATATTTCTACATGGTTATACATTCACTGTGTAAAGTTTAATATTTCTACATGGTTATCGTTCACTGTGTAAAGTTTAATATTTCTACATGGTTATACATTCACTGTGTAAAGTTTAATATTTCCCCATGGTTAAAATCACACATGGTTATACATTCACTGTGTAAAGTTTAACATTTCCACATGGTTATACATTCACTGTGTAAAGTTTAATATTTCTACATGGTTATGTATTCATTGTGTAAAGTTTAATATTTCTACATGGTTATACATTCACTGTGTAAAGTTTAATATTTCTACATGGTTATATATTCATTGTGTAAAGTTTAACATTTCTACATGGTTATACATTCACTGTGTAAAGTTTAATATTTCTACATGGTTATATATTCACTGTGTAAAGTTTAATATTTCTACATGGTTATACATTCACTGTGTAAAGTTTATTATTTCCACATGGTTATACATTCACTGTGTAAAGTTTAATATTTCTACATGGTTATACATTCATTGTGTAAAGTTTAATATTTCTACATGGTTATATATTCATTGTGTAAAGTTTAACATTTCTACATGGTTATACATTCACTGTGTAAAGTTTAATATTTCTACATGGTTATATATTCACTGTGTAAAGTTTAATATTTCTACATGGTTATACATTCACTGTGTAAAGTTTAATATTTCCCCATGGTTAAAATCACACATGGTTATACATTCACTGTGTAAAGTTTAACATTTCCACATGGTTATGTATTCATTGTGTAAAGTTTAATATTTCTACATGGTTATGTATTCATTGTGTAAAGTTTAATATTTCTACATGGTTATGCATTCATTGTGTAAAGTTTAATATTTCTACATGGTTATGTATTCATTGTGTAAAGTTTAATATTTCTACATGGTTATACATTCATTGTGTAAAGTTTAACATTTCTACATGGTTATACATTCACTGTGTAAAGTTTAATATTTCTACATGGTTATATATTCACTGTGTAAAGTTTAATATTTCTACATGGTTATACATTCACTGTGTAAAGTTTAACATTTCTGCATGGTTATATATTCAATGTGTAAAGTTTAATATTTCTACATGGTTATACATTCACTGTGTAAAGTTTAATATTTCTACATGGTTATATATTTATTGTGTAATGTTAATTTCCATTTGATTATTGCTCACATAATTTTCAGAAATCTGCCGAATACCGATGGTGGTGGAAAAATGTTACTATAGCGACAATAGATGGTGAAACTTCCTTACCACAGGAGATGATATTTGGTAAAATTTTAAAGCTATTGTTTACATCTTGTTAGTCACCACAGCAGTGGTCTAGTGGTAGAGCATTGGCTAAGTGGGTTGTAGGTTCCATCCTCAGCCAGGTCATATAAAAAACTTGAAAAAAGGTGCTAAAAGCTTTCTTGATTAGCACACAATATTAAGAGGATAGTTATAGGTCTTGTCGCTCCTGTGTCTGTATAATGTGGCTGGGTTGAATATCATACCATGTGTCTGTGGCATGATTCTCCAGTGTGACAGCACTTAGAATACTGTCTCAAGTAGACACTGTCATACCATGTGTCTGGGGCATGATATTCCAGTGTGACAGCACTTAGAATACTGTCTCAAGTAGACACCATCATACCATATGTCTGGGGCATGATACTCCAGTGTGACAGCACTTAGAATACTGTCTCAAGTAGACACCGTCATACCATGTGTCTGCCACATGATAATCCAGTGTGACAGCACTTAGAATACTGTCTCAAGTAGACACCATCATACAATGTGTCTGGGGCATGATACTCCAGTGTGACAGCACTTAGAATACTATCTCAAGTAGACACCATCATACCATGTGTCTGGGGCATGATACTCCAGTGTGACAGCACTTAGAATACTGTCTCAAGTAGACACCATCATACCATGTGTCTGGGGCATGATACTCCAGTGTGACAGCACTTAGAATACTATCTCAAGTAGATACCATCATACCATGTGTCTGGGGCATGATACTCCAGTGTGACAGCACTTAGAATACTATCTCAAGTAGACACCATCATACCATGTGTCTGGGGCATGATACTCCAGTGTGACAGCACTTAGAATACTGTCTCAAGTAGACACCATCATACCATATGTCTTGGGCATGATACTCCAGTGTGACAGCACTTAGAATACTGTCTCAAGTAGACACCATCATACCATGTGTCTGTGACATGATTCTCCAGTGTGACAGCACTTAGAATACTGTCTCAAGTAGACACTGTCATACCATGTGTCTGGGGCATGATACTCCAGTGTGACAGCACTTAGAATACTGTCTCAAGAAGACACCATCATACCATGTGTCTGGGGCATGATAATCCAGTGTGACAGCCCTTAGAATACTGTCTCAAGTAGACACTGTCATACCATGTGTCTGGGGCATGATACTCCAGTGTGACAGCACTTAGAATACTGTCTCAAGTAGACACCATCATACCATGTGTCTGTGGCATGATAATCCAGTGTGACAGCACTTAGAATACTGTCTCAAGTAGACACCATCATACCATATGTCTTGGACATGATACTCCAGTGTGACAGCACTTAGAATACTGTCTCAAGTAGACACCATCATACCATGTGTCTTCCGCATGATAATCCAGTGTGACAGCACTTAGAATAATGGCTCAAGTAGACACCGTCATACCATGTGTCTGGAGCATGATAATCCAGTGTGACAGCACTTAGAGTACTGTCTCAAGTAGACACCATCATACCATGTGTCTGGGGCATGATACTCCAGTGTGACAGCACTTAGAATACTGTCTCAAGTAGACACCATCATACCATGTGTCTGGGGCATGATACTCCAGTGTGACAGCACTTAGAATACTGTCTCAAGTAGACACTATCATACCATGTGTCTGGGGCATGATACTCCAGTGTGACAGCACTTAGAATACTGTCTCAAGTAGACACCATCATACCATGTGTCTTCCGCATGATAATCCAGTGTGACAGCACTTAGAATACTGTCTCAAGTAGACACTGTCATACCATGTGTCTGTGGCATGATACTCCCGGGTGACAGCACTCAGAATACTGTCTCAAATAGACACCGTCATACCATGTGTCTGGGGCATGATACTCCAGTGTGACAGCACTTAGAATACTGTCTTAAATAGACACCGTCATACCATGTGTCTGCGGCATGATACTCCAGTGTGACAGCACTTAGAATACTATCTCAAGTAGACACCCTCATACCATGTGTCTGGGGCATGATACTCCAGTGTGACAGCACTTAGAATACTGTCTCAAGTAGACACCGTCATACCATGTGTCTGGGGCATGATACTCCAGTGTGACAGCACTTAGAATACTGTCTCAAGAAGACAACGTCATACCATGTGTCTGGGGCATGATACTCCAGTGTGACAGCACTTAGAATACTGTCTCAAATAGACACTGTCATACCATGTGTCTGGGGCATGATACTCCAGTGTGACAGCACTTTGAATAATGGCTCAAATAGACACCATCGTACCAAGTGTCTGCGGCATGATACTCCAGTGTGACAGCATTAGATGTTACAGCACTTAGAATACTCTCTCAAATAGTCATAGTCATACCATGTGTCTGGGGCATCATACTCCAGTGTGACAGCACTTAAATGTTACAGCACTTAGAATACTGTCTCAAATAGACACCGACATACCATGTGTCTTGGGCTTGATACTCCAGTGTGACAGCACTTAGAATACTGTTTCAAATAGACACCATCTTACCATGTGTCTGGGGCATGATACTCCAGTGTGATAGCACTTAGAATACTGTCTCAAGTAGTCCCCATCATACCATATGTCTGGGGCATGATACTCCAGTGTGACAGCACTTAGAATACTGTCTCAAATCGACACCGTCATACCATGTGTCTGGGGCATGATACTCCAGTGTGACAGCACTTAGAATACTGTCTCAAGTAGTCACCATCATACCATATGTCTTGGGCATGATACTCCAGTGTGACAGCACTTATAAGATTGAACTCTACCTGCACTGTTTTCAAAGGCCTTCTGTGACTGGTGCGGGAAAACGTGTATCTATGGAGTAAAGGGTTAAAAGGCCACTTTTGCTCCTTCCCTTGACTGGTTGCTTAAGACAGGTTTGACTGTATATTGCATATCCAGTTTTTATTGGTGGAGGAAGACCTCAGAATGAATCTTAGTAGAACCATCGCAAGTAACTGGAAAACTTTCTCACATAAAATCTTTTTGAGTGAGAAGGGCTCAAACCTTCGACCTTAGCGATGAGAGGTAAGTGTTCTTGAGATGGCACCTTCGACCACCTAGCTGCTTCAGACATGTTTGACTCTATAAATAAATTTTTCATCCCACATTTCCAGATCACTATATGTTGGCCGATGCATCCTACGGGTTGGCAGGAGATGTGGCCAAGATGCAGTTCCACATGGACAGTGTCAGCAACAGGAATAGTTTGAAGTTTAGATACGTAGTATTTGGACAGTCTACCAGTACGCTAAAGGTATGCTAAAAAAATTTAAGAATGGTTAATAGAAACTTAGTCTGTTTAAGACAAGTCGTTGCTTATTAGAGGTGACCACTGACACAGGTTTGACTGTATATCTGTGTTGGGTGCTCATGTAAAAGGTCACTGGTTCGAAGTTAAACTTGATGGCCTCTTGATAAGACAACACCTGGTACTGGTTCTACCCTGGAAATGACACCTGGTATTGGTTCTACCCAGGAAACGACACTTGGTACTTGTTCTACCAAGGAAACGACACCTGGTACTGGTACTACCAAGGAAACGACACCTGGTACTGGTTCTACCAAGGAAACGACACCTGGTACTGGTACTTCCGAAGAAACGACACCTGGTACTGGTTCTACCCAGGAAACAACACCTGGTACTAGTACTACCAAGGAAACGACACCTGGTACTGGTTTTACCCAGGAAACGACACCTGGTACTGGTTCTACCCAGTAAACAACTACTGGTACTACCCAGGAAACAACACCTGGTACTGGTTCTACCCAGGAAACAACTACTGGTACTGGTTCTACCCAGGAATGACACTTGGTACTGGTTCTACCCAGGAAACAATACCTGGTACTGGTTCTACCCAGGAAACAACACATGGAACTGGTTTTAGCCAGGAAACGACACCTGGTACTACCCAGGAAACGACACCTGGTACTGGTTCTACCCAGGAAACAACACCTGGTACTGGTTCTGCACAGGAAACAACACCTGGAACTACCCAGGAAATGACACCTGGTACTGGTTCTAACCAGGAAATGACACCTGGTACTACCCTGGAAATGACACCTGGTACTGGTTCTAACCAGGAAATGACACCTGGTACTACCAAGGAAACGACACCAGGTACTGGTTCTAACCAGGAAACAACACCTGGTACTACCCAGGAAACAACACCTGGTACTGGTTCTGCCCAGGAAACAACACCTGGTACTGGTTCTAACCAGGAAACAACACCTGGTACTACCAAGGAAACGACACCTGGTACTGGTTCTACCCAGGAAACGACACCTGGTACTGGTTTTACCCAGGAAATGACACCTGGTACTGGTTCTGCCCAGGAAACGACACCTGGTAATACCCAGGAAATGACAACTGGTACTTGTTCTACCCAGGAAACGACACCTGGTACTGGTTCTACCCAGGAAACAACACCTGGTACTGTTTCTGCCCAGGAAACAGATTCGAAGTGATTCACAAAACCTTCAGGCTTCTTTACATTTTTACCTAAAATAAATTTAAATAAATGAATAATTTTGCAATTCAGCTTATAAAAGTTATGTACTACAAACTTGCAGTTTGCTATAGGACCTGCATGTACAGTTGTTTTTCTGGTTTTTAAGACTTTTTTTAATAATTAATGAAAAAATTTGGGAAAACATATATAATCGCCGCTCTGTCTGTGCATTCTTCCGTCTGTGAATCTCTAAGTTCTTGTATATGAAACTTGCTAGGATCCATCACTACCAAGCGGAGATGTGCGTTCTGTATTTATCTTACTGTTCAATGGTTTTATGGCCCTTTTATTCCATACATTACTGGTCCTTTTCTACACTATTTCTCTACAACTACTAGTTAGAAAGTTATGAAACTTGCTAAGATACACTGCAAGTGGAAATATGCATATTGGCTTTGTGTTTCAGTTTGATGATTTTCACAGAGTTATGGCCCTTGGATTCTGTCCATAACCAAATTTTTGATTTTGCTTATATTTGTTTGACCTCGCTATTTTTCTGCAACCTCTGGTTGGAATTCTATGAAACGTGCCAGGATGCATCACTACTAAGCGGAGATGTACATATTATCTTTGTGTTGTGCTTTAATGATTTTAATAGAGTTATGGCCATTTAATCCTGTCCATTACCAATTCCTCTGTCCAGTGAGATGAAATGAAGTTTTAAGATACCGGTAATTGAAAACAGGATTTTGCCAGAGTTTGCACGAATATGGGAGCTTTCACCAAACATGAAGGAATTGCATCTTCATCCATCCTACATAAGTCACGTTTATATGAGAAGTAACAAGCGGTATAATGAATGACGTAATTTAAAAAAGTTTGCCAGCGAAAATAAAAAAAATATTAAATTGGTATTATCCACTAACCCCATGCTGTGTTAATTCTGTAATGAATATGTTCAGATATAAAATTTCACTCCTTGCTTCTTGTGTAAAGGTGAGTGTGGAAAAAGATGGTTCGTCAACGAAGGTGTGGGAGACTCGGGCTGGAACTGTCACCGGTGAATGGGTTGATGTCTGTGTGAAGGTCACCTCTGTGTATGGACCAGTGGGAGACATCGTATTTGAGACTGTCCGTGGGGAAAGTCTGTTTGGAGACGTTGCTGTTGATGACGTAGAGCTTGTAGATTCTTGTCAGTGTAAGTGCTAGACGACAATGAATTAATTTTCTCATGCTGTTTTGGAAAATCTTGTTAAGTAATGCTTTTGGTTAGTCCACAGAACATGTGATGCATTTTAGCTAGATTGCAAAAAAGTTTAGAGCTTATTTTAAGTGCTCACAAGTCCTCTGAGCTTTCTTTGCGATCGAGCTTTTATAAATTAGTGTAAAGCTATGTTATCATTAATTTTTCAGAAAAGCAAAATGCATTGAAAAAAAATGAATCTTAATACGTTTTTACAAGAGTCTCTGAAAAACAGTTTTAATTATAATTGTTGCACCAACAGATTGTATTTGTTGTTTGTACAGATTCTGTAAGCTGCGACTTTGAGACTGGGAATTGCGGGTATCAAGTGGTTTCCATGGATACTGAGCATTACACATGGGGTCAAAGCAATGATGAAGGTAAGTCATTGGTGGTACATTTTTACTTTCTCCATGAAGTGTATTATAAACAGTTTGATTCCACAATACAGCTACAGTGTATTATAAACCATCGTCAATAAAGTTAGCAGCACAATTTGATGGTAAAAATGGCCCAAGTATACTTGTTTTCCTCTATTTGATAATTGTATTTTTTTTATGCCCCTCCCCCAAAATTTTTGGGGTGGCATAAAGTAATCGCACCATCCTTTTGTCCGTCCTTCCTTCCGTCCGTCCTTCTGTCCGCCCTTCCGTCCGGTATTTCGTTTCCGGCCTGTAACTTTGTCATGCATAGATGGATTTTGTTGATACGTGCAACAAATGATCAACAGAACATGACGACGTGTCACGAGTAAGACCCACACCCGTACCTCAAAGGTCAAGGTCACAATTTGAGTTTGTTTGACAATTCTTTGAGTTTATGTGAGATTTCGTTTCTGGTCTGTAACTTTGTCATGCAAAGATGAATTTTAATGATACTTGCTACAAATAATCAACATAACATCATGACATGTTGGGGGGCATGTGACACTTAACAGTGACATTTCTTGTTTAAAATTACATTGGTTCTGATCATCTGGTTGAGAATTATGATGTTGCTGTCTCAAGATCACATACCCCTCACCACTGAGGTCATAGGTTTGAGTCCTGCTCATTTAAAAAATTTTATGTGAGTAATTTTGCCAGTTACTTGCAGAGGTGGTTTGATGGTTCTACTCAGATTCATTCTGACGTCTTTCTCCACTAACAAAACTAGATATATATGTATAACCTGAAAAGGAGATATCATACAGCTAAAAATGTTGGGCCCCAATGAAGTGAATTTGATGGGAAACATAGTTCTCATTTTCTCATCTGTAAATTCTTCTTAGTCTTTGTCCAATCAAAACTTGAAAAGAAATGACAAGTGAGATGAGACGAGTGACATTGCCTTTTGTTTTCTATCTAAACTGATTAACATAGATGGAACATTGGTGATCATTTTATGGTGTATTGACAAATGCCTAGACGCTAAAAATTGGGGTTTAACACACTTTTTAGCTCATCTCAGGTTATGTATGGGGGAGGAAGACCTCAGAATGAATCTGAGCAGAACCCCGGTACTTCCGCAAGTAACTTGAAAACTTTCTCAAATAAAGTTTTTGAAGTGAGCTGAACTCTAACCTATGACCTCAGCGGTGAGAGGTAAGTAATCTTGAGACGGCAGCTTAGACCTTGAGCCGGGGGGGACTCCGGCTGAAAATTTGAAAAAATATATTTGACTTTTAATTTAGTATAGATAGTTATATATGTTATGTGTTAAAGATTGCTGATTTCAGTAACGGTGACTGTAGAGACCAGGTTGGTTGGTGGAACGGTACCCTATGAAGGCAGGGTAGAAGTGTACCATGACGGTATGTGGACTAATTGATAAATTCTTTTTTTCTTAATCTCGTCTGTTACATGTACTATTTAACTAAATGTTTTTGTTTTAAACTTATTTATTGTGAAACAAGTTCTATCGAATTAGACAAATCAGGCTCAACAGCTTTCTCGGTTAAACCAGCACTAAGCATATGTGGATCAAGGGTTTTTCTCATCACAGATAATCATTGTGGAGGCTTTCTTACTGGTTCCCACCAATAGCTACACTAAGGCTTTTTCTTCATGTCCCCATTACTGAACTAAGAGTTCTTACTTCATGTCCCCATTGCCAAGCTAAGAGTTTGTTCTTCATGTCCCCATTGCAAAACTAAGAGTTCTTACTTCATGTCCCCATTGCCAATTTTAGAGTTTGTTCTCCATGTCCCAGTTACTGAACTAAGAATTCTTACTTCATGTCCTCATTGCTGAACTAAGAGTTCTTATTTCATGTCCCCATTGCCAAACTTAGAGTTTGTTCTTCATGTCCCAGTTACTGAACAAAGAATTCTTACTTCATGTCCTCATTGCTGAACTAAGAATTCTTACTTCATGTCCCCATTGCTGAACTAAGAGCTCTTTTTTCATGTCCTCATTGCTGAACTAAGAATTTTTTGCTTCATGCCCCCATTGCTGAACTAAGAATTCTTACTTCATATCCCCATTGCTGAACTAAGACTTCTTACTTCATGTCCCCTTTGCTGAACTAATATCTTTCTTCATGTCCCCATAGCTGAACTAAGTGTTCTTTCTTCATGTCCCCATTGCTGAACTAAGACGTCTTACTTCATATCCCCATTGCTGAACTAAGAGCTCTTACTTCAGGTCCCCATTGCTAAACTAAGAGTTCTTTCTTCATGTTCCCATTGCTGAACTAAGAGTTCTTTCTTCATGTCCCCATTGCTGAACTAAGTGTTCTTTCTTCATGTCTTTATTGCTGAACTAAGAGCTCTTACTTCAGGTCCCCATTGCTAAACTAAGAGCTCTTACTTCAGGTCCCCATTGCTAAACTAAGATTTCTTTCTTCATGTTCCCATTGCTGAACTAAGATTTTTTTCTTCATGTCCCCATTTCTGAACTAAGAATTCTTACTTCATATATCCCCATTGCTGAAATAAGACGTCTTTTTACATGTCAAAATTGCTAAACTAAGACTTTTTGCTTCATAACCAAATTGCTAAATTAAGAGTTCTTTCTTCATGTCCCCATTGCTGAACTAAGAGTTCTTACTTTATGTCCTCTTTGCTGAACTAAGAATTCTAACTTCATGTCCCCATTGCTGAACTAAGAGTTATTTCTTCATGTCCCCATTGCTGAACTAAGATTTCTTTATTCATGTCCCCATTGCTGAACTAAGACTTCTGACTTCATATCCCCATTGCTGAACTAAGACTTCTTGCTTCATAACAAAGTTGCTAAACTAAGAGTTCTTTCTTCATGTCCCAATTGCTGAACTAAGAGTTTTTACTTCATGTCCCCATTGCTGAACTAAGAGTTCTTTCTTCATGTCCCTATTGCTAAACTAAGAGTTCTTTCTTCATGTCCCCATTGCTGAACTAAGAGTTATTTCTTCCTGTCCCCATTGCTTAAATAAGAGTTCTTTCTTCATCTCCCAATTGCTTAACTAAGAGTTATTTCTCCATGTCTTCATTGCTAAACTAAGAGTTCTTTCTTTGTGTCCTCATTGCTAAACTAAGAGTTTTTTTTCATGTCCTCATTGCTTAACTAAGAGATTTTTCTTTGTGTCCTCATTGCTTAACTAAGAGCTCTCTCCATGTCCTCATTGCTAAACTAAGAGTTCTTTCTTCATGTCCCCATTGCTGAACTAAGAGTTCTTTTTCATGTCCCAATTGCTAAATTAAAAGTTCTTTTTCATGTCCTCATTGCTGAACTAAGCGTTCTTTCTTCATGTCCTCATCGCTTAACTGAGAGTTATTTCTTTGTGTCCTTATTGCTAAACTAAGAGTTCTTACTTCATGTCCCCATTGCCAAACTAAGAGTTTGTTCTTCATGTCCCAGTTACTGAATTAAGAATTCTTACTTCATGTCCTCATTGCTGAACTAAAGAGTTCTTACTTCATGTCCCCATTGCTGAACTAAGAATTCTTACTTCATGTCCCCATTGCTGAACTAAGAGCTCTTTTTTCATGTCCTCATTGCGGAACTAAGAATTTTTTGCTTCATGCACCCATTGCTGAACTAAGAATTCTTACTTCATGTCCCCATTGCTGAACTAAGACTTCTTACTTCATGTCCCCATTGCTGAACTAAGAGTTCTTTCTTTGTGTCCTCATTGCTAAACTAAGAGTTCTTTCTCCATGTCCACATTGCTTAACTAAGAGTTCTTTCTTCGTATCCTAATTGCTGAACTAAGAATTCTTTCTTGATGTCTTTATTGCTAACACACCTTCTCAATGATAACAGCATTGTCCAAAAACAGTTATATATCATGAGCATATTGATTTATCAAGTCACGAGATTTTCTGTTGCCAGCTAATCTAATGCACCATCTAAAGATCACTTACCTCTCATCCATGGAGTCACGGGTTCAAACCCAGCTTAGTCCTACAATTTAATATAAGAAAGTTTGCAAGTTACTTTACTATGGAAAAATGGTGGTTTCGCTCAGCTTCATTCTATGGTCTTTCTCCATCAATAAAAATGAATGTCACCTGTAATGTGTTGAAAATGTTGTTATTTTTTATCTAAATTATTGTATAATTATATGTCATGTCTGACATGATTGTGTTATACAGGTGAATGGGGAACCGTCTGTGATGATGGCTGGGATACAGCTGCTGCCTCTGTCGTCTGCCATCAGCTGGGATATGGGTAAGCTCTATTCCTTAGCTATGTTATAGTCAATAATGAATGAATGGTGTTTTATGGCATGTCATCACGTTAATCGGTCATTTTGCGCATGAAACGTGAGATGATGATATTAATATTTCTTGCATACTTGTTAAGGATATCTACATCTTAACCATTGTCTTAATGTTTTCATCCATTCATAGGTGTAAAATTCATTTGATTCGTAAGCAAGAGAAAAAAAATCAGTAAAAACAATATGTGTCCGTTTATATAAATATTAATCAAAATATAGCTCGTATAATGTGCAAATACAGTAGAATGTCTTTGGCTCGAACATGGATAGCTGGAACACGTATAGCTCAAACAGTTTATCTGGTCCCAGTCAAATTTCTATTTTGATGTATTTGTATGGTATGATGAACTTTACTTGGCTCGAATAATTATTTTGTCCAGTCCCGTCAGGTTTGAGCCATTGAAGTTCTACTGTAAATAGATGAAGGACTCATTGAGAGGCATACATTAATAAAAGGTGCTATGTACGATTAAGACAATAGTCATTGATTGGATGGACTCATTTTCAGGTTTATTAAAGAAATGTTTCACCCAGATCTCCAAAATTGCATGACTTTCACATAAATTAAAGTTTTTTATAGGTTTTTTCATCTTCGTCATTTTCTTTTCCTTTTCTTTTCTTTAATCCTTCCTTCCTTCCTTCCTTCCTTCCTTCCTTCCTTCCTTCCTTCCTTCCTTCCCCTTCCTTCCTTCCTTCCTTCCTTCTTTCTCTCCTTTCTTCTTTTTCTTCTTATTTTTGTTGTTCTTCTACTTTTTCTTTCTCTTCTCTTCCCTTTATTTTTTCTTCTTTTTCTTCTTCTCCTTTTTCTTCTTCTTTTTTTCTTTATTCTTTCCTTTATTATCTTCAGCTACAGTAATGTTGAGGCATTCCATGAGTCACATTTTGGTGAAGGTGAAGGTCAGATTTGGATGGATGAGGTCAGCTGTGTGGGAACAGAGCAGAATATCTCCACATGTGTGTTTGGTGGCTGGGCCAATGAGGACTGCGACCACACGGAGGATGCTGGGGTCAGATGTGGTGAGGAGCTTTCATTGAAACTAGCTGGACCCTGTTAACTCAGTTGCTAGCATGTCTGACTATCAGTTTAGGAGTTGTGAGTTTGAATCCCCACCTGGTCATGGTCCCTGTGATGATTGTTATATGATATTGCATCTCATTTTAATTCATCTCTCACTGCTGATTCAAGTGAGAAAGTTGTCAGTTCATTGTCAGTATGGGTGTGCTGGAGTAACCTTGGTTAATCTCACAGGATCTCAGAAAATACTGGTTAGGTTAACTGATCATCTGTTAGCCCTCGATGGCATAAAAATGAAACTAAATAAACAAACAAACAAAATGATTTAACCGTGAGGAATATTTGGGTTAAAATTTTGGGAATACATGTATATGTGTGAACAGGACTATGAAATCAATCTTCAGGATTGTGTTTACTTAAAGTCACAAAGGCTGCACCAAGGAATTATATAGAAGGATAGGATACTTGCATCTCCAGTTAAATGTTGATAGCACACAAAGGATAAATTTTTTGGGTAAATTAATTATTCATAATTTACAGGCAACTGCTTTCTTGTGCATACAATGTCTTGTATGTTATCTTAAATGTTTAGATATGTTTTGATTATGCAAAATGATCTTGAATTAAAGATATGGGGGTTTGAAGTGAAATTTATCGCAGTTTTGTTGTTATTTTAGCTGCAGTATACACATTTTTAAATCAGAAGTACTTCAACAATTATCAACACAAATTGTTTTGACGGGAATTTCGTTACATCAATGAAAGAATTTTGATTCATGTTCCTAAGATGAATGGAAGTTAAGATAATTGAAAACGAGATATTGCGATTTTTTTTGTGAATACGCGAGCATTCACAAACTCTCATTTAGTTGCCTTTCTTATATAATTTCTTGGCTTACAATTATGTATTAAATTTGTTTTTTTATGATTTTTTTAATGCAGTAACAAAGTTTATATTAATGTTCAGAAAGCTATTTGCATGGCAGCCTTGTTTTTTGGTTTACCTCCTTAACTTATTTTAATTCTATTAAACAATTTTAAATTCATTTAGGTGTCAGATGATTTATGGACAATTGACATAATAAATATTTTACTACAAAATATGGCTCAGTTTTCAAATTTAAACATTTTGTAGATGCACCTATAGTAGAGAAGTCTGGACAGTTTTATCAAGTGTTTGACAATGAGGCACCTTATGGGGTTTGGACACGGCTCTTCTCACCTCCATTAGACACTCTGGGTGAAGAGCACATGTTGACTTTCAGAGTCCTCAAACTTGGTACAGGATTTTTAAAGGTATTGTTTGCTTTTCTTAAGACTTTTTAGTGTGGTGTTCAATACAGGTCTCATAACTGAGTACAATTCTGCAATAAAAAAAGTTTTATGGTTTTAATTCGAAATGCAAAATGCTGATTCATCTGACACGAGAATGACTATCTGCCCACTGGCCACATGCCATTGTTTGTCCATGTAGTTTTATACACTGTGGTGATAACTGAGACATTGTTTGTTTGTCTAAGGAAAATGGTGGCATAGCAACCAAAATCAGTTGCTTATTGGATTATTAACTTATTTGATTGACAGCCCATGTCAGTTCAGTTACGGTTGCCGTGTGACACAAACAAACTTTTATTACAAAAATTACTCACAAGATCAAGTTTGTGTCGTTTAATTAACCCATATTTTCATGTGACTGGTAAACTGCATTTATGACATAAGCAGTGATGTAAGATTGTTAATGATGTATTAAATGTAAAAATAGACCATTGTTTTTTTCTCAAATTAAAGGCATTAATACAAGTGAAATAATTACACCTCCTGCTGTTTACACAAGTGGTGACTAATTACAGCCCTTGCCTGAGTGGATGAATAGATGAATGAAAGAATGAAATAATGAATGAATAAATTGATTGATTGATGGATGGATTTTTAACCTTTTAATGAAAAGTAGAGGGATACACAATCTGTCCATTGGTGTGTTATAACTTATGATTTACCTTGTCAGGCTAAAATCTTTTCCAGGAGTTATGACTCTTTCCACATATACAGTCAAACTTGTGCTAGTGGTTACCTCTATTGGGCAACCACTTGTCTTAAACAGTCGCATTTACTATTTACCATTTTCATAATTTCAGTTGTTATCAGCCTGTTTTAAGCAGTCACCTGTAATAAGGGGTCAATTTTGCTCTTTCACTTGAGTGGCTGCTAAAGACAAGTTTTACTGTATAGCAATTCCGTGTTTTGATCATCCATCTTAACTTTTGTTATGACAGATCTATATCACCAGTGACAACGGTAAAGAGGAACGCCAGAAATTGTCAGTAACCATGGATACGGATGGGTTTGAAGACATGTGTATCAATTTACCTGCACAGAATCTGGCTGGTGCCCGGCTGGTGTTTGAGGTGGTGAAAGGTAGCATGTGGAACAAAGGTGGCTACCTTGGTGCTGATATAGTCTATGTGGATGATATTGACTTGAAGAGCGGAACATGTGCAGGTATGTTTGTGAGACCACAGCGCTGGTCTAGCGGTAGAGTGTCCGTCTCGACTACGGAAGGTTGTTTGTTTGAAAAATGGTTCTTCAAGTTCTGTGCTTGGCGCTAAGCATTTAGAGGATAGTACTGGGTCTGGTTGACCCAGTGACAGTATAATGTGACTGGGTGGGGTATCATACTATGTGTCTGTGGCACGATACTCAGTATGGCAGTGCTTAAAGGTCACATGTAGACATTGCTGTAATATGACTGAAAAAATGTTAAAAGTGACACAAAACACCATACAACAACAACAACAGCAGTTATGTTTAGGTTGTGTATGGATGCTGAATGATTTTTATGTAAAACTAGAAATATCATTATGCAGGGGAAAATATTCAAGTTTGTTGCTTAAATGAAGGTGCATTAACTTTAGTATATATTTAACTGGTATTAAAAATAGTCAAACCTGTCTAAAGCAGTCAAACCTGTCTTAAGCAGCCAGTCAAGGGAAGGAGCAAAAGTGGCATTTTAAGACAGGTTGTTGGTTAATACAGTTTATTTGCTCTAAAACCATAGCAATTGTGGCTGCTTAAAACAAGTGGCTGCTCAATAGAGGTGACCTTTAACACAGAGTTGTACTGTAAAATTCAAATTATTGATTTTAGTTTTTGCAAAAAATGTTTGTATTAAAGTGTTGTCTCAAGTTCATTGCCTTTCATTGCTGAGGACATAAGTTTGAACCTAGGTCATCAAAAAATATATATATATTGCCAGTTAAATACAGAAGGACAGTTACCTACATTCATTCTGAGGTCTTCCTCCACCAGTAAAACCCGATATGTCATAATATAAACTGCCATGTGTTGAAAATGGTGATAAACCCCATTAAAGCGACCTAACTAGTATTTTTCTATCTGGACCATATATGGTGTAAGATGCCGTTGTTTACCTTCATCTGTTTAAACTCACTATTATCAGCAATATTTGATTTAGATATAACTTGTGAATTAACCTAAATGGGAAATTTCCTGGCATAATTGATTTAACCTGAGTAAGGAGTAAATACATGCGCCTCATTTCAAGCAACATGCTTTATGGCACTGTACAGACAATTCATACAAAATTTAAATTTTGATTCTTGAGTCGCAAACAATTATATACCTCCTTTTTGTTTTGCAAAAAAACATTATATATACAAAATACATGTTTACTCAGGGCTGTTTGTTGTTTATTTTAGAAAAAAATACTTTATGAGATTGTGATATACATGTACATTGTTAAAGACAATTTTAAATCATTTGTTAACCCTTTACTTCATACGGACACCTTTGAACACCTCTTATATAGAAGGCTTTTGAAAACAGTGTAGAATCTGTTCTGATTGCTCGTTACGATTCTGCACTGTTATCTGCCTTATCAGAATAAATAGGTAAAATGTATCTATTCATGGAAATTGACTATGTGTGGCTTTTGAGTTTGGAATAGTCCACTGAAAATGCATATGGAGTAAAGAGTTAACTAGCAGTTTAGATGTTGACATACTTTGTAAACTGATTACAGACACGTTGGATGTACAGCCATGCACATTTGAACAAGACTTCAGGCTGTGTTCATTTACTGTTACCAGTGGGTCAGAGGTCACCTGTGAAGCTGAGTATAAATGGAAACGACAGGGTGGTCATCTCGGTAACGTAATGCAGAAAGAAGAAAATGACCATACATTAGGAGATGGAACAGGTATTTAACCTTATTCTTTTGTATATACATGTATATAATTATATACTTCTCGTATGATTCTTTGATTCTCGATCATATAGGTTCTGCAAACTTATTTGTTTTTCTCATGAAAACTTTCACATTACTGTTTTGTCCTTATAACATAATTCTTTGATTTATATTTGAACAGTGTCACATAATTCTTTGATTCCTATTTGAACAGTGTGACATAATTCTTTGATTTCTATTTGAACAGTGTCAAATAATTCTTTGATTTCTATTTGAACAGTGTCAAATAATTCTTTGATTTCTATTTTAACAGTGTCACATAATTCTTTGATTTCTATTTGAACATTGTCACATAATTCTTTGATTTCTATTTGAACAGTGTGACATAATTCTTTGATTTATATTTGAACAGTGTCACATAATTCTTTGATTTATATTTGAACAGTGTCACATAATTCTTTGATTTCTATTTGAACAGTGTCACATAATTCTTTGATTTCTATTTGAACAGTGTCACATAATTCTTTGATTTCTATTTGAACAGTGTGACATAAATCTTTGATTTATATTTGAACAGTGTCACATAATTCTTTGATTTCTATTTGAACAGTGTCACATAATTCTTTGATTTCTATTTGAACAGTGTCACATAATTCTTTGATTCCTATTTGAACAGTGTGACGTAATTATTTGATTTATATTTGAACAGTGTGACATAATTCTTTGATTTTTATTTGAACAGTGTCAAATAATTCTTTGATTTATATTTGAACAGTGTCACATAATTCTTTGATTTATATTTGAATAGTGTCAAGTAATTCTATGATTTCTATTTGAACAGTGTCAAGTTATTCTTTGATTTCTATTTGAACAGTGTCAAATAATTCTTTGATGTCTATTTGAGCATTGTCAAATAATTCTTTGATGTCTATTTAAGCATTGTCACATAATTCTTTGATGTCTATTTGAGCATTGTCACTTAATTCTTTGATGTCTATTTGAGCATTGTCACATAATTCTTTGATGTCTATTTGAGCATTGTCATATAATTCTTTGATTTCTATCTAAGCATTGTCACATAATTCTTTGATGTCTCTTTGATCATTGGCACATAATTCTTTGATGTCTTTTTAAGCATTGTCAAATAATTCTTTGATGCCTATTTGAGCATTGTCACATAATTCTTTGATGTCTATTTAAGCATTGTCACATAATTCTTTGATGCCTATTTGAACAGTGTCACATAATTCTTTGATGAACAGTGTCACATAATTCTTTAATCTCTATTTTATACTGACATATAAGTTTCATATATTTTGTATATAATGCTAATATGTTTTTAATATTTTGTCACTCAAATTCTAGATCTAAATGAATGAGAAAACTTGCATTCGCTATCATTATTTCATCTGGATCAATATCTGCATTTACATATTTTGTTCAGAAGGCCTTAATTAATGTTGTTAGAACTTGTGGCCCAATCCCTTTGCTTATTTGTAATATATAAAAATATAAAATATAAGTATATATAACTAAGCTATCATCATTAGATTTAGTAACGTCTGACCTCAAATTGGTGATATTAGATAGATGTTAAATTTCATGCTTTTATTTCTATTATTTTTATTTCATTTTCATATTCAGGTCATTACATGGCCATCAACGCAGTCTCTATGAACCAATCGTCTCAGTCTACCATAACCTTCAAACCAGTCCATGTTGAAAATGGAAATACAGGAATGCACGTGAACTTGTATTACAAAATTTCTAACAGTCAGAGGACCAGTTCAGGTAAGTGAGATATTACTCACCGTCATTTACCTAGATCTTAGTTTAAACTTATATATTTTACTCCGATTGTGAATCCAAGTTCTTACAACTTGGGCAGATTTCATTTAGATCTTATCTTTTTCACTTTGATTCCTAGGCAGGACTCGTACTAAGTATATGTGAATAAACTGTCGTGCTCAAGGACATCACACATAGCCGTGGGTCCTGGGTCTGTTGCTCTACCACTGGATCACATTCTCCACATTTCATTTAACAGACATTCTGTCCACGGTTTCTCAGGGATTCTTGCACTACACTCCATTCACCTCTGTCAACGTCTGGAAGTTCTTGCAAAATCTTTGCAAACTTAAAATTATGGCAAAATTAAGAAATGGCAACAAAAATCAACAATATATGTAATATATAAATAACAATAATCACTTTTCTCTTTTTTAATTACTCACTTCATTTTCGAAGTTTCTTAAACATATATGAACCAATATTCCTAACAATATTTTATGATATTTTATTAAGTATCTTTGAATAAGGTCATATTCGTAATGATAAGAGCAAAATAAAATTGTTAATAATCTGCCAAATCTATCCACAATTAATATAAAAAATTATGTTATGGAGAAGAACTTTATAAAATTTTATCTTCCATTCTAATCCATATTTATACTTAAACTGATTTGCACGTTTGTAAATTTGAGTGAATAAATATGTTTAAACCAAAAATTCACAGATACTTAAATTTGAGTTTTTAAACCAGGTTTATAATTATGTTGGCTTAAAGTATATGTTAATAATCCAACACGTTAAAGTACAGTTTTAAACATACAGTAAAACCTGTCTTAAACAGCCACTCAAGTGAAAGAGCAAAATTGACCCCTTGAGGCAAGTGGATGCTTAATACAGGTTAATTAATTTGAACATGGTAAATAAGAGATAAAGCTGTTTAAAACAAGTGGTTACTTAAAACAGGTGGTCACTAACTTGGTTTGACTGTAAATGCTTGTTGTGTAGTGCAGGTAATCTGGAAAGAGTTTTCTCTGAGAGCAGCCCAGCTCTCAGCTACACGTAGATGTTTATATTAAACATATATTGTCCTCTGTGGCCGAGTGGTCCAAGGTGCTGTCTCAATATCACTTACCTCTTGTCACTATAAGGGTGTAGGTTTGAGTCCGTTTTCGCTCAAAAAACTTTATATGAAAAAGTTTGTCTGTTACATTTGGAAGGACAGTGGTTCTACTCTTCTTCCACCAATAAAACTGGTTATGCCATATATAATCTGAAATGTAATGAAAATGACGTTAAACCCCATTAAAACAAAAAACACACAAAAATAACATAATACATTGAACCTCGGCTCATATACATTATTTAACCAATTTGAATGAGCTTGTTGAAACTTTTGTTGTATTGTGTTTAGACTCGCTTTTAACGATATTACAGTCATAACGCAATGATGTCTACTTGAGACAGTATTCCAAGTGCTGCTACACTGAAATATCATGCAGCAGGCACATGGCACGATACTTCACCCAGTTATACTGACACTAGGTTGACCAAACCTAGATCAGTTACTTTATATCTCCTAAATGCTGAGCGCCAAGCGAGAAAGCTTCTAGTACCATTTTTTCTGTCTTTGGTATGACTCGACATGTGAGGCAAATGTTTTACCACTAGACCACCGCTTTGGTGCAAGTCACTCCCAAGTCTCTTTTGTTGATAAAATGAATACTGAGTGTTGTTTTTGAGTATTCATCAGGTTGAGCATGAGATCAAACCTGTGACCTCTGACATGAGTGACCAACACCCTATCAACCTGTGACCTCTGACATGAGAAACCACCACCCTATCAACCTCTGACCTCTGACATGAGAAACCAACACCCTATCAACCTGTGATCTCTGACATGAAAGACCAACACCCTATCAACCTGTGATCTCTGACATGAGAGACCAACACCCTATCAACCTGTGATCTCTGACATGAGAAACCAACACCCTATCAATCTGTGACCTCTGACATGAGAGACCAACACCCTATCAACCTGTGACCTCTGACATGAGAAACCAACACCCTATCAACTACAACACCTACTCACTTTATTAAATAAGTCTTGATCAATGTCAGAGCTAATTCTTAAGGTTTTTAAGTTCTCCAAAGCAAAGTGGTCTGGGATCACTTGCTTGTCACTATCAAGGTCAAATCCTTGAGCCTTGGCTGACTCTGAACAAAGATTTTAAATAAGAAATTTGCCCGATATTTACTAAACAATTCTTTCTTTGATATTCTGTTGTAGTTTTTGTAATAGGAAATGCTAAATGCTTCAGAAAATGGGAAAATCACCAAATTTGGCACAGATGTTTATGAAAGCAAAAGAAACTTTTAGTTTTATAGGACCTGTCCAGATAGCCAACATGGCCGCAAAAACACAATATTTTCCATAGGAGGTTTCAGTGAAAGGTTATAACAGGCACTGCGCATCTTGTTTAGTATTGGCTTATTCAAATATGAATTTTATTGTATTTATAAAATCCCAGCTAGCTCCTCCCTTACAAATACAAATATTATGAGTAATTACTAACAAGTCTTTATTAGATCTATATCTATATCATTTAAAAAAACAACACATTTCAATTTCAGCTCTGTCTATCAATGTCAATGGTCAGAGTGATTCCCTATCTCAACGGCTTTCACTACTGAATGTGTGGGAACCAGCATGTGTAGATATCACTGCGTTATCTGGTGCTATTGTTGCTGTATCTGTTACTGCGTACAACGTTGATGCGGCTATAGATGATGTTGCACTACTGGACGGACCATGTCAAAGTAAGTGATAGAGTTAAACCCCACCAATCTTCACATTAAAAATTCATCATTTAACCCTTTACTCCATAGATACGCGTTTTACTGCACTAATCACAGTATCCTTTGAAAACAGTGCAGGAAGAGTTCAGATTCAATCTAAACACTTCCTGCACTGTTTTCCACTCTGTCAGTTAATATAAACATAATTCATCCAATAATTCAAAAGCCTTCTATATTAGAGGTGTCTAAAGGCGTCCAATTAGAGGTGTCCAAAGGCATATATAATGAAGTAAAGGGTTAAAATTCATCTATCACTCTAGTTCACATTCACCAATTGCATTGCATTGAGTGGAATATCTGGTCTAGGCTAGCTCATTTGGTAATGTGTCTTACTTTTGATATTTTCAAATCCCCGCCAAGTCCCTTAGATGATTGTTTTTTAAACTTATTTATGTTACTTCGATTGTAAAACCAGTTATGACATCTTAGACAAATCATGCTTGAAGTCCTCCTGGGTAGAAGCAGTAACTAAGCTTGTGTGGATATAGCATCTTGCTCAAGGGCACCACACATAGTGGTGATGGAGGATCGGGCCCATGCCCCTCAGATCCGGGGTCTGATGCTCTACCACTAGACCATGCACTCCATCAGCTTGGGGGGGGGAGGGTGGGGGGAAGCATTCAGTAAATTGCAGAGATAAGGTGTGTTAAATACTGGTTAACCACCTAGCATATCATTGGAATGGAGATTATATTAAAGATGCACTGGGTGTGTTAAATACTGGTTAACCACCTAGCATATCACTGGAATGGAGATTATATTAAAGATGCACTGGGTGTGTTAAATACTGGTTAACCACCTAGCATATCACTGGAATGGAGATTATATTAAAGATGCACTGGGTGTGTTAAATACTGGTTAACCACCTGGCATATCATTGGAATGGAGATTATATTAAAGATGCACTGGGTGTGTTAAATACTGGTTAACCACCTAGCATATCGCTGGAATGGAGATTATATTAAAGATGCACTGGGTGTGTTAAATACTTGTTAACCACCTGGCATATCACTGGAATGGAGATTATATTAAAGATGCACTGGGTGTGTTAAATACTGGTTAACCACCAATCATATCGCTGGAATGGAGATTATATTAAAGATGCACTAGGTGTGTTAAATACTTGTTAACCACCTAGCATATTGCTGGAATGGAGATTATATTAAAGATGCACTGGGTGTGTTAAATACTTGTTAACCACCTAGCATATCACTGGAATGGAGATTATATTAAAGATGCACTGGGTGTGTTAAATACTGGTTAACCACCTAGCATATCGCTGGAATGGAGATTATATTAAAGATGCACTGGGTGTGTTAAATACTTGTTAACCACCTAGCATATCGCTGGAATGGAGATTATATTAAAGATGCACTGGGTGTGTTAAATACTGGTTAACCACCTAGCATATCGCTGGAATGGAGATTATATTAAAGATGCACTGGGTGTGTTAAATACTTGTTAACCACCTAGCATATCACTGGAATGGAGATTATATTAAAGATGCACTGGGTGTGTTAAATACTGGTTAACCACCTAGCATATCGCTGGAATGGAGATTATATTAAAGATGCACTGGGTGTGTTAAATACTGGTTAACCACCTAGCATATCGCTGGAATGGAGATTATATTAAAGATGCACTGGGTGTGTTAAATACTTGTTAACCACCTAGCATATCATTGGAATGGAGATCATATTAAAGATGCACTGGGTGTGTTAAATACTTGTTAACCACCTGGCATATCACTGGAATGGAGATTATATTAAAGATGCACTGACTGCGGTTAAACAACTTATATACTGTTGAAAAAAGGTCAAAATATACAGTGAAACCTGTGTAAGCGGTCACCTCTATTGAGCAGCCATTTGTCTTAAGCAGCCAGATTTGCTATGTCCCATTTTTATATTTTCAGTACAAATTAACCTGTCTTAAGCAAAACTTGTCTTAAAAGGCCTCTTTTGCTCCTTCCTTTGACTGGCTGCAAAAGACAGGTTTGACTGTAGATCTATTACAGTCCAACCTGTCTTAAGCACCAGTCAAGGGAAGGATCTTTTAAGACAGGTTGTTGCTTAATATAGTTTAATTTTCTCTGAAAATATTGAAATGGGAAATAGTAATTGTGGCTGCTTAGGATAAGTGGCTGCTTAATAAAGGTGACCATTTACACTGTGGTTTGACTTCCTCTCTATAAGTTAAACTTGCTGTATCTCGATAAGTTCAGCCTGTATGACCATCTATTTCTCTTTTTGGCTAGACTGACATAGAGACTGATTCATGTAAAAAAGTAACAAAATATATAATACTACATTGATAGTGCACAGAGAGGGAGGTATAAATGTTCTTGTTGGGGAGGTGTATTCCCCTGTATAAATGCTTCTCCCTAATAAACTACACACACACACGCCACCACCACAATCAATTTTGTTAAAAATTTTTTTAAAAAATATCAAACACAATATTTTTTGTAAAACTTTAAAAAAAAGTTTGTTTTTGTTTTTTTAAGCACCCAAATAAATGCCCCCCACCCCACCCCCTCACATTAGAATTGCATTGCCCTGGGGCATTTATTTGGGGGAATACAGTATATTGTATATTAACTAGGAAGATTTTCAAAGTGGACACTGATTTGTTTTAAGGTAAAGGTATAAATGTTACTTGTGAATCAGTGGAAAATATACTACCTGGGCCCGGTTTCACTAAACATCAGAAGCTGAGATTTTCCTCAACTCAAGAATTTAATGCTTTCTAAATGATAACTTGAACTCATAATCTATAAAATGACGACACGTAATTGAAATCAGAAAACATATTTACTCATTAGAAAAGGATAACATAAAAAATTATCACTGCAAATGAGGTTACAGCATTTAAAAAAAAATTGAGTTCAGGAAAATCTTAAGTTGAATTGTTTAGTGAAACTGGGGCCAGGCCCCGGTTTCACAAAAATACTTAAGTCTCTTATTTTACTTAAACTCGATAGTGTGCTCAATTTTATACTATTTGAGTTTAAGTAAAATAGCAGACTTAAGTATTTTCGAGAAACTGGGCCCAGGCTCCCAGCATACTTAACTCTATGCTCAAATACTTGAAGATCAAAGAAAAGCATCCAAGTCATCATGAGTTTTAGACTGGCTCTACAAAAAACTGCATTTGGTTTTATTGACATTGATTAAAGAATGTTAAAGCAACCAGTCTAAATTAAGTTTATTTTTGTAAAACTTGTAAAATGAAACAGGAGCCTGTACCAGGTACTAGGATCCTCCTAACTGAGTGGTCTAAGGCAGCATCTCAAGATCACTTACCTCTCACCACTAAGGTTGTACATTTGAGTCCTGCTCATGTCAAAAAATTACGTGAGAAAGTTTGCCAGTTACTTGTGGAAGGACTTTACACAGCCTGAGCATGATAATAGAGGAGGAATGACTTAATGGTAATATTTATAATAAAATGAAATTTCTGTTAAAGGCTCAAAATTTCCTGCCGGGGCAGAGAGTTATGTAGGAGTGGCTTATTTACAACAGTTGTTTTCTTTACTTGTCAGTTACTATACTCTACAAAAAAAAACATCAATACTCAGCTGCTGAAATGTACCATAATTATGTGGAAAAAGTGTCTTGCTCAACTTTGAAGGACACCACACATTGCCGTGACGAAGATCGAACCCATGACCTTCCGATCCTTGGTTCAATGCTCTACCACTGTACCACTCTGTAGTTCTCATGTATTGGAAAGGGACATAACTCTGGAAAATACTTCAAAAGCATTCCTTTTTGCAGTCTTATTCTCACGTACATGTATGGTAAGCTTAAAAATGAAAAATTAGGAAAAGTAATTGGAGGTTTCAGACAAGTCAGTATGCGTGTTCTGGTATTTGCAAGGAAAACGGCAAAACAATATATCTACTCAATAATTTTACTGTAAAATATGTAAGGATATAAATTAAAAAAAATTATAGTCAGTATTTTTACTAGTTTAGTTTAAAAACAAAACTATCTAGTATGTACACACATCTCAAATACAATGAAATATTCTAAATTCCAAACTTTTATTTTATCAGCAAAATTTAAACTTATGTTTCATAATTTAATTAATTAAATAAAAATGTATCATTTTCGTAATATTTCACAGTTGTAAAGTCACAGTTTCACAATCATATACTTCAGTTACAATGATATATTTTAAAATTCCAAATTAAATTTTTTTTTCATACAACAATTATGTTTTCTTTAATGTTTGCTTTGTTTTTTAAAACATTTCGCAGAAGTTGTAAAGTCACTGTATTCACATATGTCTCAAGTGCAATTGAATATTTTAAAATTACAAATTGGAATAGTTTTTCAGCAAAAATTGAATTTTAGTTTCATAATGAGCATTGTGTTTTCTTTAATGGTTGTGTCAACTTTTATGCATTTCATAGAAGTTGTTAAGTTTTTCTTGTTAATATTCGCAACCATCGCCATCAGATTCATCGCCGCTGTTTGCTGTGTCAACACCAACTTCTTCGTAATCTTTCTCGAGTGCAGCGAGATCTTCTCTTGCCTCCGAGAATTCGCCTTCTTCCATGCCTTCTCCTACGTACCAGTGAACAAACGCTCTCTTGGCGTACATTAAGTCGAACTTATGATCAAGTCGAGCCCAGGCCTCGGCAATTGCTGTTGTGTTGCTCAACATACACACTGCTCTCTGGACCTTGGCCAAGTCTCCACCGGGAACCACAGTCGGTGGCTGGTAGTTGATGCCAACCTTAAACCCAGTTGGGCACCAGTCAACAAACTGGATGGTCCTCTTTGTTTTGATAGTTGCTATGGCAGCATTGACGTCTTTCGGCACCACATCACCTCGGTATAACAAACAGCAAGCCATATATTTACCGTGGCGCGGGTCACATTTAACCAACTGGTTGGCAGGCTCGAAGCAGGCAGTCGTGATTTCAGCAATGTTAAGTTGTTCATGGTATGCTTTCTCTGCAGAGATAACAGGAGCATAAGTGGCCAGAGGGAAATGAATACGAGGGTAGGGTACCAGGTTGGTCTGGAACTCTGTAAGGTCGACATTCAAGGCTCCGTCGAATCGTAAAGAAGCAGTGATAGATGAAACGATCTGTCCAAGGAGACGATTGAGATTGGTGTATGTTGGACGTTCAATGTCAAGGTTACGTCTGCAGATATCATAGATTGCTTCGTTGTCGACCATGAAAGCACAGTCGGAATGTTCCAGAGTGGTATGGGTTGTTAAAATGGCATTATATGGTTCAACTACAGCAGTAGCAACCTGAGGTGCTGGGTAAATTGAAAACTCAAGCTTTGACTTCTTTCCGTAATCCACGCTGAGCCTTTCCATGAGCAAGGATGAGAAACCCGATCCAGTACCACCACCAAAACTGTGGAAGATGAGGAATCCTTGAAGACCGGAGCAGACATCAGCAAGCTTACGAATACGATCCAAAGTGTTGTCGATATGCTCCTTTCCTACGGTGTAGTGACCACGTGCATAGTTGTTTGCAGCATCCTCTTTACCGGTGATGAGTTGCTCTGGGTGAAACAGCTGGCGGTATATACCAGTTCGGACTTCATCTGGAAAAATTAAAAATTAAAATGAGAATACATTTCTTTTTATCGTCTTTAAAAAATATCTACAAGCAACAGCTAGAAAGTAGTTGTTTGGGGTAGGATGTATCTATAAACAAAACATGCTTGTCTGAAAAGATGTTGTTCTATGTTCTATAGTTAAAATTGTCTAATACAAAAACACAGTAATATTGATGTCTATTTTATTGTATAATTTATGTAATAGGCAAGGCAAATTTGCTGTCATACTACAAAACATCCCGAATATTGTATGTTCCATCTAAAAATAGCATGACATGGTTTCACAATAGCGTATTGGATTATACATGCATATATTTAGTATTGTATGGGTTTATATTTATTTTTTTACGAGATTTTTTTTTGGCAAATTATTTAGCTCTTTAAAGTAGTAAGTTGTCAACAAACAAATAATAACAGGTTGTGAAGTGTTCTTATAAATTATTGATTAAGTTATTAAGTTATTGATTTTTTAAAAAAAAAATTTTTTTTATGTGAACATGCATGTTCAGTTACCCCAAATTTGATTTTACCAATCTTATGGCCATTTAATTGATGGTCATAACACCATTAAACTATTTTAGCAAAGTCAATCCTATTTAATATTTAAACCTAGCTTGCTTATATGGCTAAGTTAATTGCATTGTATTTTCTTGGACAAACAATCCCATGTGACCCGTGGGCTGAGTTATAGTTGTTACCGCATCTGGTCAATAGGTAAACAAAAGATCGCTACTAAAAACATTCGTCATTTCTGCTACTTTAAAACACGAGTATTCTCACCTATGACAGTTGGTTCCAGGTCAACAAACACTGCCCTCGGCACGTGCTTCCCACTTCCTGTCTCGCTGAAGAATGTGTTGAACGAGTCATCACCTTTGCCAATGGTTTTGTCAGATGGCATTTGACCGTCGGGCTGGATCCCGTGTTCAAGACAATACAGTTCCCAGCATGCATTGCCCATCTGTACCCCGGCCTGACCAACATGGATGCTGATACATTCACGCTGAAAAATAAAAAAGTTATTTTACAAGATGGATGATGTGATCAGTTAAACAATCTAAAAATGAAAATTTGTCATAATGTTGCTGGGCCTGGTTAGCTCAGTCTTTAGCAAGTCGTTGTGAGTTCGAACCTCAGTCCGGCAATAGTATCCATGACGACTGATATATGACAATGCAGCTCATTATCATTCATCTCTCACCACTGATTCCAGATCTACCCCTATTGGATTTGAAGATGAAATATCTTTGTTTATCCAAATTACAATCTCCTAGTTAAAAATCAAACTCGGGCTAACAAGTCTTTCAAGCTTGAGTCCTACAGTCAATCTGTATTGCAATCCCTCATACTTCGTGTTTGGTCTCAGGTCACATCAGTCGTGTATGTTTAAAGATTTACTTTCTTATTAGGTTACCAGAGACTTTGTCTCAAGTGACTGTTTGTGATCGCCTTTTGCCTGTAGTTGTCCGTCCGTAAACAATTCACATTTGACTCAATGATTCGTATATTAAAATAAACAAAATTTGTCATAGTAGATCTACCCCTATTGGATTCGAAGATGAGAAACATTATTGCTTATCCCAATTTCAATGAATCTTCTAATTAATATCAAATTCGGACTAACACGTCTTATAAGCTCGATTCCTACAGTCAATCTGTATTGCAATCCCTCATCTTGGGTCACATCAGTTGTGTATGTTTAAAGGGATCCAGATTTTGTTTCACAAGCCCCAGCCACAGATGTGGGTTGACAGATGAGTTCAGGTCCCACTCTTTATTCTGCATGGCGGCCATAAACATTATGAAGTCTCAAATAATTAGTCAATTAACTCGATTTACTCTTTCTTTTTTAATCTACTACACCAATAGGGTATATGTGAAGCACATGGTCCAGAGGGTCAAGGGTTTGATACTCCCCCTCGGCTGTATGTGGTGTCCTTGAGCAAGATAGTTTTCGTGCATATACTAAAGTTGCTTTTACCCAAGGAAGACTTTGAGCATGATTTGTTTAAGTAAACAAGTTAGGGTAAATGTAATATATAAAAAAATTATGGATTAATACTTAATTGCATATATCTCTTATTCTCAAATGTCTTCCAAATCATAGGAAGATCCCTAATTTGCAGGGGGTAGGGTGAGGTTTATATGTGTTTCACCATATTCACTAAAATAGTTATTTTTTGATGTTCTGAAAATATTGGGGTTGGGGGAGTAGGTCTAGAAAATATCACATTTATAATTTATTCACTCTTTGTGAATCTCGGATCTGAACATTGAACTTTTTTTTCCTGATCATTTTTATATACAATGTACAGAAAATCTCAAATTACTATTTTATTGTAAAGTTTGACAGCTTTGGATCTAAATGTCGGATTCTGTCTAATTGTTTTTATGATTAATGAATCTCATTAATAAGTCTTTATACCAATTTGTTTAAGCTCCTCCCAGGATGTGTTTTTTGGTCTTATTTAATTGTAACAGCAGTTTGATCAATTGTCTCTCGTTTTGTTGTTTTTTAGATGTTTCTTTTCAGTGTGTTAAATTGTGACAAGTATGTACTAAAATTCGACTCCGTTCAACTCTACCGGTATTTACATAAATGCCATTGGCCATTTACAAAACCAGTAATGTGACACGATGGCCGTGACGTATAACAACTCATTTACATTAACAAACAATTAACATCGTTCATACAGTGTACATTTTGCATCAAATAAACATAATTAAAATTTAAATAACATTTTTATGATTTAAATTTCAAACTTTCTTTGTATTTTGTATTGTTTTGTCTATATTTAAAAGGTTTCTTTTATTTTTTAACGAGACTATTTTTTCACTTTTTTAATAATTGCCCCGAGATTGATTGTGTAATTGTATACACTTTGATCTGATAATTATATCTCTCCTTTTTTTAGGGATGAGGAGATATATTGTTTTTGTTCTGTATTTTCATTTGTCTGTCCATCAGATATATTGCCTTTAACCTTTCACCAGATTTTAATGAAACTTTATATAGGATGTTTCAGTTTGAAGTTTGTTTCAATACGGCCTCTTTTTTTAATTAACCCTTTACTCCATAGATACGCGTTTTCCCACATCAATCACAGAAGGCCTTTGAAAACAATAATTCAAAAGCCTTCTATATTAGGTGTCCAAAATTTAGGTGTCTGTATTAGAGGTGTCCAAAATTGTCTATATGAAGTAAAGGGTTAAGGCCAAATGAAAAAAAAAGTTTTGATTCCTGTGACTGACAGAGTCAATATTTTAACCCTCGGATCAAATTTATTTATTTTTTTTTTTTTTCCAATTTTTGTTTGTCTTTCGCTCCATTTCGAACCATGGGGTGAGGGGAAAAAAAAGAATTTCCTACCTACCGACCCAATTTTTTTCCATCATGTCATAGGAAACAAAAATTGGTAAAAAACTGGTTTCTGATCAATTACCTTCTGAATGGGTTTAGTTAATATTTTGTTTGCACCTGTATAACCATAAAATACAGGTGAAGTTTGATATTTGTCAATACCAGTTAAATTTTACAGAGCTATGGCCCCTTTTCGACTTAATTTCTTTTGTAAAAAATTGGTTTCTGATCAATAACGAGGGTATTCTTGTTGTCTGACACATTACTAGCCAGTCAAGGGAAGGAACAAAAGTGACCCTTTAAGACAAGTGTTGCTTAATACAGGTTAATTTGCTTTGAACACATAAACAAGGAAAAAAACAAATGTAGGTGCTTAAGATAAGTGGCTGCTTAATAGAGGTGACCACCTATACAGGCTTGATTGTATCATTTTATGCAATTATATTGCTGAAATGTATAATAAAATATCTAAAAGATATTTTAGATAAAAAGTTGAGACCTCCTGATATAAAACTAATGGCCACCAGCAATGTTTCAAAATAACAATTTTATGCTTTGTTGGACATTGTGTATTTTACTGAAGTTACAAAATAATTGTCTCATTTGCTGTCTAACTGCATGCTTGGCTGCAGGAAAATGACATTTAAGATTGATGAAACGCATCTACCGTATCTGAGTGGAGTAATAAAGTGGAATATCAGAAAGAGATGATTTGTCGATGATTCACCCGCGCTTTGTAGGTCATGGGATGTTTAAATACAGGTTTGATGGTGACAGGTGACTGAAATTTTTACCTGTCAAACGCGAGACTGATAAACATAGCAATGAAACACCTTTCAGGTATCGTCCTTATTGTTAGAAGGTTACAAAATATTTGTCCTTGTTATTCCCTCTCTGAAATGTGTAGGCAGATCTCCTGATATTTTCAGCCAGCTGAATGGGGGTCTGGGTTTTGTAAGGAAGATTCAGCTGTTATGGATACCTTTTTTTTTTTTTAATCTTAGAGGGGTGGGGCAATTTCCAGTGAGAGGTAGGTAAAAGTATATGATTTTTTATACATTTTCACTGATATATTTATACTTTTTCTTTTCTACCTAATTTGGAAATCCCTGAGGATTCTGGACCCCCTTTTTATCCCACCCCACCCCTGTACAACTTACAGTGAAATAGCCCATGTCTTAGAAGGGTGTGTCAGGTGGAGGTATTACAGTATTTTTTAACAATTTTTTTTTCATTCTAATTTATAATTATTGAATTTCATTTCAACGTTTGTTCTAGCTGCTTAGCTGAGTCAGGGAGTTAATGAAGTTTGGCCATTGAGAGAGAAGGATATCATTTCATGTGTTTCGGACATGAAATTTAAAAGTTGGTTTGATGCATGAATGAGTTTTCAGCAGTGAGATAAATGAATCACATTACTGTTGAAAACACTCTTTTAATGCAAAAATTTAACAATGAGAAAATGATTTTGAGTGGAAACCACATACCATTATACTGAGTCAAACCTGTCTTAAGCATCCAGTCAAGGAAAGGAGTAAAAGGTTGTTGCTTAATACAGGGAAATTTGCTCTGAAAGGATAGAATGTGGCTGCTTAAGAAAAGTGGCTGCCTAATATTGGTGACCACTTGCACATGTTTGGCTGTATTCGAAATTTTCATTTTAATTAGGTGAAACTGACATGTAGTATATTTTCTTATACAAGCCTTATTGAAAACAAGTTTTGACTTTATGTCACTAACCCTAAAATACAACTACCTTAAAGTTTGCAGTCTGCACACACCTTGCAATCTAGGTTTGAATCCCAATTTCAGCATTGTGAGAGAGTATTTCCCCATGTTTAGGGGTGCCGAATAAAAAAAAAAGTATTTCTCTTGTGTTCTTCATTAATTTTTACAGTCAAATCTGTGTAAATGGTCACCTCTATTAAACAGCCACTTGTCTTAAGCAGCCACATTTGCTACCGGTATTTCCCATTTCCATGGGTTCAGAGCAAAATTACTGGTATTCAGCAACAACCTGTCTCAAAGGGCAACTTTTGCTCCTTCCCTTGACTGGCTGCTTAAGACAGGTTTGACTGTGTTTTTTTTTTAAAACCCTGACTAAAATCTTTAAATTTAAATGTACTGTGACGATACAAATAAATTGTACATGAAATAGTAGTATACACCATTATACACAAATATGATCTACAGGTATACATGTACCTCTAAATCCATAATTATATGTTAAAAACACATACAGTCAAACCTGTGCAAGCAGCCACCTCTATTAAGCATCCACTTGTCTTAAGCAGACACATTTGCTATTTCAGATTTCTAGGTTTTCAGAGCAAATTAACCTGTATTAAGCAACAACCTGTCTTAAAAGGTCACTTTTGCCTGTTCCATTGACTGGCTGCTTAAGACAGGTTTGACTGTATAGAAAATATGTTAAAATTAATACATATATAGAAAAAAACTTACCATTTTGAAAGTTTAACCCTTTTCTTTAAACTGCAAAAAAAACTGTTAAATTTAACTATAATTCTCACTGTCACCTAAGCAGTGTATGTGAGCTTGTGCTTAAATGAAGGAAAAATAGTGTCGCCAGGTAATATAAATATATAAATATATACCGCAGATGTTACTGTAGATAGGAAACTGGTTGTATAGATATACCACCTTATAAGACACGTTTAATGTGTGTGTCGTTATAGCGACATACTGTAGTATTTTGTTTGCTATATGTTACTTAACTTCCTCCAACAAAACAACTAGATGTTATTATAAAATCTGTAATATGATGACATTGGTATTAAAACCCAATGAAAATCTTTTGTTGATTTATTGCTTGAATATTTAGCATCATTTTTGTGCTTTCAATGGCTAGCAGATGATTCAGCTCATTCCTGGGATCCTAGGAGGTTAACCAGTACTCAAGCACATCCATCTACCCCAGTAACTGATTATTTCCCCCACTTGAATCAGCGGTGAAAAATGATTGGTAATGAGATGCAATGGTTCATCAATACTACTCATAGTGGAAACTATCACAGCTATCTTGAGGTCATTTACCTGTCACTGCTGAGGTTGTGTGTTCGAGCCCAACTGCAGCCAGGGTTGTATATCTTGAGGTCATTTACCTGTCACTGCTGAGGTTGTGGGTTCGAGCCCAACTGTAGCCAGGGTTGTATATTTTGAGGTCATTTACCTGTCACTGCTGAGGTTGTGGGTTCGAGCCCAACTGCAGCCAGGGTTGTATATTTTGAGGTCATTTACCTGTCACTGCTGAGGTTGTGGGTTCGAGCCCAACTGCAGCCAGGGTTGTATATTTTGAGGTCATTTACCTGTCACTGCTGAGGTTGTGGGTTCGAGCCCAACTGCAGCCAGGGTTGTATATTTTGAGGTCATTTACCTGTCACTGCTGAGGTTGTGGGTTCGAGCCCAACTGCAGCCAGGGTTGTATATTTTGAGGTCATTTACCTGTCACTGCTGAGGTTGTGGGTTCGAGCCCAACTGCAGCCAGGGTTGTATATTTTGAGGTCATTTACCTGTCACTGCTGAGGTTGTGGGTTCGAGCCCAACTGTAGCCAGGGTTGTATATTTTGAGGTCATTTACCTGTCACTGCTGAGGTTGTGGGTTCGAGCCCAACTGTAGCCAGGGTTGTATATTTTGAGGTCATTTACCTGTCACTGCTGAGGTTGTGGGTTCAAGCACAACTGTAGCCAGGGTTGTATATTTTGAGGTCATTTACCTGTCACTGCTGAGGTTGTGGGTTCGAGCCCAACTGCAGCCAGGGTTGTATATTTTGAGGTCATTTACCTGTCACTGCTGAGGTTGTGGGTTCGAGCCCAACTGTAGCCAGGGTTGTATATTTTGAGGTCATTTACTTGTCACTGCTGAGGTTGTGGGTTCGAGCCCAACTGCAGCCAGGGTTGTATATTTTGAGGTCATTTACCTGTCACTGCTGAGGTTGTGGGTTCGAGCCCAACTGCAGCCAGGGTTGTATATTTTGAGGTCATTTACCTGTCACTGCTGAGGTTGTGGGTTCAAGCCCAACTGTAGCCAGGGTTGTATATTTTGAGGTCTTTTACCTGTCACTGCTGAGGTTGTGGGTTCGAGCCCAACTGCAGCCAGGGTTGTATATTTTGAGGTCATTTACCTGTCACTGCTGAGGTTGTGGGTTCAAGCACAACTGTAGCCAGGGTTGTATATTTTGAGGTCATTTACCTGTCACTGCTGAGGTTGTGGGTTCGAGCCCAACTGCAGCCAGGGTTGTATATTTTGAGGCCATTTACCTGTCACTGCTGAGGTTGTGGGTTCGAGCCCAATTGCAGCCAGGGTTGTATATTTTGAGGTCATTTACCTGTCACTGCTGAGGTTGTGGGTTCAAGCACAACTGTAGCCAGGGTTGTATATTTTGAGGTCATTTACCTGTCACTGTTGAGGTTGTGGGTTCAAGCCCAACTGCAGCCAGGGTTGTATATTTTGAGGTCATTTACCTGTCACTGCTGAGGTTGTGGGTTCGAGCCCAACTGCAGCCAGGGTTGTATATTTTGAGGTCATTTACCTGTCACTGCTGAGGTTGTGGGTTCGAGCCCAACTGCAGCCAGGGTTGTATATTTTGAGGTCATTTACCTGTCACTGCTGAGGTTGTGGGTTCAAGCACAACTGTAGCCAGGGTTGTATATTTTGAGGTCATTTATCTGTCACTGCTGAGGTTGTGGGTTCAAGCACAACTGTAGCCAGGGTTGTATATTTTGAGGTCATTTACCTGTCACTGCTGAGGTTGTGGGTTCAAGCACAACTGTAGCCAGGGTTGTATATTTTGAGGTCATTTACCTGTCACTGCTGAGGTTGTGGGTTCGAGCCCAACTGCAGCCAGGGTTGTATATTTTGAGGTCATTTACCTGTCACTGCTGAGGTTGTGGGTTCAAGCACAACTGTAGCCAGGGTTGTATATTTTGAGGTCATTTACCTGTCACTGCTGAGGTTGTGGGTTCGAGCCCAACTGCAGCCAGGGTTGTATATTTTGAGGTCATTTACCTGTCACTGCTGAGGTTGTGGGTTCAAGCACAACTGTAGCCAGGGTTGTATATTTTGAGGTCTTTTACCTGTCACTGCTGAGGTTGTGGGTTCGAGCCCAACTGCAGCCAGGGTTGTATATTTTGAAGTCATTTACCTGTCACTGCTGAGGTTGTGGGTTCAAGCACAACTGTAGCCAGGGTTGTATATTTTGAGGTCATTTACCTGTCACTGCTGAGGTTGTGGGTTCAAGCACAACTGTAGCCAGGGTTGTATATTTTGAGGTCATTTACCTGTCACTGCTGAGGTTGTGGGTTCAAGCACAACTGCAGCCAGGGTTGTATATTTTGAGGTCATTTACCTGTCACTGCTGAGGTTGTGGGTTCAAGCACAACTGCAGCCAAGGTTGTATATTTTGAGGTCATTTACCTGTCACTGCTGAGGTTGTGGGTTCGAGCCCAACTGCAGCCAGGGTTGTATATTTTGAGGTCATTTACCTGTCACTGCTGAGGTTGTGGGTTCGAGCCCAACTGCAGCCAGGGTTGTATATTTTGAGGTCATTTACCTGTCACTGCTGAGGTTGTGGGTTCAAGCACAACTGCAGCCAAGGTTGTATATTTTGAGGTCATTTACCTGTCACTGCTGAGGTTGTGGGTTCGAGCCCAACTGCAGCCAGGGTTGTATATTTTGAGGTCATTTACCTGTCACTGCTGAGGTTGTGGGTTCAAGCACAACTGTAGCCAGGGTTGTATATTTTGAGGTCATTTATCTGTCACTGCTGAGGTTGTGGGTTCAAGCACAACTGTAGCCAGGGTTGTATATTTTGAGGTCATTTACTTGTCACTGCTGAGGTTGTGGGTTCAAGCACAACTGTAGCCAGGGTTGTATATTTTGAGGTCATTTATCTGTCACTGCTGAGGTTGTGGGTTCAAGCACAACTGCAGCCAGGGTTGTATATTTTGAGGTCATTTACCTGTCACTGCTGAGGTTGTGGGTTCGAGCCCAACTGTAGCCAGGGTTGTATATTTTGAGGTCATTTACTTGTCACTGCTGAGGTTGTGGGTTCGAGCCCAACTGCAGCCAGGGTTGTATATTTTGAGGTCATTTACTTGTCACTGCTGAGGTTGTGGGTTCAAGCACAACTGCAGCCAGGGTTGTATATTTTGAGGTCATTTACCTGTCACTGCTGAGGTTGTGGGTTCAAGCACAACTGTAGCCAGGGTTGTATATTTTGAGGTCATTTATCTGTCACTGCTGAGGTTGTGGGTTCAAGCACAACTGTAGCCAGGGTTGTATATTTTGAGGTCATTTACTTGTCACTGCTGAGGTTGTGGGTTCAAGCACAACTGTAGCCAGGGTTGTATATTTTGAGGTCATTTATCTGTCACTGCTGAGGTTGTGGGTTCAAGCACAACTGCAGCCAGGGTTGTATATTTTGAGGTCATTTACCTGTCACTGCTGAGGTTGTGGGTTCAAGCACAACTGTAGCCAGGGTTGTATATTTTGAGGTCATTTATCTGTCACTGCTGAGGTTGTGGGTTCAAGCACAACTGTAGCCAGGGTTGTATATTTTGAGGTCATTTACTTGTCACTGCTGAGGTTGTGGGTTCGAGCCCAACTGCAGCCAGGGTTGTATATTTTGAGGTCATTTACTTGTCACTGCTGAGGTTGTGGGTTCAAGCACAACTGCAGCCAGGGTTGTATATTTTGAGGTCATTTACCTGTCACTGCTGAGGTTGTGGGTTCAAGCACAACTGTAGCCAGGGTTGTATATTTTGAGGTCATTTACTTGTCACTGCTGAGGTTGTGGGTTCGAGCCCAACTGCAGCCAGGGTTGTATATTTTGAGGTCATTTACTTGTCACTGCTGAGGTTGTGGGTTCAAGCACAACTGCAGCCAGGGTTGTATATTTTGAGGTCATTTACCTGTCACTGCTGAGGTTGTGGGTTCAAGCACAACTGCAGCCAGGGTTGTATATTTTGAGGTCATTCACCTGTCACTGCTGAGGTTGTGGGTTCAAGCACAACTGCAGCCAGGGTTGTATATTTTGAGGTCATTTATCTGTCACTGCTGAGGTTGTGGGTTCAAGCACAACTGTAGCCAGGGTTGTATATTTTGAGGTCATTTACTTGTCACTGCTGAGGTTGTGGGTTCTAGCACAACTGTAGCCAGGGTTGTATATTTTGAGGTCATTTACTTGTCACTGCTGAGGTTGTGGGTTCAAGCACAACTGTAGCCAGGGTTGTATATTTTGAGGTCATTTATCTGTCACTGCTGAGGTTGTGGGTTCAAGCACAACTGTAGCCAGGGTTGTATATTTTGAGGTCATTTACTTGTCACTGCTGAGGTTGTGGGTTCAAGCACAACTGCAGCCAGGGTTGTATATTTTGAGGTCATTTACCTGTCACTGCTGAGGTTGTGGGTTCAAGCACAACTGTAGCCAGGGTTGTATATTTTGAGGTCATTTACCTGTCACTGCTGAGGTTGTGGGTTCAAGCACAACTGCAGCCAGGGTTGTATATTTTGAGGTCATTTACCTGTCACTGCTGAGGTTGTGGGTTCAAGCACAACTGTAGCCAGGGTTGTATATTTTGAGGTCATTTACCTGTCACTGCTGAGGTTGTGGGTTCGAGCCCAACTGCAGCCAGGGTTGTATATTTTGAGGTCATTTACCTGTCACTGCTGAGGTTGTGGGTTCGAGCCCAACTGCAGCCAGGGTTGTATATTTTGAGGTCATTTACCTGTCACTGCTGAGGTTGTGGGTTCAAGCACAACTGTAGCCAGGGTTGTATATTTTGAGGTCATTTACCTGTCACTGCTGAGGTTGTGGGTTCGAGCCCAACTGCAGCCAGGGTTGTATATTTTGAGGTCATTTACCTGTCACTGCTGAGGTTGTGGGTTCAAGCCCAACTGTAGCCAGGGTTGTATATTTTGAGGTCTTTTACCTGTCACTGCTGAGGTTGTGGGTTCGAGCCTAACTGCAGCCAGGGTTGTATATTTTGAGGTCATTTACCTGTCACTGCTGAGGTTGTGGGTTCAAGCACAACTGCAGCCAGGGTTGTATATTTTGAGGTCATTTACCTGTCACTGCTGAGGTTGTGGGTTCGAGCCCAACTGCAGCCAGGGTTGTATATTTTGAGGTCATTTACCTGTCACTGCTGAGGTTGTGGGTTCGAGCCCAACTGCAGCCAGGGTTGTATATTTTGAGGTCATTTACCTGTCACTGCTGAGGTTATGGGTTCAAGCACAACTGTAGCCAGGGTTGTATATTTTGAGGTCATTTACCTGTCACTGCTGAGGTTGTGGGTTCGAGCCCAACTGCAGCCAGGGTTGTATATTTTGAGGTCATTTACCTGTCACTGCTGAGGTTGTGGGTTCGAGCCCAACTGCAGCCAGGGTTGTATATTTTGAGGTCATTTACCTTTCACTGCTGAGGTTGTGGGTTCGAGCCCAACTGCAGCCAGGGTTGTATATTTTGAGGTCATTTACCTGTCACTGCTGAGGTTGTGGGTTCAAGCACAACTGCAGCCAGGGTTGTATATTTTGAGGTCATTTACCTGTCACTGCTGAGGTTGTGGGTTCAAGCACAACTGCAGCCAGGGTTGTATATTTTGAGGTCATTTACCTGTCACTGCTGAGGTTGTGGGTTCGAGCCCAACTGCAGCCAGGGTTGTATATTTTGAGGTCATTTACCTGTCACTGCTGAGGTTGTGGGTTCGAGCCCAACTGCAGCCAGGGTTGTATATTTTGAGGTCATTTACCTGTCACTGCTGAGGTTGTGGGTTCAAGCACAACTGTAGCCAGGGTTGTATATTTTGAGGTCATTTACCTGTCACTGCTGAGGTTGTGGTTTCAAGCACAACTGTAGCCAGGGTTGTATATTTTGAGGTCATTTACCTGTCACTGCTGAGGTTGTGGGTTCGAGCCCAACTGCAGCCAGGGTTGTATATTTTGAGGTCATTTACCTGTCACTGCTGAGGTTGTGGGTTCGAGCCCAACTGCAGCCAGGGTTGTATACTTTGATGTCATTTACCTGTCACTGCTGAGGTTGTGGGTTCAAGCACAACTGTAGCCAGGGTTGTATATTTTGAGGTCATTTACCTGTCACTGCTGAGGTTGTGGGTTCGAGCCGAACTGCAGCCAGGGTTGTATATTTTGAGGTCATTTACCTGTCACTGCTGAGGTTGTGGGTTCGAGCCCAACTGCAGCCAGGGTTGTATATTTTGAGGTCATTTACCTGTCACTGCTGAGGTTGTGGGTTCAAGCACAACTGTAGCCAGGGTTGTATATTTTGAGGTCATTTACCTGTCACTGCTGAGGTTGTGGGTTCGAGCCCAACTGTAGCCAGGGTTGTATATTTTGAGGTCATTTATCTGTCACTGCTGAGGTTGTGGGTTCGAGCCCAACTGTAGCCAGGGTTGTATATTTTGAGGTCATTTACCTGTCACTGCTGAGGTTGTGGGTTCGAGCCCAACTGCAGCCAGGGTTGTATATTTTGAGGTCATTTACCTGTCACTGCTGAGGTTGTGGGTTCGAGCCCAACTGCAGCCAGGGTTGTATATTTTGAGGTCATTTACCTGTCACTGCTGAGGTTGTGGGTTCAAGCACAACTGTAGCCAGGGTTGTATATTTTGAGGTCATTTACCTGTCACTGCTGAGGTTGTGGGTTCAAGCACAACTGTAGCCAGGGTTGTATATTTTGAGGTCATTTTCCTGTCACTGCTGAGGTTGTGGGTTCAAGCACAACTGCAGCCAAGGTTGTATATTTTGAGGTCATTTACCTGTCACTGCTGAGGTTGTGGGTTCGAGCCCAACTGCAGCCAGGGTTGTATATCTTGAGGTCATTTACCTGTCACTGCTGAGGTTGTGGGTTCAAGCACAACTGCAGCCAGGGTTGTATATCTTGAGGTCATTTACCTGTCACTGCTGAGGTTGTGGGTTCAAGCACAACTGCAGCCAAGGTTGTATATTTTGAGGTCATTTACCTGTCACTGCTGAGGTTGTGGGTTCGAGCCCAACTGCAGCCAGGGTTGTATATTTTGAGGTCATTTACCTGTCACTGCTGAGGTTGTGGGTTCAAGCACAACTGCAGCCAAGGTTGTATATTTTGAGGTCATTTTCCTGTCACTGCTGAGGTTGTGGGTTCAAGCACAACTGCAGCCAGGGTTGTATATTTTGAGGTCATTTACCTGTCACTGCTGAGGTTGTGGGTTCGAGCCCAACTGCAGCCAGGGTTGTATATTTTGAGGTCATTTACCTGTCACTGCTGAGGTTGTGGGTTCAAGCACAACTGCAGCCAAGGTTGTATATTTTGAGGTCATTTTCCTGTCACTGCTGAGGTTGTGGGTTCAAGCACAACTGCAGCCAGGGTTGTATATTTTGAGGTCATTTACCTGTCACTGCTGAGGTTGTGGGTTCGAGCCCAACTGTAGCCAGGGTTGTATATTTTGAGGTCATTTACCTGTCACTGCTGAGGTTGTGGGTTCGAGCCCAACTGCAGCCAAGGTTGTATATTTTGAGGTCATTTACCTGTCACTGCTGAGGTTGTGGGTTCGAGCCCAACTGCAGCCAGGGTTGTATATTTTGAGGTCATTTACCTGTCACTGCTGAGGTTGTGGGTTTGAGCCCAACTGCAGCCAAGGTTGTATATTTTGAGGTCATTTACCTGTCACTGCTGAGGTTGTGGGTTCAAGCACAACTGCAGCCAGGGTTGTATATTTTGAGGTCATTTACCTGTCACTGCTGAGGTTGTGGGTTCGAGCCCAACTGCAGCCAGGGTTGTATATTTTGAGGTCATTTACCTGTCACTGCTGAGGTTGTGGGTTCAAGCACAACTGTAGCCAGGGTTGTATATTTTGAGGTCATTTACCTGTCACTGCTGAGGTTGTGGGTTCAAGCACAACTGTAGCCAGGGTTGTATATTTTGAGGTCATTTACCTGTCACTGCTGAGGTTGTGGGTTCAAGCACAACTGCAGCCAGGGTTGTATATTTTGAGGTCATTTACCTGTCACTGCTGAGGTTGTGGGTTCGAGCCCAACTGCAGCCAGGGTTGTATATTTTGAGGTCATTTACCTGTCACTGCTGAGGTTGTGGGTTCAAGCACAACTGTAGCCAGGGTTGTATATCTTGAGGTCATTTACCTGTCACTGCTGAGGTTGTGGGTTCAAGCACAACTGTAGCCAGGGTTGTATATCTTGAGGTCATTTACTTGTCACTGCTGAGGTTGTGGGTTCAAGCCCAACTGCAGCCAGGGTTGTATATTTTGAGGTCATTTACCTGTCACTGCTGAGGTTGTGGGTTCAAGCCCAACTGCAGCCAGGGTTGTATATTTTGAGGTCATTTACCTGTCACTGCTGAGGTTGTGGGTTCAAGCACAACTGTAGCCAGGGTTGTATATCTTGAGGTCATTTACTTGTCACTGCTGAGGTTGTGGGTTCAAGCCCAACTGCAGCCAGGGTTGTATATTTTGAGGTCATTTACCTGTCACTGCTGAGGTTGTGGGTTCAAGCCCAACTGCAGCCAGGGTTGTATATTTTGAGGTCATTTACCTGTCACTGCTGAGGTTGTGGGTTCAAGCACAACTGCAGCCAGGGTTGTATATTTTGAGGTCATTTACCTGTCACTGCTGAGGTTGTGGGTTCAAGCCCAACTGTAGCCAAGGTTGTATATTTTGAGGTCATTTACCTGTCACTGCTGAGGTTGTGGGTTTGAGCCCAACTGCAGCCAAGGTTGTATATTTTGAGGTCATTTACCTGTCACTGCTGAGGTTGTGGGTTCAAGCACAACTGCAGCCAGGGTTGTATATTTTGAGGTCATTTACCTGTCACTGCTGAGGTTGTGGGTTCGAGCCCAACTGCAGCCAGGGTTGTATATTTTGAGGTCATTTACCTGTCACTGCTGAGGTTGTGGGTTCAAGCACAACTGTAGCCAGGGTTGTATATCTTGAGGTCATTTACCTGTCACTGCTGAGGTTGTGGGTTCAAGCACAACTGTAGCCAGGGTTGTATATCTTGAGGTCATTTACTTGTCACTGCTGAGGTTGTGGGTTCAAGCCCAACTGCAGCCAGGGTTGTATATTTTGAGGTCATTTACCTGTCACTGCTGAGGTTGTGGGTTCAAGCCCAACTGCAGCCAGGGTTGTATATTTTGAGGTCATTTACCTGTCACTGCTGAGGTTGTGGGTTCAAGCACAACTGTAGCCAGGGTTGTATATCTTGAGGTCATTTACTTGTCACTGCTGAGGTTGTGGGTTCAAGCCCAACTGCAGCCAGGGTTGTATATTTTGAGGTCATTTACCTGTCACTGCTGAGGTTGTGGGTTCAAGCCCAACTGCAGCCAGGGTTGTATATTTTGAGGTCATTTACCTGTCACTGCTGAGGTTGTGGGTTCAAGCACAACTGCAGCCAGGGTTGTATATTTTGAGGTCATTTACCTGTCACTGCTGAGGTTGTGGGTTCAAGCCCAACTGTAGCCAGGGTTGTATATTTTGAGGTCATTTACTTGTCACTGCTGAGGTTGTGGGTTCAAGCACAACTGTAGCCAGGGTTGTATATTTTGAGGTCATTTACTTGTCACTGCTGAGGTTGTGGGTTCAAGCACAACTGTAGCCAGGGTTGTATATTTTGAGGTCATTTACCTGTCACTGCTGAGGTTGTGGGTTCGAGCCCAACTGCAGCCAGGGTTGTATATTTTGAGGTCATTTACCTGTCACTGCTGAGGTTGTGGGTTCAAGCACAACTGTAGCCAGGGTTGTATATCTTGAGGTCATTTACCTGTCACTGCTGAGGTTGTGGGTTCAAGCACAACTGTAGCCAGGGTTGTATATTTTGAGGTCATTTACCTGTCACTGCTGAGGTTGTGGGTTCAAGCCCAACTGTAGCCAGGGTTGTATATTTTGAGGTCATTTACCTGTCACTGCTGAGGTTGTGGGTTCAAGCCCAACTGTAGCCAGGGTTGTATATTTTGAGGTCATTTACCTGTCACTGCTGAGGTTGTGGGTTCAAGCCCAACTGCAGCCAGGGTTGTATATTTTGAGGTCATTTACCTGTCACTGCTGAGGTTGTGGGTTCAAGCCCAACTGCAGCCAGGGTTGTATATTTTGAGGTCATTTACCTGTCACTGCTGAGGTTGTGGGTTCAAGCACAACTGTAGCCAGGGTTGTATATCTTGAGGTCATTTACCTGTCACTGCTGAGGTTGTGGGTTCAAGCACAACTGTAGCCAGGGTTGTATATTTTGAGGTCATTTACCTGTCACTGCTGAGGTTGTGGGTTCAAGCCCAACTGTAGCCAGGGTTGTATATTTTGAGGTCATTTACCTGTCACTGCTGAGGTTGTGGGTTCAAGCCCAACTGCAGCCAGGGTTGTATATTTTGAGGTCATTTACCTGTCACTGCTGAGGTTGTGGGTTCAAGCACAACTGTAGCCAGGGTTGTATATTTTGAGGTCATTTACCTGTCACTGCTGAGGTTGTGGGTTCAAGCACAACTGCAGCCAGGGTTGTATATTTTGAGGTCATTTACCTGTCACTGCTGAGGTTGTGGGTTCAAGCACAACTGCAGCCAGGGTTGTATATTTTGAGGTCATTTACTTGTCACTGCTGAGGTTGTGGGTTTGAGCCCAACTGCAGCCAGGGTTGTATATTTTGAGGTCATTTACTTGTCACTGCTGAGGTTGTGGGTTCGAGCCCAATTTGATCCAAATTATTTATGTGAGAAAGTTTGCCAGTTACTTGCAGAAGGATGGTTTCTGATGTCTCCATTTAACAATAAAACTGGATACTATAACTTATATAACCTGTAAATTGTTGAATATGGTGTTTAAAACAACAACAACAACAATAAAAATAACTGAAAAAACAGTTGCAATCACACATTGGATTTTTGGTTTAAAATGAAAATGATTTAATGTAAATTTCAGGCCATCTATCCACAAAATATGTCTACTTAAGTAATAAAATCATTATGTTTGTGTAAGTGCAAATTCCATTTTTCTCAACAGTTTCTCAACAGTTTCTATATAATCATTAGTTATCATGACATTATGCGTAATTAGTTAAGTTTAGTCTTTACAACATTTAAAATGCAAATATTATTCACAAATTTTCTAATAAAACAGCTTTAAAATATCAGCCTGAGTGCTTAGTTACACATATGTGGAGATGGGTTTTGGATATGAAGCCTGGCCTTTTATCTTGATAATTAATTAATGGATACAGTTGCAAATTATAATTCTTGTATTCATTTTATTATTCATTTTGACATAGAAAATGAATATTGCTTTATATGTATATGTCCATGTTTTGATAATCTTAGAAAACACTATCATTTAAAGAGTTCTCACCTAAATCCCTCGATATATTTTTTGGTCTTAGCAGTAAAACTGCACATTCATAGTTAACATCATAATTTATATTGTGGATATTCTGTTCAATAACTTATATTGTTATCTGGTCCCTATGGTCTAAAAGTCTTTAATTTAGTTGACCAAATACTAACTTGTGTCCCGTGATAAAGTCACTCATAGGTCCCTGTATAGGAAACTGAACAGATGCATTTGAAATATCTCCAGGAAACCGAACAAATTGCATCTAAAATGTTTTCTAGGAATCCGAACAAAATGCTTCTGAAATATTATCTAGGAAACTTTAAATACATGTCAACTTAGAGTAGTGCCTTTTGCTATGAGGCTGTTTTCATTAATCAATATTTTTTCCTGTTACCATGGAAACAATTAGCCAACATTACCAAATTCTCCCTTTCCGATGTACACCTCCATAACTTAGTGGTTTATTAGTGCCTTTTCCTGTTAAACTAACTCTGAACATCTAAGTAAAACAGCCAATTGGAGACATTGATGACCATGTTTTCGTGTTTGTATAAGAATTGCAGCTTGATTGTTACAGATGTGGAATACATAATTGTTTATTATGTCTCACACACTAATTAATTTTGTACTGTTCTGCATAATACAGACATGCACTTTTGGAACACTGAATACATTGTCAATGGTTCTTAAAGTGTCTTGTTTACATAGATTGTCCTATGTTAGTCCAAATATACAGGAAAAACATGGCTTTGACCAGATTACTTTTTCACAATTTCAATGATTTGAAGACACCTCACCATTTTTGACAATTCTGCCCAATTGTGGCAGTGTATCACTACGCATCTTTAAACTGTCATATCTTCATCCAACAGTACGCAATGATTCATCCAAACTTGGCAGAACTCATGAAAATGTTCAGTTGTTCTCATATGTACGGAGAAATATGGCATTTTAAGCATTTTCAAAAAAAAAAAAATGCCCAAACAATTTACATAGCTCTAATTGTTGGGGTGCAATTATCTTGCTACCAACACTAATGGGAGGTAATTAGTAAGTGAGACCTAACAGTAACATGTCAGTCTTGTATTTCAGGTTCCGTGAGTTGTTTATTTGCTAACAGTTATATATGTGGATATGTGTCTGAGGAAGGATGGACTTTTACCACCAATGGAACAGGTAATATAGTATTACCATAGTTATGCGGAAAAGTAATTTTTCTTTTTAAAATGAGAATTTTAGCTCTTTTTCTTCTTCTTTGGCTCAACTGAGTTTCTAATCTATTTTTCTGTCAGTCTGTCAGCAATTGCTTAAAGACTCTCCTTTAACCACCTGAGCCATTTCTGACCCAGAGTCAAGAAGTATTTTTTATGGCTTTATATAATGAAAACCATAATATCCTCTCCCATAAAGCTAGAAAACACAGACCTTTGACCTTAGCATAAATCATAGGCTTATGATACTGTATAAAAATGATACGAACCATGATTCTGAGTCAGAAATGGCTCTGCCCCAGGGTCAAATAATTTTTATGACTTTACATAATACATGTATATATATACATGTATATAGGTGTTTCATTGTTGAGTAACATATATAATAGATTTGTTTCATTGTTGAGCTTTATCATGTTTTTTTATATTAATTTGTCACAGAAACATTCATGCAAGTGTCAAGGACATCATCTAGACTGGTGTCTCCAAGGTTACAGGCATCAGACACAAACTCCTGTCTTACCGTCACACTTAAAACAAATACACCCATAGACATAAACATTGGCTCTAAACTTATCATAGAAGTGATTAATGCAGAAACTGGCAAAATAATACAGGAGGCAAAATTGAACCTTGTTTTACAAACAGACTGGAAAGAAATTCATCTGGAGGTGAGTTAATTTATAGATACTTGAGCAAGTTCAGTGCTTGTTTCAATATAATAATGTTTTCTATCTCAGTAGTATCTAATTGTTTTTTATCTAGCAAATATCTGATTGTTTTCCATCTAGGAATTTCATCTAGGAAATATCTAATTGTTTTTCATCTAGGAAATATCTAATTGTTTTTCATCTAGGAAATGTCTAATTGTTTTACATATAGGAAATGTCCAATTGTTTTTCATCTAGGCAATGTATATTTTTTTTCCATTTAGGAAATGTCTAATTGTTTTCTATATAGGAAATGTATAACTGTTTTCCATCTAGGAAATGTCTGATTGTTTTTCATATAGGAAATGTCCAATTGTTTTTCATTTAGGTAATGTATAATTTTTTTCCATTTAGGAAATGTCTTATTGTTTTCTTTATAAGAAATAACTAATTGTTTTCCACCAAGGGTATATCTGAGTGTTTTCCATCCATTGCAGATACCACGATTACTTGGCGACCATGTGATTGCTGTGTCAGTAGATGGGCAAGTGTTGTCGGAGAGTTCTGTCATTGAAGTACAAAGCATAGAACTGACAGGAGGAAAATGTCTACCAATAGGTGTGGTGCATGTTCAAACCATTCAGTAGAGATGTGAATTCTATATATATATAGAACCTAATATCTCCCGAATCAGGTCTATTAACCGCAATGAAATAAGCAGAAAATTCTATGCCTGTCCCACAATTCATAGCAATTGAATGCTTATTAAACTATGACTTTATTTTAAATTTCCCTAGAGCAACTAACCAATCAACACGCTCAAATGCGCTGCTACTTAACAGACCCAATTGGGAGAGCTGGGTTTGTTCTACAGACTAAAGAGATGTTGGAGGTTGTGTGTTACATAATTACATTGGCCGATTCGAGATTTTTGTAGACACATGATTTTGGCATATTTTGAAAAAGGGGGAGGGCAAAATGTTAAGGAAGATAAGGTACCGGTATCTTTGAATATCTTTTAAGTATTTTGGAAATGTCACATGGGATCCGAACCCCTTGTCCCTTGCACCCCATCTAGATTTGCAAGTAACGTATCTGTAACATATTATATTGACTTTAAAAAAATATTTGTAGTATCAGAGCAATGAAATTTAGTATAGAAATAGCAATGGTGTTAAATATACCTCATGTCTGACTTTGAAGTGTTGTTTTTGTTTGTTGTTTTCTTTTTTAAAGGGAATTTATCAGGATTTTTCAAACTTTTAAAATTGGCTAAAACATTTTTTCCCCAATATATAATGCCTATATATACTTGTACTTATTGACCCCTTATTGCCAAATGGCTATCTATTTAAACATACCCTAAATACTATATTGAAAAGGGATTTCCTAACTTGGGCTACACACCTAGGTTAGACTAAAACTAAAATTATCGCTTAAACATATTTTACAACGTATTAAATGAGTCTTGTAATTTCATTTTGATTTCAGTTTGATCCGTTGTACAGGTTTACATATAGTAAAAATTGTTTCATCTGGGAAAGAGTTTGAAATACAATGCGAAGGTTGTCAAGTATTTCAGAGCTGTCTGTTTTTAGATTGGAGGTTTCTTTTCAAGTTTATCACTCAAATTTAAATATAGATGTTGTCACATTTTGACATTTGACATTCAAAACCATTTGGAAGATAATAATATGCTTTTATCTATTTTAATAAAAAAATTTTTTTTTAATACATTTAAAGCATTTTTTCAAAGTCTCGTTCCCTCCAAAACAGTTATCCCTCGAGACAGAATTTTGTATCCGAACTTCCAACCTATGTAAGAATCTTTCAGAGTTATTTTTGTACCATCGAGGGCTAACAGAAAATCAATTTACCTAACCACTCTTTCTTAGTATCCTGGAAGTTTAACCGATAATCGAGCATACATATGTCCGCAAGTAACTGATAACTTTTCCACTTGAATCAGCAGTGTGTGATGAATAACAATGAGACACAATGCCAAACATCAATCATCATGGAGACTTTAGCCTGGCAATTAAGGACTTGAAATCACGATTGATAGTCAGGTGTGCTACTGACTGAGCTAACCTGCCCGAATATACTTTAACAATGGGCATATTATACAGTTCTAGAATTATTGTTAATATCCGGGTGCAACTGTACTTACAGATTGCCTGGAGAATGAACACAGATGTGGGGTGAACGTCTGCATCCCTGAATCTCTCGTCTGTGATTACTACAAGCACTGCCCTGATGGCTCAGATGAGGACAACTGCGGTGGGTTTATTATTCGTATACAACTTCTGTTTAAATAATCCTTTACTTCATATAGACACCTTTGGACACCTCTTATATAGACGCCTTTAGACGATTCTAATATAGATGCCTTTGGACACCTTTAATATAGAAGGCTTTTGGTTATTGGGTGAATTATGTTTTTATTAACTGACAGAATGGAAAACAGTGCAGGAAGTGTTCAGATTGCTCGTCACGAGCAATCTGAACTCTTCCTGCACTGTTTTATAAGATCTTCTGTGATTGGTGTGGGAAAACGTGTATCTATGGAGTAAAGGGTTAACAGCCAAGATATGTATAATGTAATATTATATACAATCAAACCTGTCTTAAGCAGCCAGTCACGGGGAGGAGCAAAAGTGGACTTTGAAGGTAAGTTGTTGCATAATACATGTTAGCAAATGTGACTGCTTAAGACAATTGACAGCTCAATACAGGTAAAAACTTAATACAGGTTTTACTGTTCACTTAAGTTTGCTCTAATATTGTTAATTTTGGAGAGTTTAAAGTATGAATCATTGAAATTCAAAAATTCAAGAACATTAAATTTTGTAATTCAAAATAAAGACGTTATATTATTTCAGTGCAGCAGTAAGCTAGAATTGTTATTAATTGAGCAGTTGCTCTACTGGTATTTTCATTTCAGTTGTGACAGCCAATTGCACGTTTGACAATGTCCGGATGTGTGGTTACAAATCGTACAATACATACTGGAGCGAAGAAGCAAACGAAAATGGTGAAATAGGTAACTTTACGAAAAACCTAAATATGTATTTGAAATCCTGCAGGGTCAAAAATATAAATAATGGAAGTTTGCTATTTCCTTGCCTATGCATGTAAAAGGGCCTGCCTACTATGCGAAAATAGATGTATTTCATTTTTTTTTCAAAACAAAACAGGTTTTAACTCAAAAATTTACTTAATTAACCAACTCGACTGACTCCCCACTTCTGAATCTATGTTGGGAAATGAGCCAAATGTTCATTAAGGAGGGATTTTGCTTTTTTAATTACAAATTACTTAAGTATTGGTGTGTAAATAACTTGGTCATTTCTGTCATAATTTTGAATGTCTAATAGAGGGGGTATCTGCTTCTAGCAAAAATTACAAAATAAATACCAAAACTATCTCTACAGTTCTTCCTTCAAAGATAAATTACAAAAAATAGATATTTATACGAGGGGGTATCAGAAAGCTTGTAGACTTTTGCCATAACTTTTTTATTTATCATTGTAATAATATATATATATATATATATATATATATATTTCAAATACAATAACATTAGTTATGCATTGTATAGTTGATATAAATAAATTAGAGCAAAAGTCTACAAACTTTCTGATCCCCCCTCGTATAATAATAATTATAATGTCTATATTTAGAGAGGGTAGACTCATCAAGTTTTATATACAATATATATCTTATTTTCAATGAGGCCCTCTGAATAACACATTTAAAATCAATAATATCAAGATGACATTGTTTCACATAAAACAATATTTGGAGCAGATACCTGCTAAAATCTATACAATGTTTCACATGAAACAATATTTGGAGCACATACCTGCTTAAATCTATACAATGTTACACATGAAACAATATTTGGAGCAGATACATGCTATAATCTATACAATGTTACACATGAAACAATATTTGGAGCAGATACCTGCTAAATCTATACAATGTTTCACATAATACAATATTTGGAGCAGATATCTGCTAAAATCTATACAATGTTTCACATAAAACAATATTTGGAGCAGATACCTGCTAAAATCTATACAATGTTTCACATGAAACAATATTTGGAGCAGATACCTGCTAAAATCTATACAATGTTTCACATGAAACAATATTTGGAGCAGATACCTGCTAAAATCTATACAATGTTTCACATAATACAATATTTGGAGCAGATACCTGCTTAAATCTATACAATGTTTCACATAATACAATATTTAGAGCAGATACCTGCTAAAATCTATACAATGTTGACAATGACAAAGTGCAATATTTTATTTTCATGCGAAAGATGATTTAGTAATCAGAAATTCTTTGTACACATGTTTAAAAGTAGCTACATTGTTCAGTTTTCTGATTGTTGAAGGTATATTATTCCAAACTTCAATAGCAGAATCAGAAAATGCACGTTTAAGAGGTTCAGTTTTAGCCTTTGGATGCATAACAGATTTATACTAAATTTTATAAAATGCAAAACTCAATGACTCAATCACCCCCCCCCCCATGCCCCCACCGCGTAGACGAAGGAGGATACAGGAATGTTCTCTCTCCATCCATTTGTCTGTCCTTTAGTGTGTCCGTCAAGTCTTCTGTAATGTTTCATGTCTGCTTCATATCGTCTGGAGGAATTTAATAGAAAATGGCAAAAATATTGACTTCTGTTTGTTTACCCTCACACTTAGTTCCAGGCTTTTTGGCGAGCAACATAAGGGATTCAATTTATAAGGAGGTTATTAAGTTCATCTAAGTTGTTTAGTCAAAATCATCAGCTCTTGTAGAAAGTTGATTACATTGAATGTCTTGTCGATTATATTAAGTTGATTTTGTCAATTCTAGTAGAAGAAGGTTCCCCATTGGTTGAATCCACTGTCACTTGGCCATGAATATGCTATTAACTGTACTAGTGGTTGTTGAACTGCTTTTTATTCTTTGCATCAAAACAATTTTTTCTATGATCATTTTAAAAGCATAAAAACAATGAGATTTTAAAAAAATGTCTCCATTAACCATTAAAGTAGAAACCCTAGTTAATCTTCTCTCAATCTGTTTGATTTACAAGAATCACCCTTTAAATCGAACCAGGAATTCAACATTCACTTCAGTGATGCATAGTGCATAATAAATCATAGCTTCCACCAGTTATGTATGATCAAGGAGGTCATGGTCAAACTGTTCACTTCATCAAGGTCACATGCAGAGCCTAGCTTTCCGACGGAGTGAAGCACATGACTTGCCGGGATCATCGTCATACTTTAAGGACCAAAAGGCATAATTTCGTATCTGATCCGTATCTGTTTAGCCCTTGAAGAATTTCAAATGTTTACCTCATCAAGGTTTCAGCCGTGTTTGACTATGGTCAAGGTCATACTTAAAGGTCAAATGTCAAATAAACATAATTATGTGTCCACTCCATATCTTCTACACCTCTTGAAGGAATTTGATGTAACTTGGCAGTGTTCACCTCAATGACACAACCTGTAGAACTTCGCTTCCGACTGTGAGCAATTAAGGTAAAGGTCATACTTAAAGGTCAAAGTTTGATTAGACATAAATTTGTTCTCAGTCAAGGAATTTAATATAACATGGCATAAATTAACATAAATATTCTCCTCATTCAGCAATAGCAGACCTTCTCTTTAAAAAAATGAAACACGCCTCCCCTTAACTCCCATATTTCATTAAAATCCACTATATTTCTACTGAAAAACATGTTTGCCCATTCAGATATATTTGTAGCACATCCCAAGTCAGCCCCCTCTAAACTGAAATCCAGGATCTGCTTTTAAGTGAGTAACATCCTAGATATTTTCATGTCTGCTGTTTTTACTAGAGAAATAAATAAACAATTTTTACATTACAGATCTGTACCCTGTCCTTGCCAGCGAATCTGAGTTAGCTTTTATAGAAACTCCATCTTTCTTTATCACAAACTCCGGGTGTTTGACCTTCACACTTCTCCGTCAGAAGAATTTCAACAGCCTCAGAATAATACGGAACACATCAGCAGTCCTGGTCACCCTGGAAGATTTCAGTGATGTCATAATGCAAGATCGCGTGATTGATTTAAAATTAAATTTGTCGTCTGGGGAGTACAGTGTGATCTTTGAGTCGCAGCATCTGACCTTGGATACCATGACAACAGATGGATTGGTCATTGACAATGTTGTGGTTTACAACAATGCATGTCCGTCACGTGAGTTGTTTTTCATAAATGTTATTCTAATCTTTTGATTGCTTTTTATTTCTTACTGTATTTCCATATAAATATTTACCTTTATTAAATAACTCCCCATGCAAAATTTTGTTGATGTTTTTCCATGAATGCAAATATTTGAACAGTTAACATATCCACTCATTCCCGGGATCCTAGAAGCTTAACCAGTACTCAAGCGCACGCATCTCCACATGTACCCATCTCCACATGTAACTGATAAATTAACAATTAGCATATCCACTCATTCCCGGGATCCAAGAAGCTTAACCAGTACTCAAGGGCACCCATCTCCACATGGACCCATCTCCACATGTAACTGATAAATTAACAATTAGCATATCCACTCATTCCCGGGATCCTAGAAGATAAACCAGTACTCAAGCGCACCCATCTCCACATGGACCCATCTCCACATGTAACTGATAACTTAACAGTTAGCATATCCACTCATTCCCGGGATCCTAGAAGCTTAACCAGTACTCAAGTGCACCCATCTCCAAATGGACCCATCTCCACATGTAACTGATAAATTAACAATTAGCATATCCACTCATTCCCGGGATCCTAGAAGATTAACCAGTACTCAAGCGCACCCATCTCCACATGTACCCATCTCCACATGTAACTGATAACTTAACAATTAGCATATCCACTCATTCCCGGGATCCTAGAAGATTAACCAGTACTCAAGCGCACCCATCTCCACATGTACCCATCTCCACATGTAACTGATAAATTAACAATTAGCATATCCACTCATTCCCGGGATCCTAGAAGCTTAACCAGTACTCAAGCGCATGCATCTCCACATGTAACTGATAAATTAACAATTAACATATCCACTCATTCCCGGGATCCTAGAAGCTTAACCAGTACTCAAGCGCACCCATCTCCACATCGACCCATCTCCACATGTAACTGATAAATTAACAATTTGCATATCCACTCATTCCCGGGATCCTAGAAGATTAACCAGTACTCAAGCGCACCCATCTCCACATGTACCCATCACCACATGTAACTGATAACTGAACAGTTAGCATATCCACTCATTCCCGGGATCCTAGAAGCTTAACCAGTACTCAAGTGCACCCATCTCCAAATGGACCCATCTCCACATGTAACTGATAAATTAACAATTAGCATATCCACTCATTCCCGGGATCCTAGAAGATTAACCATTACTCAAGCGCACCCATCTCCACATGTACCCATCTCCACATGTAACTGATAACTTAACAATTAGCATATCCACTCATTCCCGGGATCCTAGAAGATTAACCAGTACTCAAGCGCACCCATCTCCACATGTACCCATCTCCACATGTAACTGATAAATTAACAATTAGCATATCCACTCATTCCCGGGATCCTAGAAGCTTAACCAGTACTCAAGCGCATGCATCTCCACATGTAACTGATAAATTAACAATTAACATATCCACTCATTCCCGGGATCCTAGAAGCTTAACCAGTACTCAAGCGCACCCATCTCCACATCGACCCATCTCCACATGTAACTGATAAATTAACAATTTGCATATCCACTCATTCCCGGGATCCTAGAAGATTAACCAGTACTCAAGCGCACCCATCTCCACATGTACCCATCTCCACATGTAACTGATAACTTAACAATTAGCATATCCACTCATTCCCGGGATCCTAGAAGATTCACCAGTACTCAAGCACACCCATCTCCACATGTACCCATCTCCACATGTAACTGATAACTTAACAATTAGCATATCCACTCATTCCCGGGATCCTAGAAGCTTAAGCAGTACTCAAGCACACCCATCTCCACATGTAACTGATAAATTAACAGTTAATATATCCACTCATTCCCGGGATCCTAGAAGCTTAACCAGTACTCAAGCACACCCATCTCCACATGTACCCATCACCACATGTAACTGATAACTGAACAGTTAACATATCTACTCATTCCTGGGATCCTAGAAGCTTAACCAGTACTCAAGCGCACCCATCTCCACATGTAACTGATAACTTTCCAACTTGAATTAGAGGTGAAAGACAACTTACAATGAAAATTTCCTACATCAATCATCAAGGAAATTGCAGCCAGGCAGGGATTCGATCCCATGACTACAAACTCAGCTAACCATGCTTTTTGTATTAGCTAACTTTGTGGATTAAATTTTTGATACTCATTCTAAATCTTCGATAATGTGCATACTCAAATGACAGCTCTGTAGATCTCAAGAAAATATTTTTCTAGTTATTAACGAAAACTTTAATTTTCACTATTTTTCGCTAAGTGTCATTCCTCATGAATTCAAAGAATTTGCTGAAATTGTAATCATATTCACTATCTTAATGTTTATTATATCCAAAGTCATGTCAGAGAAGATGCATTTGAACATGAACAAAGATTGAATTACATTGACCAGAAATCAATAAATATGCACAGGATTAATACGATAACAAATCAACAATTACAACCAATGGATATCCGAATAAAAAAAATTCATTTCCGGTTTCACTTTTCAAACGTCACAAAATGTTACCATTTCAGGAATGAATAAAAAATGAACAAGTGTTTTACAGTATTATGACAAAATTCTATCATTTTTTCATCGTGTATAAAACTACGAAGCTTCGTTGTATTTGCGTGCTGGTTGGACTAAAGTAGTGTACTAGCTGTGAAAGGTTTTCTTTTTTAACATTTAGTTTCATGTTCCCACAGGCCATTTTGAGAAAATAGTAATTTCATATTTTTTTTTACCAAATTATTATTATTATCAATGCAACCAGTCAACTGTGATGTTAGTCCGCACTAGTTTTTGCCAGAAGAGATATCAAGGTTATTGATACGCTCGTCAAATCTTGCTAAAGTGCTGACCTTTCCTTCCAATTTTTTATAAAGAAACCAACTTGTGAAGCTGTTTTCTGGAATCCTGGTTAACCAGTACTTGAGCACATCAATTTCTGCAAGTAACTGATAACAATGAGGCACAATGACATAAACCAATCATCATGAAGACTGTGGCTAGGCTGGGTTTGCATACTGAATAGTCCACCTAACCACTCTTTCCTGGAATCCTGGCAGGTTAACCAGTACTTGAGCACATCAGTTTCTGCAAGTAACTGATAACTTTCCCATTTAAATCAGCAGGGAGAGAAGAATGACAATGAGACACAATGACATAAATCAATCATCATGAAGACTGTGGGTAGGCGGGGTTTGCATACTGAATAGTCCACCTAACCACTCTTTCCTGGAATCCTGGCAGGTTAACCAGTACTTGAGCACATCAGTTTCTGCAGGTAACTGATAACTTTCCCATTTAAATCAGTGGGGAGAGAAGAATGACAATGAGACACAATGAGACACAATGACATAAACCAATCATCATGAAGACTGTGGGTAGGCGGGGTTTGCATACTGAATAGTCCACCTAACCACTCTTTCCTGGAATCCTGGCAGGTTTACCAGTACTTGAGCACATCAGTTTCTGCAGGTAACTGATAACTTTCCCATTTAAATCAGCAGGGAGAGAAGAATGACAATGAGACACAATGACATAAATCTATCATCATGAAGACTGTGGCTAGGCGGGGTTTGCATACTGAATAGTCCACCTAACCACTCTTTCCTGGAATCCTGGCAGGTTAACCAGTACTTGAGCACATCAGTTTCTGCAGGTAACTGATAACTTTCCCATTTAAATCAGCAGGGAGAGAAGAATGACAATGAGATACAATGACATAAATCTATCATCATGAAGACTGTGGCTAGGCGGGGTTTGCATACTGAACAGTCCACCTAACCACTCTTTCCTGGAATCCTGGCAGGTTAACCAGTACTTGAGCACATCAGTTTCTGCAGGTAACTGATAACTTTCCCATTTAAATCAGCAGGGAGAGAAGAATGACAATGAGACACAATGACATAAATCTATCATCATGAAGATTGTGGCTAGGCCGGGTTTGCATACTGACTAGTCCACCTAACCACTCTTTCTGGAATCCTGGCAGGTTAACCAGTACTTGAGCACATCAGTTTCTGCAGGTAACTGATAACTTTCCCATTTAAATCAGCAGGGAGAGAAGAATGACAATGAGACACAATGACATAAATCAATCATCATGAAGACTGTGGCTAGGCGGGGTTTGCATACTGAATAGTCCACCTAACCACTCTTTCCTGGAATCCTGGCAGGTTAACCAGTACTTGAGCACATCAGTTTCTGCAGGTAACTGATAACTTTCCCATTTAAATCAGTGGGGAGAGAAGAATGACAATGAGACACAATGACATAAATCTATCATCATGAAGACTATGGCTAGGCCGGGTTTGCATACTGAATAGTCCACCTAACCACTCTTTCCTGGAATCCTGGCAGGTTAACCAGTACTTGAGCACATCAGTTTCTGCAGGTAACTGATAACTTTCCCATTTAAATCAGCAGGGAGAGAAGAATGACAATGAGACACAATGACATAAATCTATCATCATGAAGATTGTGGCTAGGCCGGGTTTGCATACTGACTAGTCCACCTAACCACTCTTTCTGGAATCCTGGCAGGTTAACCAGTACTTGAGCACATCAGTTTCTGCAGGTAACTGATAACTTTCCCATTTAAATCAGCAGGGAGAGAAGAATGACAATGAGACACAATGACATAAATCAATCATCATGAAGACTGTGGCTAGGCGGGGTTTGCATACTGAATAGTCCACCTAACCACTCTTTCCTGGAATCCTGGCAGGTTAACCAGTACTTGAGCACATCAGTTTCTGCAAGTAACTGATAACTTTCCCATTTAAATCAGTGGGGAGAGAAGAATGACAATGAGACATAATGACATAAATCTATCATCATGAAGACTATGGCTAGGCCGGGTTTGCATACTGAATAGTCCACCTAACCACTCTTTCCTGGAATCCTGGCAGGTTAACCAGTACTTGAGCACATCAGTTTCTGCAGGTAACTGATAACTTTCCCATTTAAATCAGCAGGGAGAGAAGAATGACAATGAGACACAATGAGACACAATGACATAAATCTATCATCATGAAGACTGTGGCTAGGCGGGGTTTGCATACTGAATAGTCCACCTAACCACTCTTTCCTGGAATCCTGGCAGGTTAACCAGCACTTGAGAATATCCATCTCAACAGTTAAATAACTGATAATTTTCCAGCTGAACTAGCAGTGAGATGTTATGTCATACATCAATCATCACGGATAACGGTGACTGGTCGGGGAATCAAACTCAAGACCCCTGGATTGATAGTCAGAGGCACTACCAAGTGAGCCAACAGAGCACGACTGAGGTGCAGAGAGTAACTGTGTAATTGAATATCTACATTTTCAGGATGTTCTGACATTGAGTACACATGTACCTATGACACGCTGGTCTCCACGCCGAGAACCCTGTGTCTGCCCGCTGATGTCATCTGTAACAAGAAGTTGGATTGTCCATCAGGCAGAGATGAACTCAATTGTGGTAATTAAAACTTATAAGAGATGGAGTGCGTGGTCTAGGGGTTTGAGCAGGGAACCCAATATTGAAAGGCCATCATCAGTTCAATCTTCGCTACAGCCATGTGTCTGGAGCCAGACACTTTATCTGCATATGCTTAGAACTGGTCCTACTTGTCCAACCTTAACCAGGATTTTTTTAAATTTTTTAATCTGGTCTATTTTGTTATAGTAGTGCAAGGATATCAGACTTAGTTACAATGTGAATATGTCATAGAGCGAGGTATTTATGATTGAATATGTCAGAATACTTCATGTCATAATGTGAGGGGTTGGGGAGGACAAATGCGTAATGGGGATGGGTGTATGATGAAAAGATATACCTGGTAAAAATATGTAAGACTGTGGGTTCAACACCATTTTCAACATATAACAGGTTATTAATTATAATATAATCATCGTTTTTTATATTTGCGGAGGATAATCTCAGAGTAAACCTTATATAGAACCATTGCCCATCAACAAATACCTATCAAACTTTCTCATATTATGTGTTGGAACCGACCTTGGCTTGAACCCACAACCTCAGCATGACATTATCTTACACCACTGGGCCATGATGATATATAAATGTAAGAGAAGTCAATAGTATAACATTGTATAATCTTTATTTGATTCTGAAAATGGATTCTAAACTGGGCGGTGATGCAGTGGATAAGATGGTGGCCACTCACACCAGAGGTCACAGGTTCAATCCCAATCCTGACCCAATGGATTCCAATAAACCACACCCATGACTAGTTCTACCCAGGAATTGGTCTTGAGATTTATCCACAAAAGTGAATTGTTTCAAGAATCGAGGTAAAATAAATAAGTTTTTAAACAATGGGTGCTGCTCTCACTTCACAAGCAAGATACAATAATGTAGTGTAGATGAATTGATTCTTATTTCATTAATCATACTATTAATTAGCAATTGGTTGAGACTCGGCTGTTTCTCTATTGCCACTTATAACAGCAGCTGTCATTGACATCAATATTGGTGAACAGCTGGTAGTTGTACTATGCCATTTCATCTACCAGACAGACAGGTCTAAATAAATATAAATCACTGTAGTTCATTTATTTACAGTTGTTTTATAGGCGACTTACATTTATAAATTTTGTTCATAATTATGTTCCTTACATTTGTTTATATGTTATTTACATTTGTTTTATATGCTAACTACATTTGTTTATGTGTTACTTATATTTGTTTACATGTTACTAATATTTTTTTTGCAGGTTACTGACATTTGTTTATAGGTTACTTACATTTGTTAATATGTTACTTACATTTGTTTTATATACTTGCATTTGTTTATATGTTACTTACATTTGTGTATATGTTACTTACATTTGTTTATATGTTACTTACCTTTGTTTTATATACTTGCATTTGTTTATATGTTACTTACATTTGTGTATCTGTTACTTACATTTGTTTATGTGTTACTTACATTTGTGTATATGTTACTTACATTAATTTTGTTTATGTGTTACTTACATTTGTATATCTGTTACTTACATTTGTTTATATGTTACTTTCATTTGTGTATCTGTTAATTACATTTGTTTTATATGTTAATTACATTTGTTTTATATGTTACTTACATTTGTTTTTTATACTTGCATTTGTTTATATGTTACTTACATTTGTGTATATGTTACTTACATTTGTTTATGTGTTACTTACATTTACTTATATGTTACTTACATTTGTGTATATGCTACTTACATTTGTTTATATGTTAATTACATTTGTTTAATATGTTAATTATATTTGTTTTATATGTTAACTACATTTGTTTATTTATTACTTATATTTGTTTATGTGTTACTTATATTTATTTACATGTTACTAACATTTGGTTTTGCAGGTTACATCCATTTGTTTATATGTTACATACATTTGTTTTATATGTTATATACATTTGTTTATATGTTACATACATTTGTTTCATATGTTACATACTTTTGTTTATGTTACATTTGTTTTTACAGGTTACTGATATTTGTTTTTACAGGTTACTTACATTTGTTTTTAAAGGTAGCTTACATTTGTTCTCTTATTTATAATTATATTACTTACTTTTGTTTTTACACGTTATGTACATTTGTTTGTATGTTACTTACATTTGTTTTAACAGGTTACTCATTTAAATGTGATTTTGAGGTTGATTCCAACCCCTGGTGTGGATATGACCTGTCTGGCATTCAACGTGTGACCACCCCATATCTACAAGGCTCTACCCTTATCACAACCGAGACACAGAATGGAGAGGGTAGGTGTTTAAATATAGTCAGCGTAGCTTTTTAATTTTACCCAAGCTCAATCATGTGTAAGGATTGGACGTACAGATGATTATTCAATTTTAAGGTCATATTCTGTTATTCAATTTAAGTTATATTCTTGTTACAATTTTATGTCACATTTAAGATCACATTCTGTTAGTCATTGTTATGTTGTATTCTGTTATTCAATGTAAGGCCATATTCTGTTATTCAATTCTTTGTTGTATTCTATTATTCTATGTTAGGTCATATTCTGTTATTCAATTTTAGTTCACATTCTGTGATTAAATTCTAGATCACATTCTGTTACAGTTTTAGGTTACATTTTAGGTCACATTCTGTTATTTAATTTTAGGTCACATTCTGTTATTCAATGTTAGGTAACATTCTGTTTTTCAATATTAGGTTGTATTATTTTATTCAATTTTAGGTCACATTCTGTACCTAAATTCTAGATCACATTCTTTTATTCAATTCTAGGTCACATTCTGTTATTCAATGCCACAAACCAGGAAGAGGGACAGGTAACAACTGGGCTTCTCAACGTGTCATCTGCCCAGTGTACAGTATATCTACACATGGCATATTTCATCGGCCCAGATGTTGCGGAGCACGAAGCATTCCTTCATATCAGACTGGTGTTGACTGGTTCAGACAACCGGTGGTATGATCTTGACATGTGGTTGGATTTGTATGAAACACCAGACTGGTACTCATACGAGTTTTTAGTGTCCTCATTTACCAGGTAAATTATAGAATAACTATATGGGAATGAGTTTGATAATACTGGTATTAGTAATTGTTACAGATTTTCTAGGATTTTAATAAATAAATAAAGCAAATTTCAAGTTGAGCTATTCTATTCACCTTGCATACGTTTGTTGCCCATCCATCCATCAATCCATCCATCTGTCAATAAACTTTTAGGTTGTGTGCACTCAAGCACTTGCATTTTATATTTCAGGTCAAATTAATGCTAAGAGTTATGGCACTTGAATTGTCAAAAATGTGTTATTTGACCTTTGTGCATTCTGGCACTAACATATTTTATTTTGATCTTCGCCAAACTTAAACAGTAATAATATAACCATTACATCATTGACAAGCACTTGAACTTGCCAAATCAGATTAATAATTTCAGGGTTATGGCCCTTTAATTATCAAAATTTGCGAAGTTTGATGTTGTGTTCTCTCAGGTCTTAAGTTGATAATTAATATCAGATTTGCAACATGGTCTTTTATTGCACAGGTGAGCGAAATAGGGCCAACTTGACACTCTTTTTGTTAATGTATATTATACATAGCTACATCTGAGTAAAGTATGAACCTTAATTTTGAAAACAATAGTTATTATATTATTATTAGCTTTTATAAATTGAACTAAACTGCCTTAGAAAAATTTCAACCTTGTCACACTACAAAAAGTTCATATGTGGGCCCTGAGTGGCTGAGTGTCTAAGGCACTGCCTAAATCACTAACCTATCACCACTAGGGTTGTTAGTTTGAGGTCCGCATGCTCAAAAAAATTTATGTGAGAAAATTTCCAGTAACTCGCAGGGTGGTGGCTCTACTCAGATTCATCCTGAGGTCTTCCTCCACTAATTAGACTGGATATGCCATATATATAACCTGAAATATGTTGAAAATGTCTCTAAACCCCATTAACCCTTTACTTCTTATAGAAGCCTTTGGACTATTCTAATATAGACGCCTTTGGACACCTCTAATATAGAAGGCTTCTGAGTTATTGGGTGAATTATGTTTATATTAACTGACAGAGTGGAAAACAGTGCAGGAAGTGTTCAGATTGCTTGTTACGAGCAGTCTGAACTGTTCCTACACTGTTTTCAAAGGCTTTCTGTGATTGGTTTGGGAAAATGCATATCTGTGGAGTAAAGGGTGAAAAAAAAAAAGAAAAAAAAGAGAAAAAATACTTTCATACACTTTTTATAGTCCCCTGCTCTTGGAAGCCATCAATCTTGAAATTGTTTAATTAACCCTGATTTAAGTTTAACAATACAAATAAAATGGCATGTTAAGTCAAACCTGTCTTGTGCAGCCAGTGAAGGCAAGTAGCAAAAGTGGCCTTTTAAGACAGGTTGTTACTTAATACAGTTGAATTTGCTCTAGAAGCATAGAGATTGGAAAAAGCAAATGTGACTGCTTAAGACAAATGGCTGCTTGATAGAGGTAACAGTTAACTCTTTACTCCATAGACACGCGTTTTCCCACACCAATCACAGAATGCCTTTGAAAACAGTGCAGGAAGAGTTCAGATTGCTCAACACTTCCTGCACTGTTTTCCACTCTGTCAGTTGATATAATCATAATTCACCCATTGCTGATATGAGGTGAATTAATGCTTTGAGTAATAGAGGTGTCCAAAGGCGTCTATATGAAGTAAAGGAATAAATAGATGTGACTGCTTAATAGAGGTGACTGCTTACACAGGTTTGACTGTACATAGACTTAAAGAATTTGTGTCTTGACTAAGATTTTAGGTATGAATCAATAATTAGTAATTAAAGAGCAAGCATGTGCTGTTCAAATATCGGTAGACTAGAGTTTCGTGTAATGTTACACCTGCACATGCAGTCTCAAAACGTTAACATTGGTAACTTCACAACGTATATTTATATTTTGATGTAATGATGTTTTTCAATTACATAATACAGTCAATCCTGTTTTAAGCAAAAAGTCATGGGAATTAGGAAAAATGGCCCTTCGAGATAGGATGCTACTTAATACAGGTTAATTTGCTTTGAAAGCATAGAAATGGGAAATGGCCAACATGGCTGCCTTAGACAAGTGGCTGCTCAATAGAGGTGATTGCTTACACAAGTTTGAATGTAGTCTTAAACTTATTTATTCTAGGATTCAATCTCGGACCAAACAACCAAATGGGGGACTTAGGATTTCTCTAAGATTCAATTGATATAACGTCGAAAAGTGTTACCATATTTTATTTTCACAATATTACATAATCAAGTATTCCCAAATTAAATCAAATCACTTAGTTTGTTTCAGTATAAGTGGAGCGCATGGTCATGTCCGTTGTGACTTCAACAGATAACTGTTATTGAAGCTAAAGGACGCGCAAGGAAGCGACCGAGGGCATATATAACCAAAACTTTGTTGCGCTTAAGTATGATAGCCACACACCCCTTTGGTGTACTAAAAACCAAAACCAGGTACCCCATTGGTACCATTATAGCAACAGGTACCCCATTGGTACCATAATATCTGGTACCCCCTTAGTACCAAATAAAAGCAGGTGCCCCTTTGACACCATAATACAACCAGGTGCCCCTTTGACACCATAATACAACCAGGTGCCCCTTTGACACCATAATACAACCAGGTGCCCCTTTGACACCATAATACAACCAGGTGCCCCTTTGACACCATATTACAACCAGGTGCCCCTTTGACACCATAATACAACCAGGTAACAGCGCAACTTCGCCTACTTCCTGTTTCAATATAAAGTAGTCTTACATAAACGGGTGAGACAATGTAAGAACGCCTAGCCCTTATCGCTCTCTGGCCAGTTCTTACATGCTCTGAAAACCACTCCCAAAAAACTAATTTTTTAGCCGCATGAGTCTCCTCCATATCACAGATGACTGCTATGGTATGTTGAAAGACCCATAGGCATGCAAAAGAATGAATTTGAAATATGCCAATACAAGTAATATTTCGTTATGCCCCCGATCGCATCCAAACGTAAGAATTTTCCGCAGACATGACAAAGAGAGATGAAAAGAAGAAAAGGAAAGAAAGCAAAAGAATAATGAAGAAAAATAGGAGATAGCAACTTTCATAGATACATAACAATAAAATATACAGTTCAAACTATTTGTCATTATTACGTTTGCCTAAGACAGTCACTTTGTTAGCTCTCGTTGTTTTCACTTGGAACTATATCAACGTCAGTTCGTTTCCGCCACTGCTGGCACACTTGAAAATGTAACATGTTAACACTGAATTGTCACTATTACTCGTTTAAAATCGACGGTTCACAAACAACACCTGGACAGAAATGTTCATTGCCTGCTCAGTTCCGAAGACGAGATCGCCACATTTCAGACTGTTGTAGTGCGAAGCCTTTGTGTCTTTGAACGTGCCTCAAGTCCATGGTGTATAACATGTAGTTTGCCTAAGACAGTCACTTTGTTAGCTCTCATTGTTTTCACTTGGAACTATATCAACGTTGTAATATGGTGTCAAAGGGGCACCTGGTTGTATTATGGTGTCAAAGGGGCACCTGGTTGTATTATGGTGTCAAAGGGGCACCTGGTTGTATTATGGTGTCAAAGGGGCACCTGGTTGTATTATGGTGTCTTATTTTAAAATCTTTAACAGATACTCCCTAACTGCGTCTAAATAATAGTCAATGCCAACGTCTGATAAGTGTACGCCGTCGTTCCGATAGAAACCAGGAGTTTTAGTAGTTTTTTGATAAATGATTCTGAGATATCATACCAACTATTAATTTTATGAGAAAATGACAGTCCTGATATATATGTTGAAATAGCTTTTGGCGATTTAGGTTTTTTCGAAAAGGAAAACAATGAAAAGGGTGATATCTTTCATAGGCGCCGGCCACGCATCTGGCAAATTATAAAGTGTACGGAATGATTGAAAAGCGTTTAACGCCGTGTTGTAAGTGAATGCCGTATTTCTGGCTATCCCTGCACGAACCAGTTGCTTGTATCTATTGTGAAGATATCCCAAAGTTGGCGTGGCCCTGGTGTTGGGTTCGAGTCTGCTTCCGGCGCCAACATTCTGAACCGGGAGAGCTGAAAGCGAGATAACGCATCACTTATTTCGTTTTTTGCCCCAGGGATATGCGAGGCTTTAATCAAGCAATTAAAACGCAAACACTGCAGTGAGAGTATTCTTAGTAAGGTTACTACCGGCGATGACTTTGAAGTCATGGTATTTAAGATGTGAACTACAGCTTGATTATCACAATGAAAGCGTATTTTCTTGTTACGCAACTGCTCGCTCATATAAAAACCGCTACGACGATAGGAAACAATTCTAACGCGGTAATATTTTTTGTTATGCCGTTCTCTTGCCACTTTAATGGCCACCTTGCATTACACCAATGTCCCTTAAACCAAATTCCGAAGCCTATGCCGCCGGCGCTATCGGTGTACAATTGCTCGTCGTCATTTGACACCCAAAACTTGTCATGAAATACGGAGATGACGTTATAATTTCTGAAAAAATGTAGCCACATTTCTAGATCTAGTTTTATTTCTTTGCTCACGCGAACGTGATGGTATGAACGTGTCACGCCGCAGATGGAATTAATAAGCCGTCTACAAAACGGTCTTCCTACAGTTATTGCGCGACAACAAAATTTTAGTGACCCTATGAGCGACTGCATTTCTTTTAATGTTACCGACTTTTTTGACAGAGTGTATTGAATTTTTTGAATTACTTCAGTAATTTTCGCTAGCGGGATTCGAACCTCCATTTTCTGCAATCCAGTTCTAAGCCCAAGAAAACAAGAACTTGAGTCGGACCTTCGGTTTTCTCATCTGCTAGCGGTACACCCAAGTCTTGCATAATCGTTGTAAATACTTGCATCAGAGCATAACAACTTGCATGGCTTTTTTCGCCTCCTAAAAAATCATCTAAGTAATGAATTAAACCGCCTGATTTCATGTTAGTCTTGACACAGAATTCGAGGAAAGTTGAAATTTTTTTTTTTTTTTTCAAAAAGGCTCGGAGATATGCTACCGCCAAAAGGTAGTGATTTATCAAGATAAATTTTACTGTTGAGAGAAAACCCTAACAGCTCGTAATCTTCGGGGTGTATTGGCAATAATCTAAACGCGTTTTTAATGTCCATCTTAAATAAAAAAGCAGTTTACCCCAAGATCATGAATTATTTGAATCGCTTGGTCGAATTCTGTGTACTTAACCGAGCATAATTTTGGGTCGATGAAATCATTGATAGCCATGCCCTCCGGGTATGATAGGTGATGTATAAGTATATATTCCCCTGGAATTTTCTTGGGAACAATGCTTATAGGTGAAATTTGTATGTTTTTAATAGGGCTGTCGTGGAAAGGGCCTGCAAACCGGCCCGCGTCGATCTCTTTTTGTATTTTTTTTCTTGAGCGATTTCTGGTATTTGCTTAATAGATTTGACAAGCGGGTTTCACGTGGACCCGTGTAGTTTAATTTAAAGCCATGTTTAAAACCGTTCAAAAGAAAAGTGGCATCAGATGACTCATAATTACTTAACCAAAGTTGTAAGGCTTGTATATTGATTGGTGAAAAAGCAAGCTTGACGATGTTAGATAACATGGGTGTGTTTTTAACTTCTGCTCGAGCCTCGTTGACCACGGGGGTAGCCACGCTGCCCTCGCCACATTCCCCGGCCACGAAAAGAACTAGTACTGAAAACTGGCGGGGCTTGATTCACTTTGTCCCCTATATTTTCTGTTTGTGGGGCGTATGGTGCTGTGTGGTATTTAGCGCCCGTGTTACAGTGAAGCAAGGCATGAAAACGGCCACAATGGAAACAGACATGCCTGAATTTGCAGTTTTGCCACTGACACGCACCCTTATTGAAAGCTATACAAATTTTAGCGGCATACGGTTTTTGTTCCATGTGACTAGCAACAGGCTCATGACTGAGCAACATGCACCTTATCCAAAGGTCGTGATTAATCGCAGCCCACGAGGCTGGCGTAAGAGCTTGGCGCATGCGAAACTACTGATCGTACACTTTCCAGAATTTCCCCCCATGACGGGAGGAACATTCACGGATTACATAAAGATATTGCAGCAACTTGTGAATTTTGTTCGGATGTGTTGCCAAATAAATAGACATGTAAATTATAAACGCGTCTGTCCAGCGTTCAATCTAGCCGATATCATCTTTACACTAGCTCGGGCGGCTTTCTATAATACCGTTATGTGATAATCTCAAAGTACTACCTGAAGTAAATTCGGCCAGTTCCACCGCACCCTTTAAAAGTAAAGCCAAATTTAGATAGTCGCCTTTACATATTTTCTGTTTTAGCGTAGAAGGAACGTGTAAGGCGATATCATCTTGTGCTATGCGTGCAAAATAGCCATGTGAACTAACGTTATCAAGGTTCGGTAATTGATTCATTCCTGTAAAAATATTGCTATTCGGGTCTGTCTGTTGACCCACGTGTCTGATAACGCCGGGTAGGTTCGAATCTGGCATGTCACTAACAGTGTTGAAATCTTTAGGCGGGTTATCATGCACATTACTCGTGTTAGTTTTGCCATTTTTCCCAGTCTCCGTCTGAGGTAAAATTTTAGATGCCTGAATAATTTGTTCAAAATCGATGACGTTACCTTTATCTACGTCCGTTCCATCAACCACTGAGGGTTTCCGCCGTTTTACAGCTGCCCGTGTAACTACCTGTCTCCTCTTAACATCTTTACCCCTCCCCGGCATAGCTATATACGATATTGATGTTTTGCTTTTACCTGTGCAATATGAAAGTGCGAGGGCGACGTGGCGGTCACATGGCCTTATATATCCGACCAGTTCACGTCCGATCTCGCGAGGATTAGTTACTATAGAGAAACTAGCGTCTTTAAAATACAACTTGCTTCCGTAAAGCGTGTCGGAAAATATACGGAAATTGTTACCAGAATAACCAAGATTAATCTTTAAAATTAATCTCTATTATTTTACATTGATTGTGAAACAGGTTCTTACAACTTAGACAAATCATGTTTGGTAGCCATGGCAGAGGATCAAACCCACCACCCTCCAATCCTGGGTACGATACTCTCCCACTGGACTACATGCTCCTACACAATAATGAATAACATTTAAAAAAATATTGTGATAGAAAATGGTGTTTTTAGTATGATTTTGTTTCTGTTTTTCCACATACAGTTCACAGTACGGAAACATTGGTCAAGATGTGTTCGGCCCGTATTCTCTGACACTTGAAATCTACAGTAATGGTTTAGTACTGGCAATTGACAGTATATCTGCGGACAAATGTGGAGGTGAGGAAAGTATAAGTTTAATGTGTTGTTTTGTGACGGATATACTGACAGCTAACCCACCATCTAACAGTTTATGTATTTAACCTACCACCTGACATTGTATGTTCTTTCTCAAAAAGTACCAAAGCAATTTGCTTGAAATTTGGACTTAAAAAAAGAAATATATTGAAGAAAAACAATGACCAAGTACATGTATATATTGTCAAATTTGACAGTAATTGCCTTATACAAATTTTAACAACGCTACTCAATATTTTGATGAATATATTGGAAATATAAAAGTTGCGGGTTAGCTGTTCCTTTCAATATATATTAAGTACATAATCAGAGGAATATTATTTTATATTTATGAATGATAATACAGTCAAACCTGTGTAAGTGATCACCTCTATTAAGCAGTCACTTGTCTTAAGCAACCACATTTGCCTTTTTTCCATTTCTTTGCTTTCAGAGCAAATTAACCTGTATTAAGCAACAACCTGTCTTAAAAGGTCAATTTTGTCCCTTCACTTGACTGGTTTCACTGTATTCAAAAATATAAGATACATGAAAAATACATTCTGAGGGGGTCATCATACCAAATGGAAGCTTTCTCACTTGATTCTCAGCATTTAGAGGATAGTTCTAGGTCTAGTCAGCCCGGTGTCAGTATAATGTGACTGGTTGGGGTATCATACCATGTCTGCGCCATGATACTCAAGTGTAGCAGTGCTAAGAATACTACATGTATCTCAAGTAAACACTGTCGCAATATGACTGAAAAATTGTTGAAAGTGACACTAAACACCATGGAATAACAATCCATATACAAACACTATTGTACTTTGCTCTATATGAATTACGCCCCCTTTTTATGCTTCCCCAAAAGGGGGAAGCATATAGTCGTCGCTTCGTCCGTGCGTGTCCGTCCGTGCATCCCCTAGTTTTTGTCCAGGCTATTTCTCTACAACATCTGGTTGGAATTTTATGAAACTTGCTGAATGCATCATTACCAAGTGCAGATGTGAATATTGTCTTTGTGTTCCGGTTCGTTGTTTTTTCACGGAGTTATGGCCCTTTGATTCTGTTTGTGACCAAATTCTTGTCCAGGCTATTTCTCTACAACCTCTGATTGGAATTTTATGAAACTTGCTAGGATGCATCATTACCAAGTGCAGATGTGCATACTGTCTTTTTGTTCAGGTTCAATGAATTTTCACGGAGTTATGGCCCTTTCATTCTGTCTGTGACCAAATTATTGTCCGCGCTATTTCTCTACAACCCCATGTTGGAATTTTATGAAACATGCTAGGATGCATCATTACCAAGTGCAGATGCGCATATTGTCTATGTGTTCTGGTTCGATGTTTTTTATACAGAGTTATGGCCCTTTAATTGAGTGTGTGTGACCAAATTATTGCCCGCGCTATTTCTCTACAAACCCATGTTGGAATTTTGTGAAACTTACTAGGATGCATCATTACCTGCTATGCAGTTTGGTATTTTTCAACCAAGTAGCCGGTACAGAGTCAAACACTCACTTGGGGAGCATTCATCGGTTTAACCGATAATTTCTTGTTTAAAATTTGCATATGTGTTTGCACTAGTCTGACCAGACCCAGAACAATCCTCTTAATGCTGAGGATGCTTCTATGACTATTTTTAAGTCTTTGACATGACCCGACTGCAGATTGAAACAAGATGGATGCTCTACCTCTTGATCACTGCAGGTGCTAATGATATTAAATAATATTAATATATAGTCATGAGTGTGTATACTGATATTAAATCATAATAGTAAATGATTTTTGCAGTCTTGTCAACCAGTACATCAGGTCCCAGTACATCCAGTCCCATTCCACCAGGTCCCAGTACACCAGGGGTTTTAACTTCATCTGTGAGCCAGACTAACTCATCTAGCACCTCAACATCAGGTCCTGTGTTGTCAACAGATTCAACTCCTGGTATGGATTTAACTTCCATATTTGAATTCTGTATTGTTATTATCATGATCAGCCATTATGTTTTTTAGATTTGTATTTATTATCAAGTTCATTATCATAATCAGCAGCAGCATCAGTCTCATCTATATCAACAACATCTTCATTGTAAGGATCAAAACCATCTTTGTCATCATAATAGTCATTATTATCATTAGTCTCATCTAGATCAGCAACATCTTTGTCATCACAATCATCATTATTATCATGAGTCTTTTTTACAACAACATCTTAATTGTCAGAATCAAGACCATCTTTGTCATCAAAATCATCATTATTATCATTAGTCTCATCTAGATCAGCAACATCTTTGTCATCACAATCATCATTATAATCATTAGTCTCATCTTGATCAGCAACATTTTTGTCATCACAATCATCATTATAATCATTAGTCTCTTATACAACAACATCTTCATTGTCAGAATCAAGACCATCTTTGTCATCACAATCATCATTATTATCATTAGTCTCATCTTGATCAGCAACATTTTTGTCATCACAATCATCATTATTATCATCAGTCTCTTCTACAACAACATCTTTATTGTCAGAATCAAGACCATCTTTGTCATCACAATCATCATTATTATCATTAGTCTCATGTAGATCAGCAACATATTTGTCATCAAAGTCATCATTATTATCATGAGTCACTTCTACAACAACATCTTCACTGTCAGAATCAAGACCAACTTTGTCATCATAATCATCATTATTATCATTAGTCTCATCTCGATCAGCAACATCTTTGTCATCACAATCATCATTATTATCATAAGTCTCATCTAGATCAGCAACATTTTTATCATCACAACATCATAATTATCATTAGTCTCATCTAGATCAGCAACATCTTTGTAATTACAATCATCATAATTATCATTAATCTCATCTAGATCAGCAACATCTTCGTCATCACAATCATCATTATTATTATTAGTCTCATCTAGATCAGCAACATTTTTATCATCACAACATCATAATTATCATCAGTCTCATCTAGATCAGCAACATCTTTGTCATCACAATCATCATTATTATCATTAGTCTCATCTAGATCAGCAACATCTTTGTCATCACAATCATCATTATTATCATAAGTCTCATCTAGATCAGCAACATCTTTGTCATTATAATCATTATTATTATCATTAGTCTCATCTAGATCAGCAACATATATGTCATCATCATCATTATTATCATCAGTCTCTTCTACAACAACATCTTCATTTTCAGAGGCAAGACCATCTTTGTCATCACAATCATCATTATACTCATTAGTCTCATTTAGATCAGTAAGATCTTTGTCATCACAATCATCATTATTATTATTAGTCTCATCTAGATCAGCAACATCTTGTCATTATAATCATTATTATTATCATTAGTATCATCTAGATCAGCAACATCTTTGTCATCACAATCATCATTATTGTCATTAGTCTCATTTAGATCAGCAACATCTTAAAATCACAATCATCATAATTATTATCATTAGTCTCTTCTAGATCAGCAACATCTTTGTCATCACAATCATCATTATTATCATTAGTATCATCTAGATCAGCGACGTCTTTGTCATGATAATCATTATTATTTTCATTAATCTCATCTTGATCAGCAACATCTTTGTCATCACAATCATCATTATTATCATTAGTCTCTTCTACAACAATATCTTCATTGTCAGAATCAAGACCATCTTTGTCATCATACAGACCGTAATCCGTTCAAGTACATCAAAAATGCTTTTTAATTGCGTTCGTTTTGCATGTCAAACGCGTTTGTTTTGCGTTTGAAATGCATTTTAGTTTTGTTAATGGTTTGCATTTTTTTATGATAAACGTTAGAGAAAATATGAAAATGCAGTTCAAAACGATAGTGAACGCATTTTAGTCTGTGTTTGCATTCGAATAGTTTAGCATGTACCGTTTAGCATGTATCTTTTACCATTTAACGTTTACACGACATGTTCACCAATCGCATCATCTCTGGTTGTCCAATTGTATAAATAATAAGAACTAGATATTTAAAGAAATCGCCGGGTTTTATATGATAATATATTAATTAAATAAATTAAATTATTATTGATTAAAATCTTTCTGAAATATTGATTAAAATAATTCTGAAATATTGCTAACTAAGCCACCCTATGTTAGATATGGTCTACCATATAGTTGATGATTTGTAGCGTGACAGCAGAATAATATGTTTCATAAAACTCAATCATTGAAATTTAATACACATGGTATGGGGCATGTCAATTACATCAGATAAACATGTTACGGTCATGTAATCATTAGATTGGCCAAACATTGCCAGACTAGTTTACACTAACGTTAATATTACGGTATCGAATGCTATTATGCAAGAAACCGAGTATAGACGCCTCAACAAGTATTTATTTTATTTACAGGTATTTTTCCAATTTTAATTCTAGTTATGAATTTCGATAGATTGTCATGTTAAACAATTATACCAATTCATTAAATAAAAAATATTTATAATCCACAAAGATAAATATATTTACAAATACACATGCCTTAATTTATGTAGCGAACGCACACACTTTATGTCTATAACTCTGACACAATTTATTTTTGACCTCGTGGCAATGTGCAATGTCGTCACTCTGACAGTTTCTTGCGTCATTTAACGTCGCGTTCTATTTCACTACGGTAAATGCATGGGGGAGGCGGGGATGTTTCCATAAAAAAGATGCCTTTAAGGGTAAACGTTTTATGTCTTGTGGCATGGCTTCTAAAATTGCTGGTACATGTACTTCCGTCTGACGCTTTCAAGGAATTTTATGTACATTACACCGATAGAATTTCTTTGATATCCTTCCTTCAAAAATGTCAAAGATACCCACTTAGTGAATAAAATGTTTGTTTCACTGGTGACATCATCGGACATTGGCACAAGGTGATAGTGAAAGGGACAGCGTGTTCATTCTGTACACAAATTTAGGTATGTGTAGTTGTTAATAACTCTATCAACTTAATAGTAATCTTTTTTTAAAAAATGCCTATATTGAAAACAAACATTTTGGAAGATACCCAGCAACAAACAAACACCAACCCTTTACGTGTGTTTGTTATATATATATGAACTATTTTTATATACAATTCATGGAAAAGCCCTTAGTGGAAAGGTTTTGGTGTAACAAACAGGTTTTCTAAACTTGCGTATAAACTTTTCCTGATAAGCAATCATATAACAGAACAGCAACATAAATCGGTGTTCAGATAATTAAATCAGTTAATTGGGGTAGTTGTGTAAGCAGGTCATGCATCATCTGATTGTTTTTCACGGATAATTCGGGATTAAAACCTATAGCAAAGAAATTAAATTAAAGTTACAGGTATAGCAATTTAAAGATTTTAAATGACAAAGAGAGCAATCATTTCGTTATATCATTTATTTCATTGTCAATATAACTACGACAATATTAGAGGATATCCGAATCTTTATTATTTAATGCGTTTAAAGTTTGCATTATCGTTTTGTATCGTTCGTGGATCGTTCGCCCTGTTGCGTCCGTGAATCGTTTCGTTTATCGTTTCGTTTATCGTTTTGTTTCATTTATCGTTTCGTTTGCATTTTTAGTCCGTTTATATATCGTTTAAAACGCGTTTGATATTCGTTTCGTTTGCGTCCATTTGGTGTACTTGAACAGATTACGGTCTGTAATCATCATTATTATCATTAGTCCCATCAAGATCAGCAACATCTTTGTCATCATAATCACAATCATCATTATTATCATTACTCTCATCAAGATCAGCAACATCTTTGTCATCACAATCATCATTATTATCATTAGTCCCATCTAGATCAGCAACATCTTTGTCATCACAATCATCATTATTATCATTAGTCTCTTCTACAACAACATCTTCATTGTCAGAATCAAGACCAACTTTGTCATCACAATCATCATTATTATCATTAGTCTCATCAAGATAAGCAACATCTTTGTCATCACAATCATCATTATTATCATTAGTCTCTTCTACAACAACATCTTCATTGTCAGAATCAAGACCAACTTTGTCATCACAATCATCATTATTATCATTAGTCTCATCAAGATCAGCAACATCTTTGTCATCACAATCATCATTATTATCATTAGTCTCTTCTACAACAACATCTTCATTGTCAGAATCAAGACCAACTTTGTCATTACAATCATCATTATTATCATTAGTCTCATCAAGATCAGCAACATCTTTGTCATCACAATTATCATTATTATCATTAGTCTCATTTAGATCAGCATCATCTTTGTCATCACAATCATCAATATAATCATTAGTCCCATCTAGATCAGCAACATCTTTGTCATCACAATCATCATTATTATCATTAGTCTCATCAAGATCAGCAACATCTTTGTCATCACAATTATCATTATTATCATTAGTCTCATTTAGATCAGCATCATCTTTGTCATCACAATCATCATTATTATCATTAGTCTCATTTAGATCAGCATCATCTTTGTCATCACAATCATCATAAGTCTCATCTAGATCAGCAACATCTTTGTCATCATAATCATCATTATTGACATTAGTCTCTTATACAACAACATCTTCATTGTCAGAATCAAGACCATCTTTTTCATCATAATCATCATTATTATCAATAGTTTTGTCTAGATCAGCAACATCTTTGTCATCATAAGCATCCTTATTATCATTAGTCTCATCTAGATCAGCAACATATATGTCATCATAAGCAGCCTTTTTATCAGAAGTATCTTCTGCAACAACATCTTCATTGTCAGAGTCAAGACCATCTTTGTCATCATAATCATCATTATCATTATTAGTCTCATCTAGATCAGTAACATATTTGTCAGCATAAGCATCATTATTATCATAAGTCTCTTCTGCAACATCTTCATTGTCAGTATCAACAACATTTGTCTCATTATCATGATTATAATGATCTTTGTCATAATTGCCTTTATCTTATCATTTCAGTTCTTGTTATTACTAATGTTGTCATCATTATCATAACCATTATCATCAACATGCCAACTCATTAGTATTGTAAATAGAAGAAAATCATCATTATTACCAGCATCATAATTACCTCCATCTTAGTTTATCACTTTGTTGACATCATCATCACAAATATTATCAATATGCTAATTTGTATAAATATTGTTAAAGGGATTATATTGGCATATAACTGTCAATTCCCTGTCCTAAATACACACAACCAGCATGAAGATACACTTATAACTTAGAGATATACGCGTCTAAAGTGTCTAAATGCATAACCTCTTTATTACAAACATCCGGTTTCAGAAGCCATGTTTTTGTTTTGTTTACATTTGCCATTTTCAACAAACCGCTTTCGGGTTTCCAATCAATCATCGGATAACATTGTGAAGAATCGTTCCCGATCTCGTTTTCGAGGCTTTGTTCGGGAAGTTTACTGAGTTCAATGTAAACATTGTGCAATACTTTACTGCGGGACGTATTAAAGTTTTGGCCAATATTCAATTACTGTTAATTTGATAACTTTCAAGTAAATAAAGGTTGTACATCAATACATAAGCATTATTTTGTGCACACTGCATACAGGAAAAGTCTGGATGAACCGCGTGTTTGTGTTACTTGCCAATATAATCCCTTTAATGTAAGATCATCCAATAATGTATTTTGATATTTATCTAAAGGACATTAAAAAACTATATATATAAAAATCGCCCTTTTACATCGATCCAGTTTGTGTTACTTATAAATATATCAATATTAATATTAAACATTAATTTTTTAAAAAAATCACAATTTTAAGGGAAGGGAACCCGTTGGAAATAAGCGCGTTTGTTGCTTTAATGGGTTATCCCAGGTTATAAGATCTTTAATTTTTAGATGATTACTATGATTATTTTACTTATTTATTTTCTTGATTAATTACTGTTATTTTATCATCATCATGATATATATACGTTGTATAATGATCTTATATACCTGAATAAATTTGAATTGAATTGAGTAAAACAGTGGTGTAGAGGAGAGGATGTTTCCACCTGTGCCAGCGGTTGTGGATTCGATCTCTGGAAACTTAAGAGCAATCCACAAAAGCCCTGAATCTTACAAGCTTACTTTACAACCCAGCTACATGTTTAATGAATGAGTATAGTTGAATGTTAATTTTGAAATGCACATTTCAGAAGATTTTCCTGAAGTGAGTGTAGGAGGTGATGAAGTTTTGGGAGGCTTGTTTGAAGATTTGACACTGACGTGTGTGGTGGAAAAAACTGACAACTATCAGGTAGCTTTAAGTCATTCATTTGTTTGTTAAACAATTCAGTGATTCAATAAACTGAAGATCATGAAATTTTACAGACACAAAGTTATTGATGAGGCTTCTGTGCAGATAAACATCGGCTATTTGCAGCGTGTTCGTTTAATTTTTGGCTTCACTCCATAAATCATTTTAAGTAAGTGATGCGATCTTGAGATATTGACCTCATATGACAATCAAACCTAAATAATTCTTAGTGTTATTTATAACCCAGTTTTTTCTCATTCTATATATAGATAACCTAATTTCTATTTCACCAACATTTTACTTATATACTTAAAAACTTAACTAAGGTTTGACTGGTTATTTATCTATTTTGTAATCAATATCAATAAAACCATATGCATTTTCATTGGAACCAGCCTTAAATCATCACCTGAATGCTCTTCTTCGATTTATGTTTTTAAGAAGTCTGGTTTCTATTTCATCAACATATTTAAATAAATACTGAAATATTTTAAAACCTTAAATCTAAGAAAAGCATCCAGGTGATCATGATTTTAGACTTAATCCAGTAAAATTGCATATGGTTTCGCTGGCATTGATTAACCCTTTACTCCATAGATACATGTTTTCCTGCACAAATCACAGAAGGCCTTTGAAAACAGTGCTGGAAGAGTTCAGATTGCTCGTTACTCTGTCAGTTAATATAAACATAATTCACCCATTGCTGATACGTGGTGAATTAATGCTTTCAATTTGGAAGAGTCCAAGAAAATGCTTATGTAGCAAAGGGTTAAAGAATATATAGTTACCAGTCAATACTCAGTTTTTAAGTATTTTAAGTAGGAAAAGCATGAAATCAGAATTGCACATTTTTTTCAGAGTTATGAGACAAAGGGTATCCCACTGTTCCTTTGTTATTCAATTGGTTGGGGGAAAAAACTATAACATTCGACAGTCTCATGTAATATATTTGCCAACTTGTTTAATAAATCCAATAATAAACGAACACAAATATAAGATTCTCTATTTTGTAATATCATAATATATTGATAGCTACATGTATATTTGTTCTGTTTGTTTTGTCAACCCCGCTTGCAGTGAGCTCAACATAGTCATCACAATCACATATGATTGTGTGACATCAGATCTTGTTCAAGCTATAACTTTCTCATGCATAGAGCCATTTTGAAATAATGTGGCACAAATTTTAATGATAATGAGATGTCATTTTTTGTCATTTTATTTTTAAAATTTTTGATGTTTTTTTTTTGTTTTTTTTTTCTTTATGAAAATATAAAGGGTTGGGGCAGCATGAAAACTAGGGGGTGAGCAGGGATGATAATCTAGCAATTCATTTTTTATGGTCTAAGAGATAAAAGGTCAGAGTCAGGTACAAAAATTTGTGTCGCTCAATATCTTGTAAACCACTTAGCAGATTTTGAAATATCATGGCACAAATGTTCACCATAGTTAGACAATGTGTCGCATGCAAGACCTAGGTCGATATATATAAGTCAAAGGTCAAGGGATCTCTTAGAGGTTCAAGGCCAGAAATTTGTACAATATTTGGTGTTTACTGGTATTTTATATTTTGTAAACCACTTGACAGATTTTGAAATAATTTGCCACCCATGTTCACCATAACTAAACAACATTGGCTGACAGGTCCTAACTGGCGGGCTCAACTAAGGAGCCCTTGGGCTTCTAGTTTCAAATAGATATAGATGTATTTTACTTCTCTTGTAAAAAATAATAAAATGCATTTTAAAAGTTACTCAGTCTTGAAAATAATACATTTAACGGGTATTATTTCTTTCTAAGAAATGCTTGGAATACATTTTCTAATTTATTTACTTTGTGTATTTGACAGGTTGACCTATTCTGGTACAGAGACAGTACCCAGCTGACGAGAAACAATGACATTATACACCAGTCGGAACTGGAGACTAAATCTGGAAACTTACTGCTCAAATATGAGGTGGTGTTTATGATCGAAACGTTGAAGATTGTGTATAATCTAACAGTTAACAGGTGGGAAAAGGGAATGTATATTAAGTTCTCTTACCTTTTTTTCAATTTTTAATTTTTTTTCATTATTGAAGTTGTGTTTTACCTCCATCTTCTCTAAAATTGTGTAATTTATGAAACTTACTACGTCAGGGGTGGCCCAGTGGTAAAGTGTCAGACTTTCGTTTAAACATTTACATTTTTTGTTTTACTTAGAATTTTTTTTTTTTTTTTTTTATTTTATTTTTTTAAATATGTTTTACTTAGAAATACTGGTTAAAGTTTTTTTGTTTTTTTAAATATGTTCTACTTAGAAATACTGATTAAAGTTTTGTGTGCAACTACCATCAAGTTCATATCTCAAATATCACTTAATGTATTTGATCGAAACTTCACACAATACTTCCTACAATATTTCATAGTCATTAAACCTACTACATTAACCAAGTTAGATAACTCTTGCATGAATATAATATTTTAATTTTTTTCTCTCCCACGTATGTATTAAAGGTCAAAGCAGACACGGTGAGACATATCATTCCATGGAATTCTTGTTAAAAAAATGTTGCGTAAAAAAAAATAAACACTGCTATATTATCAATCAAATTAAAGTAAATAGAGGTGACTGCTTACACAGGTTTGGCTGTATATAGCCTGAAATGTGTTGAAAATTGCGTTTAACCATATTCATTTCAAATATTGAATATTTTTCTCTCTTGTTATTTTTTTGTATTTTATAGAAGTGGAATGCAAAATTCATATTGTTGTTCATTCTATGTGGATTTATTGAGGAATTTCACTGTAATATTTGATACACTATATACGTTATTACTTTTAGGTTGGTTACAGAGGACAGCGGGGTTTACGGATGTATCGTTGATGTTTTTGGCTTTAATGAGTCCCAGCGACCTCTCGATACAATCCAGCTCCTTGTTCAGAGCTCACCAATGTTTCTTACAGGTATGCTATCTCTTGCTTTTAGTCTTAGTCAAGTGTGGATTTTGCTTGTTTAAATACTTAACTTCATTTTCATGCCATTGAAGGCTAACAGATGATCAGTTAACCAAACCACTCTTGCCTCAGATCCTGAAAGGTTAACCAGTGCTCAAGCACACCCATCTCAGCAAGTAACTGGTAACTTTCTCACTTGAATCTGTGGTGAGAGACATAATGACAATGAGACACAATGGCGTATAAATCAAGTATCAGAGAGAGACTGTGGCAGGGCAGATATTCAAACTCACAACCCCTGGATTGATAGTCAGACATGCTACTGACCCAGCTAACTAATCCCAGCTTCTCCAGTTCAAATAAAGACTTTATTGTTACATAATAAAGAGTTTTGTGAGAGTTATTTCCCTTGTTCTATTTTACACCATTTGTTTTAGCTATGTTTGTGGTAATGCAGATTTATTAAAAGTGATGACCCATCCAAGACAAGCTGTAACCCTTCAGTGGTTGATGTCTTTATGAAATGTGAATTTTATTATTAAGGTATTTTTACCCCGATATGTTTTATTATAAGCAAAAATAATGGGGGGAAGTGGGGGGGGAATGTCAAAGAAGTATTTTTAAGAAGCATAACTTTTGCAGTTCGAGAAACCAACTTAAACCTACATGTCAATATGTGGAGGAAAATTCATACCTTATGAATATTCAACAAATAATAAAAAATAAATAAATTCTTAGATTTTAATCCAAATTTGTTCAATAGGAATAATAAAATATTGATCAGTAACTTTTTATTTCTTGGTTGAAACTAATATATTTTAGCTTGATTGTGAAGAATACTCAGAGCCTATACTGTAAGTTCTGTTTCCATGGTTACAAAGAACCAGTGTTGGTTGATGTTTAAGCCTGGGATCGAACCTGCAACATCTGATATGAGCAACTAACACTCTATCCACTGCACCGATGCCCATTTTGACATTGTGATTGAAATAAAATATTCCTCTCAACTGAACATAATTTGTATTGTAGAAGACAACTGCTACAAAAACACTGTACCGCACTGCCATATTTTTGGGTATGGGAAAGTGACGACCCCTGGTCCCTTCGGAATTATCAACATAATGGACACAAGACAGATGTTGCTTAGCACTGTTAGCAATAGCATGTACGACACGATGTCGTCATCTTGTAGTAATGCCCTACAAGATCTAGATTGTGGACTGTTTACCCCGAAATGCAAGGCTGGGGAACCAGTGCCTCTGTGCAGGGACCACTGTGAAGGTATTATTCAGTTTAACAAATATACATGAATGTCAGCCTGGAAAACCAGTGCATCTGTGTCCGCTATTGCTGATAAATATTTTATTTTACAGGTCTGTATCTTATAAATGAGCTGATTAATAACATGTTTTTTGTATGAAAAAGCAATATTTTATTCATCATTCATGATTTCTGTGGAAGGGTATCATGTTTATTCATTTATGATTTCTGTAGAAGGGTATCATGTTTTATTCATTCATGATTTATGTAGAAGGGTATCATGTTTATTCATTCATGATTTCAGTAGAACGGTATCATGTTTATTCATTTATGGTTTCTGCAGAAGGGTATCATGTTTATTCATTTATGATTTATGTAGAAGGGTATCATGTTTATTCATTCATGATTTATGTAGAAGGGTATCATGTTTATTCATTCATGATTTCTATAGAAGGGTATCATGTTTATTCATTTATGATTTCTGTAGAAGGGTATCATGTTTATTCATTTATGATTTCTGTAGAAGGGTATCATGTTTATTCATTCATGATTTCTGTAGAAGGGTATCATGTTTATTCATTTATGATTTCTGTAGAAGGGTATCATGTTTATTCATTTATGATTTCTGTAGAAGGGTATCATGTTTTATTCATTCATGATTTATGTAGAAGGGTATCATGTTTATTCATTCATGATTTCTGTAGAAGGGTATCATGTTTATTCATTTATGATTTCTGTAGAAGGGTATCATGTTTATTCATTTATGATTTCTGTAGAAGGGTATCATGTTTATTCATTTATGATTTCTGTAGAAGGGTATCATGTTTATTCATTCATGATTTCTGTAGAAGGGTATCATGTTTATTCATTCATGATTTCTGTAGAAGGGTATCATGTTTATTCATTTATGATTTCTGTAGAAGGGTATCATGTTTATTCATTCATGATTTCTGTAGAAGGGTATCATGTTTATTCATTCATGATTTCTGTAGAAGGGTATCATGTTTATTCATTTATGATTTCTGTAGAAGGGTATCATGTTTTATTCATTCATGATTTATGTAGAAGGGTATCATGTTTATTCATTTATGATTTCTGTAGAAGGGTATCATGTTTATTCATTTATGATTTCTGTAGAAGGGTATCATGTTTATTCATTTATGATTTCTGTAGAAGGGTATCATGGTGATTCATTTATGATTTCTGTAGAAGGGTATCATGTGTATTCATTCGTGATTTCTGTAGAAGGGTATCATGTTTATTCAGTCATGATTTCTGTAGAAGGGTATCATGTTTATTCATTCATGATTTCTGTAGAAGGGTATCATGTTTATTCATTCATGATTTCTGTAGAAGGATATCATGGTGATTTATTATTCCTCCCTCCCTCCCTCCCTCCCTCCCTCTCTCCCTCCCTCCCTCCCTTCCTTCCTTCCTTCCTTCCTTCGTTCCTTCCTTCCTTCCTTCCTTCCTTGACAGCCTTCCTTCTCTACTTTCCTCTTATCCTTCGTTCACTTTTTCCCTTCTTCCTTCCTTTTTATCTTTCCTTCCTTCCCTCCCTCCCTCCCTATCTCTCTTCCTTCCTGTATCCATTTTTTCACTCATTCATTCAATTAATTTGCTAATTTTGCCTACAGAAATAGTGTCACTATGTTTGACTGCCCCATCCACGGAGTCGAAGCGGGATTACTATTTGTACGGATGTGCCTTCTTACCATATATGGACGAGGAACCAAACTGTGTTAGAGTCTGGTCAGGTACGAATCTATAACTGTCAATAATATGTGTTAGTTTATACCGATTTATTATAAATTATGATCAAAGCTCAGAGCTTATTTAAACTTCTATCAAGTCCTTTTTCTGGGTAGAACCAAAATTGAGTGTTTTTTTTAAGGCATCTGTTAGTTGGGATAAACCCTAACCTCTGGTGTGACCCATCAACACTCTATCCACAACATTTTTAAGTGATGATACCCGGAAATTTCCGAACATTGATCATTTACAGTCCCATACAAGTGAGGCCAGCTAGACTAAACCATTGAGGTTATTCCATAGGTTAGATCTAATTCAAATATCGGCAATAGTAGCAAGACATTTCAATTCATGTTTTTAACTTTACCAATGGTAGTTAAGACCAGACATAATCCAAATATTTTCAGTTATATCAGTTTTAATTGCATTTAAAGGAAATAACATATTTATTATGATGCTTTAATTACCTGACCAAATATTACAGGTTGCAGCAATACTTACATAGCAGCAACAGGGACGTTGCGTTCACAGAATTATCCTGACATTTTCCCCGACCAATCAAACTGCTCCTACTCTCTACATGTGGAACGTTTCCATAGTGTTGAGATAGAAATTGTGGATTTTGACATCAAAGCAGGAACTGGTAGAGAAGTATGCTATTTTGAGGTGAGTATTTATATTAATTGTAACAATAAGGGACATCATTCTAAACTTATTTATGGAGCATGTGGTCCAATGGTAGAGCATTGTACCCAGAATCTTAGGTCGTTGGTTCGATCCTCCCCCATGGCAATGTGTTAAGTGTCCTTGAGCAAGACCCTTTATACGCATATACTAAGTACTGTCAAACCTGTCTTAAGCAGCCAGTTAAGGGAAGGAGAAAAAATGGCATTTTAAAACAGGTTGTTGCTTAATACAGGTTAATTTGTTCTGAAAACATAGAAATTGGAAATAGCAAATATGGCTGCTTAAGACAAGTGGCTGCTTAATAGAGGTGGCCACTTTCACAGGTTTTACTGTACTGGTTTTACCTAGGAAGACTTGGAGTGTGGTGTGTCTTAATTGTAATAACTCTCACAATCGAAGTAAAATCAATAAAATTTAAAAAAACAAAAAAACATTTGTGACGAGGAAAACTGCTTCATTTAACTGTTTGGAGCTTAGTTTGAAATCTTTTACAGTATTACATATAAGATAATGACAATTGTGGCTTTTTTGTATAGTATACAAGATAACAACATTAGATTGGTAGGTTTTGGTAGTTGAATTAACTACTGACGAGGAACTGGTTTTGGTTGTTTTAATATCAACTAGTTTCGACCCTTTCCAGGTCTTCTTCAAGATAACAACATTTACATGTATGACAAAGATAGAATGTAAAGATGAATAAGAGAAAAGGGAACATGACTATAATAGAATGTAATATATAAGATACATTATTAGGGGGAATTGTGGGCGACATTGATATGGGAGGAGATAATAATGTTCATACCAGGTAAAACAATATATATGGTGTTAGAAACAATGTGTATTTTAATGTAAATAATTATTTTGTACTTCATTGAAAAATAAAGTTAAAAGTTTAGACTGGTTTTCGTAAATTTGACGGTACTTCAGACATACAAGCACGGTGCCAGTGTGAATGGCTATCAACACCATGGAAACCCTAGATTTTTTACAAAAATAAATTGTCATATTTCTGACAACAATAATATTTTTTTACATTTATTGTAAAACAAGATTGTATTTTTCTTGGTCAGCAGGTAGATATTTTGACCTAATGTCAGGAGGTCAATAGTGGTTTGACCCCCAACTAGGACAATGTTTGTGCTGGTTCTGGGGAATAACATTTATTCCATTTGCTCTACTCAACAGTTTGTGCTCAACTCAAAAACAAATGGACTCATTATAATGAAATACCATAATTCTCTTATTATTACCACTGCCAAGTATAACCTGCAGGCTGATTTTGAAGCCAAAACTGGTGGATAAATGCTTATATCCACGAATAACAGGCAGTCATGAAACCGATTGTTTACTACGGTAACCATTTTGAAATCAAAAGACGAATTTGAATTGGCTAATTATTGACTTACAAAAGCCAGACTGGCTTTTTATATAATTTTGTAAAACTGCATGTGAAATATTGTTAAAGTTTGTACTATGTAAAACCTCGGAAGAAAAATTGCGGGTTATAATCGGAGAGTTTCGGTAAAAATACTTCTGCAATCCAGCATTTGTTACTCTCACATTGTGAAATTGTGCCTGAATACAAATTTGAGCTGAGCATGAACATTTTTTTTGTAACCTCCGCATTAAGGTATCTTTCTACCCAAGAAGACATTGAGTTTATTTGTGTGATATTGTGAAAGCTTGTGTCACAAAGATATAAAATCTAATTCATACATCAGTTCATGGGCATTAAAAATAGGAGATGATGGAGTTATTACAGTTTCACATCCTCCTCCTTTGAAGGTGAACAATTTCAAAGTATGTAAGGCCATTATAAATTAATTGCTAGATTCTCAACCAAATTTTTCTAAAAAAGGGGAATTAAAAAAAAAATTTTTTTTGTGTGTTTAATTTTTTATGAAGATAAGAAGGGTCAGTGAGGCATGAAATTTAGGGGGTAGGCAGGGATGATAATCTTGCAATTAATTTATCATGGTCTAAACATTGTTTTAGATTCAAGACACAGTCCAAGGATCAGTGATAATGCATGTGTCTTGTGGTGATGCCCCAGATGTCACAACCATAAGGACACAAGGAAATACTGCAGTTATACGCTTGGTTACTGATGAAGTAAGCAGTGGTCGAGGGTTTTATGTGAAATACAAACAATGTGAGTATCATTGTCATGCCCTTGCTATGAAAACCTTTATTTTAGTGTTATTGGTAAAAGGTTATTGTTTTCACACCAAATCCAACTGGTGGTTTCACAGGGTTTCCCTGTTTAGTCCTCCATCAAGACCAATATAACACCATCAGCTGCATCATCTAAAGAGATTTGTTTTAAAAAAACAACATATACTAGTTATATTATAACAGTGTAAAATAACAGACTTTCATCAGGTAATGAAAGTTTTAGCTCTACTGGTCAGGGGCAGGCTTCACTGAATATCTGAAGCTGAGTTTTTCCTCAGCTAAAAAACTTTATTTTTCCAAATGAATTCATTTCCTTAGAGCATTGCACATTAAATAACCATTCAGATTGAAGTCAGAACAAAACTGATAAAAAAATTACATGCCAAATGATCAATGTTAATGAAAGTATATAGCACTATGAATAGTTGGGTTGAAATATTTCAAGTTGAGATGTTTAGTGAAACTGGAGTCTGATGTCAGGACTTCATATGACAATTTGTCTAACATCGCTTTGTGGATTTTGACCAAATTTGGTGCAAGGCATCCTTACATGAAACTCTTTCATAGGTGGCCCTTATGTCTTTAATGTCTCCACTGCCCAAGACACTTTTGATAAATTAATAAAATGTAAAACTTAAAAAAATTCACTCAAACTATGTAACAATCCCTGGAGTATAGATATTTTACAGATAGCCTTGGGTCATGGCTGGGTACAAAGTCTGTTCAAGCCGGGAACCTGGAGTCGAATTTAGAGTCATAGAGTTTTAAAGGGAATGTTTAAAAAAGCCTTCTTCACTGAAACTGTATAAGGCCTGTAGCTTAAATCTTTTATATGTAGCATTTGTTCATGGCTGACTACCAAGTTTGTTGAGATCTGATCGCTGGGCCAGAACTACATAATGCTTATGAATTAAATAACTTAAAAGTTTATAAGACAAAAAAAAGGAAAATAATAAAAAATAATGCTGGAATGTCTTGTAATTACAGTTTTGAGTAATGGCTGTAGGTCAAGGTCAGGGGAGAATGACCTTGTCCTATCATCACCAAGGTTTCCTGAGACTCACCTGTCTTTAGAGACAGAAAGTTGCCTGTCAACACTTGTGTATCTGAACAACTCAAGTAAGTACCATGCATATGTAAATCATTGTCGAGTAAGTGCATGATACATGTAGTCATGACAACGGATCATTCTGGACCAAGTAGTCTTAGGGGCTGACATTGAATGCCATAATCATACAGTTTCAAAATTGGTGTTAAACCTTATTCAATTTGACAACAGAAAACCAAATCAAAGTACCAAATAATACTGTTAATAATATAGGTTACTGAACATGTATGGAGAAATATTAGTTGGGACTCAGTGTTTTGGCCAAGGAATTGTATAGGGAAGGAAAGGCAAATGCTTGAGATTTTGTGAATGCAAACATATTCATGCAAAATCTTGCAATATTTTGTTTCATTTTGGCCATGATAAATTAATTCTACTTTATCATCCCCGCCCGCCCCTCTAATTTTCATGCCACCCCGACCCTTTTTATTTTCATAAAAAAAAAATATATATATATATAAAGTCCTCCCACCCTCCCCGTTTTTAAGATAAATTTGGATGATAATCTAGCAATTAATTTATAGTTGCCTTATTTTAACCTCTATTCATCTCAGGAACACAAATAAAAGTTCTTACTTTGCAGAATGAAATTCTCATCATAACATTGGCATTCCCAGCAATTTGTGTTGATAATTAATTACTGAAGTACTTCAAATTACAAAATGTGTATACGTCTGCTGCTAAAATAACAACAAAATCACAAGAAATTTTACTTCAAACTTAAAAATCTTTAACCCTTTACTTCATATAGACGCCTTTGGACACCTCTAATATAGACCCTTTTGGACACCTAATATAGAAGGCTTTTGAATTATTGGGAATTATGTTTATACTAACTGACAGAGTGGAAAATGAGCAATCTGAACACTTCCTGCACTGTTTTCAAAGGCCTTCTGTCATTGGTGCGGGAAAACCCATATCTATGGAGTAGAGGGTTAATTGAAGATCATTTTGTGTGATCAAACATTTTAAAACATCTTAGATTACATACAACATGTATAAATATGTTATGTACAAGAAAACCTGCAGTTGTCTGTGAATTTTGAATGATTAATTTGCCAAATAAGCAATCGTTGGTTTTGGTATTTTATCAACATTTAGTCAGGAGATGCAAGTTTCCTATCCTTCTATTTAAGTCCTTGTTTTGGCAGAGTTATTAAACGTATAGGTAAATATATTTGTTGGGACAAGTTGTTTTGGCTGGTGGATTTCAAGCTTTCCGGTAATATTTCTCCATACATGTTCAGTAACCGGTACTATTTTTACAGATGTTGAATTCTTTGATGAGAAGGAGAAAGTAGTTCGTACTTCCATTGAGTGTGCTAAAGTTCCCATTTAATATGAATGTTTGCAGTATCATAAAAAATTGTCTCGGTTGGGCCACAGGAACCAATTAAAAAATATTTGACTCGGGGGGCTAAAATATTGACTCGGTCGGGTCACAGGAAACAAAGCTATTTTTTCATTTGACCTAAACTGTCTCATTACTGGCAGTGTGTTTTATGCATTTTACATATTATACACATATTTCATACAAAATCTGATTTGTCTGACCCAAACATTTTACCCCCCCCCCCCCCCCCCACACCTCTCACCATTTGCAAAATGCATTGCCCTGGGGGTTGGGGCATTTACATGGGGTAGCAGTCATGGTACATGTACATATCAAATTGTAGGAAAATTGTAGGAAATTGTAATTAAGTTCAAAATAACTGAAAATTTTTACACCTACAAAGATAATTACCATCATAGCAATTTCTATGTAAATTGTCTTTAAATATTCCAGAAGACACATTATACGTGAAGGTGTCACATGTCAGTGATGGGTGTGTGCGGATATCTCATATCGTTAATGAGACACATGTACGTCACACGGAGACGGTGTGTGCCATAACTGACCCCATTTACAGAAGTGTACAAGGACAGGTATATATCCAGACTAGTATAGCAAATGAAATGTACATTTAGCATCTTGTATGCTAGAAATAATATTGATACAGTATATTATAATATAATAATAGGCTGAATGGTCCAAGGCACTGTCTCAAGATCACTTACCTCTCACTGCTAAGGCTGTAGGTTCGAGTTCCACTCGCTCCAAAAACTTTATGTGAGAAAGTTTGCCAGTTAAATCTTGAAGGATGGTTACATGGTTCTACTCAGATTCATTCTGAGGTCTTCCTTCACCCATTAAACCTAAAATGTGTCAAAAATGGTGGTAAACCCTAATAAAAAAAGAAGAAATAATTATACTACAATGGAATTATGACTCCCCACATCTGTCATGTTGCATAAATTGTAATTTATGGCAAATTTTACATGTCTTTTTTAATACAAAGCAATTTGACATCAAAACATGTCATAGTTGCATTCTAAGATTCTTTACAAATAGATATAAGCTGGTAGTGAGTCGGTAAGATTCTTTACAAATAGATATAAGCTGGAAGTGAGCTGGTAAGATTCTTTACAAATAGATATAAGCTGGAAGTGAGCTGGTAAGATTCTTTACAAATAGATATAAGCTGGTAGTGAGCCGGTAAGATTCTTTACAAATAGATATAAGCTGGAAGTGAGCTGGTAAGATTCCTTACAAATAGATATAAGCTGGTAGTGAGCTGGTAAGATTCTTTACAAATAAATATAAGCTGGTGGTGAGCTGGTAAGATTCTTTACAAATAGATATAAGCTGGTAATGTATTTTTGGTCATTTCAGCCATTTGGTTTTTCAGATGTTTGTGGAGATTTGCTGCAACAATAATTCATGTATATAATGAAAGTTTTGTTATTTTGTTTTCAGGTTCTACTAGATTTTGATGAGACAACCGTGTATGAGATGGAAATTCACAAACAATCTTATGGTAATGATTGAAATATCTTATAACTGGCTCGTATAAGAGATTGATTGAATATTTAGCATCATTTTTATGTCATCAAGGGTTAACAAATAATCAGTTAACCTAACCACTGTTTCCTGAGATCCTGAAAGCTTAACCAGTACTCAAGCACATCTCATCTCCGCAAGTAACTGATAACTTTCCCACTTGAATCAGCGGTGAGAGACAAATGGTAATGAGATGAAATGTCATATATCAATCATCACGGAGGCTGTAGCAGGGCGGGGATTGGAACTCATGATCCCTGGATTGATAGTCAGCTGCATAACCGACTGAGCTAATCAGGCCTGGCATTGTATTTGAGACACCAATACATTTTTTTTTTTTATGAAAAATATTTAAATTAGGATAAAAGCAGGTTTCATTTCTAAATTGGTATAGGTGATAAGAAAAAAAAAATTAAAGTACACTGGTGGGCCCAGTTAGCTCAGTCAGTTGCACATCTGACTATCAATTTAGGGGTCATGAGTTTGAATCTCGACCTAGTTACACAGTCTCCATAATGGTTTGCCTTATTGTCATTTGTCTTCCAGCATTGATTCAAGTGGGAAAGTAATCAGTTACTTGCTAGGCCTGGATGGCATAAAAAAGATGCTAAATATTAAAATAAACAAAATATTAGTACATTCAAACACTGGATACACGTAATAGATAGTACAATCATGTATCAAGTAATTTATTTATTAACTTAAAAATTTATGAAGTTTATTTTCTTTTTATTAAATAGTGATATATCTATATAATACAGTGAAACCTGTCTTAAGCAGCCAGTCAAGGGATGAAGCCTAATTGACCTTTTAAGACAGGTTGTTGCTTAATACAGGTTAATTTGCTCTGAAAGCATAAAAATGGGAAATAGAAAATGTAGCTGCTTAAGACAAGTGGCTGCTTAATAGAGGTGGCCGCTTACACAGGTTTGACTGTAAATGTTTTCCATGACAGAGTCACAAGATTACTGGGCTGTTACTGCTGAGGTCGTGGGTTTGAGCCCAGCTTAATACAATATAAAACTTTGTGTTAGGAACACTCAATACTGTGAACTTGATACCATAAATTTCAGTCAAACCTGTATATGTGGTCACCTCTATAAAGCAGCCACTTGTCTCAAGCAGCCACATTTGTTATTTCTCATGTAAATGCCTTCAGAGCAAATTAACCTGCATTAAACAACAACTTTTGCTCCTTCCCTTGATTGGCTGCTTAAGACAGGTTTGACTGTAGTGAAAATGGTGGTATTATTAACCCTTTACTCCATAGATACGCGTTTTCCCCCACCAATCACAGAAGGCCTTTGAAAACAGTGCAGTCTGAACATTTCCTGCACTGTTTTCCACTCTGTCAGTTAATATAAACATAATTCACCTATTGCCGATATGTGGTGAATTAATGCTTTCAATTTGGAAGAGTCCAAGAAAATGCTTATGGAACAAAGGATTGAAAAAAAGATGGAAAAAAATACAAAAACAAAAAGCTTGAGAAAAGTGCAATTTTGTAGTTAGTGTGTGCTATAAATAGTAACATAATTTTATAATAAAAAAATCACTTTTTTGTTTGTCTGCAGTGCGAAGTATAGACACTGTAACACTAGATGGCGCTGGTCTGGTAGAGGTGCAGTCAGAGGGTGAGATAGGTTTTATGTGCGGATACCTGTATCAGCCTGCCGCAGATGTCATTTGCAGGTCCCTCGGCTATGGGTATATAAAGTTACTAACAAGAAATGTAAAAAAAGATGTAAAGTATGTAACAAGTCAAGGAATGTTCTCATTGGTCAATATTTTAGTAAATATGACAAAGTGATTCTTTAAGGGGAGTGTATCAGGATAAAATGCTACAAAAACAGGCCCTTTTCAATATATTATTTTGGCATGTTTATATAGTGTCATTTGGGGTCAATGAGTATATACAGGCATGGTATATTGAAACAAATGTTTTAAACCAATTTTAAAATTTCAAAAAATCCTCAAATAATCCTTATGGAGAAATTGGTCACCATTTACCTTCATTTCTTATTTAAAAACCTATTGTTTAAAACAGAGATTTCATTTCACTGTACTTCAGTCTAAAACCATTAAGTTTTTAGATAATTTTAATATCATTGTATGTTCAAAATTGAAAAATATAATATTTGAGGAAATAAAATTATCAGCAAATAGCGAGCATAAACATTGGATGCAGTTTGACATTAAAATGATAGTGTAAATTTAAGTTTGTATAATGTTGTAGATATTTGCAGTTGTTTTTTTTTTCTTTCTATTATTTGTTTGCACTAATCGCCACCATGGTGTTATAGAGTGCAAAGTTTATATTTAAAGTATTTTAGCATTTATTCTGTCTTCCAGATGGCCAGGGGAAGTGACAGAATTCATCCCAACATCCACAACCATCCCAAAGTTGCTCAGCGGTATCCAATGTACGGGGCAGGAGACACATGTCAGCAAGTGTGGGGCAGTGTTTGACGCTCAGGGCAGTAACTCTTGTAGCAGCAAATACTTCCACAAGCTACAGTGTAGTAAGTAAAACTGGGTTTGAAAATATTGGATGGTTCAATCTTTCCCAGGGTGCACTAGGCTATGCTCCATTAACCTCTGTCAACGTCTAAAGTTTTGCAATATTGTTGCAATATCATGTCTACTGGCACAATATTATCAAAATCATGACTTGTCAGTTTTGCATTATTTTCATACAAAATCAGCAGTTATACTTCCACATTAAACATGTACCGGTACATGCGTTGGATTATTTTGCGCAGAAGTTAATAGAAGTAAACAAGTATTTAAAAAACATTTTAAAGTTAAAAAGCAGATTTAATTTGAATGGAATATGTTAAAATTGGCATGTCTTTATTATGACTGATGTCAGAGTGATCATGTGAAGGTTTTATATTGTAAGAATCTTACAAAACATTAGCAGAGGTCAGTGATGAACTCTGGGAGAGAAATGGAGCTGGTTATAAAACAGGTACTTTGTCAAATAAATGTCTCACACTCCAGTTAATTTTGTACCTTTCTACATATTAGAGAGGTGCACTTCTGGGTTCTAAAAGTGTCTTGTTTCCATAGGTAGTCCTCTGTTGATACAAATATGAAGGTAACAAAACATGGGGTAGACCAGATTGCTTTTTCATAATTTTGATGGTTTGATGACACTATGCATCTTTAAACTTTCATTCAACACCACCCAATGTCATTCAAACTTGGTAGAATGTATGAAAATGTTCTAATATTGTCATATGTACTATGAAATACAGTTGATACTAGCTAACTCGAACTCTTATATTTCGAAATTCCTGTTATCTCAAATTTGAAGTTTGGTCCCGTTTTTTCAGGCCCTTCTATTTCTATATTAATTAACTCCTGATATATCAAATTCCAGTAATTCGAATTATTCACTATTTCGAATCTGTTCTTCGGTCCCTCCATCCTAAAATCTATTGATTTTTCACTCGTTAATTTACTGTGCGAAGATGAAAGGCAAACCGCCGAAGGTGATAATTGCAGATCCCATACCTGTAATTTATCGCTTCATGTGTCTGTCCTGGCAGGTAAGGTAATTGTGTCATCAAATTGTTATGGTACAAACACAAGTGAAACACACGCTAATTAGGCAAACAACGCTGCTTCTTGTTTGGGTGAAGAAGTTTTAGAAGACGTTTGTTCTTTTTTTTCATCTTATTTTTTATTTGTAAAGTTGTTGTAACCATTGCTTGTATATAACCTGTGTTTATTTTTCTGTTGTATATTCTATTTATTTGATATTCATGAAGTCAAAATAAAAAGTATAAAAACATTTTATTTATCTATTATAGCACAATTAAAAAATTACAATGTTCACACACTGAGCAAATAGACAATTAGCCTAGACACGGAAAACAATGCGCAACATATGTTTGCGTAGAAGAAAAAAACAAAGTTTATATTATGTGTAAATTATAACCACAACATTTATTTTGAGTATAAAACAACAAATATAGGTATTTACATGTACACATATTTTCAACGATTTATGAAGTGGGTGGAGTAACTTGTAAAAAGTTGCACAAAAGTAGACTCCTGATAAATTGAAATCCGGATTTTTCGAATTATTTTTACGCACCCACGGAATTATAAATAACGAGTTTCGACTATATGACCATTTTAAGCATTTTCTACAAAAAATAACGCCTAACCAATTTACACAGTTCTGATTTCTTGGGTACAAGAATCTTGCTACCATCTTTAAGGGGAGATAATTGGTAAATGAGAGACATGTATGAACTTTTTCTCAAGCCATGAATAAAAATGTCTGTGTTTCAGGTCAGCAGACCATACCTAAAACAAGGTCCCAACCCAAAACTGTTTTTAGCAGTCCACCTGTTACAGTTAAGTTAAAGTTGTGGAGGAGGATGGATTTACACAGATTCATCTGAGACTTTTCTCTAACAATTAAACTTGATGCCTGAAATATGTAACCTGCAAATGCTGTGTGTCCCTTTAAGTGAAACTATTTCATGGCTATTGTATGGCTGTCTAAAAATTGATGTGTGTTGCTTTAAGTGAACGTTTATCAGAATTGATGTGTGTTGTTTCAGTGAAAAATTATCAAAATTGATGTGTGTTGCTTTAAGTGAACATTTATCAGAATTGATGTGTGTTGCTTTAAGTGAACATTTATCAGAATTGATGTGTGTTGCTTTAAGTGAACATTTATCAGAATTGATGTGTGTTGCTTTAAGTGAACATTTATCAGATTGATTGTTGCTTTAAGTGAACATTTATCAGAGTTGATGTGTGTTGCTTTAAGTGAACATTTATCAGAATTGATTGTTGCTTTAAGTGAACATTTATCAGAATTGATGTGTGTTGCTTTAAGTGAACGTTTATCAGAATTGATGTGTTTTGCTTTAAGTGAACATTTATCAAAATTGATTGTTGTTTCAGTGAAAATTCATCAGAATTGATGTGTGTTGCTTTAAGTGAACATTTTTCACAATTGATGTGTGTTGTTTCAGTGAAAATTTATCAGAATTGATGTGTGTTGTTTTAAATGAACATTTATCAGAATTGATGTGTGTTGTTTTAAGTGAACATTTATCAGAATTGATGTGTGTTGCTTTAAGTGAACATTTATCAAAATTGATGTGTGTTGTTTCAGTGAAAAATTATCAAAATTGATGTGTGTTTCTTTAAGTGAACATTTATCAGAATTGATGTGTGTTGCTTTAAGTGAACATTTATCAAAATTGATGTGTGTTGTTTCAGTGATAATTCATCAGAATTGATGTGTGTTGTTTTAAATGAACATTTATCAGAATTGATGTGTGTTGTTTTAAGTGAACATTTATCAGAATTGATGTGTGTTGCTTTAAGTGAACATTTATCAAAATTGATGTGTGTTGTTTCAGTGAAAAATTATCAAAATTGATGTGTGTTTCTTTAAGTGAACATTTATCAGAATTGATGTGTGTTGCTTTAAGTGAAAATTTATCAAAATTGATGTGTGTTGCTTTGAGTGAAAATTTATCAGAATTGATGTGTGTTGTTTTAAGTGAACATTTATCAGAATTGATGTGTGTTGCTTTAAGTGAACATTTATCAGAATTGATGTGTGTTGTTTCCTGTCAAAATTTATTGAAATTGATGTGTGTTGTTTTAAGTGAAAATTCATCAGAATTGATGTGTGTTGTTTCAGTGAAAAATTATCAAAATTGATGTGTGTTGCTTTAAGTGAACATTTATCAGAATTGATGTGTGTTGCTTTAAGTGAACATTTATCAGAATTGATGTGTGTTGCTTTAAGTGAACATTTATCAGAATTGATGTGTGTTGCTTTAAGTGAACATTTATCAGATTGATTGTTGCTTTAAGTGAACATTTATCAGAGTTGATGTGTGTTGCTTTAAGTGAACATTTATCAGAATTGATTGTTGCTTTAAGTGAACATTTATCAGAATTGATGTGTGTTGCTTTAAGTGAACATTTATCAGAATTGATGTGTTTTGCTTTAAGTGAACATTTATCAAAATTGATGTGTGTTGTTTCAGTGAAAATTCATCAGAATTGATGTGTGTTGCTTTAAGTGAACATTTATCACAATTGATGTGTGTTGTTTCAGTGAAAATTTATCAGAATTGATGTGTGTTGTTTTAAATGAACATTTATCAGAATTGATGTGTGTTGTTTTAAGTGAACATTTATCAGAATTGATGTGTGTTGCTTTAAGTGAACATTTATCAAAATTGATGTGTGTTGTTTCAGTGAAAAATTATCAAAATTGATGTGTGTTTCTTTAAGTGAACATTTATCAGAATTGATGTGTGTTGCTTTAAGTGAACATTTATCAAAATTGATGTGTGTTGTTTCAGTGAAAATTCATCAGAATTGATGTGTGTTGTTTTAAATGAACATTTATCAGAATTGATGTGTGTTGTTTTAAGTGAACATTTATCAGAATTGATGTGTGTTGCTTTAAGTGAACATTTATCAAAATTGATGTGTGTTGTTTCAGTGAAAAATTATCAAAATTGATGTGTGTTTCTTTAAGTGAACATTTATCAGAATTGATGTGTGTTGCTTTAAGTGAAAATTTATCAAAATTGATGTGTGTTGCTTTGAGTGAAAATTTATCAGAATTGATGTGTGTTGTTTTAAGTGAACATTTATCAGAATTGATGTGTGTTGCTTTAAGTGAACATTTATCAGAATTGATGTGTGTTGTTTCCTGTCAAAATTTATTGAAATTGATGTGTGTTGTTTTAAGTAAAAATTCATCAGAATTGATGTGTGTTGTTTTAAGTGAAAATTAATCTTTCAGTGAAAATTTATCAGAATTGATGTGTGTTGCTTTAAGTGAAAATTCATCAGAATTGATGTGTGTTGCTTTAATTAGAAATGTATCAGAATTGATGTGTGTTGTCAGAATTGCCATTAAACAAGTCACTTCTGACGTCATCAGCACATGCTTAGATGTTGAACTGTGGTAATAAATGTAATTTGCTTGTTATATTAATTTTATTCTATGCAAAACTTTGATGTTAGTACTTTTTTTTTAAAATCTCAGAAAGTGTTATTTTTTAGCTCTACTGGCCAAAGGCCAGAAGTGCTTATGAGACGGCGCGTTGTCCATCGTCTGTCGTCTGATGTCTGTTGTCTGTCATCTGTCGTCGGTTAGCGGACTTTCTCTGAAACCACTAGGTCAATTAAACTGAAACTTCACATTTCGATCTGAAATTCATGATGACCGTCGTTACTAAAAATAGTCCAAAACTTCGAAAATCTTTTTCTCGTAAACGGCTCAACAGATTTTCAAAATGTTTATGTAGTAATGATGACCAACTATAGTTTTGTTAGATTTGTTCAAATGATGTCCCTAGGGTTAAATACGACCCCGCCCCGAGTGTTCAAATAGGGGACACATGTAATAATATTTTTTTTTTTTTTTTCTTTAAAATGGAAATAATTTTGCCTTTATCTTCCCAGAAGCATTGTTTGGTGAAGTAGGTTCAGATTTGTAAAAATGACTGGGTTCACTGTCTTAAGGGGTCAAGAGAAACGCAAAAGGGTAAAAATTGGGAATTACAAAAATCGTTTTCTTAAGAACCGGTATGTCAGATTTGTTCATATTTGGCATAAGTCATCCCTATGTGTAGGGGTTTGATTGCAGATAAGAATTTAGAGGCTAAAATTTATAGGGCCCTGTAAGGGAATTAGAATTTTACATAGGGATACTATGGGAAAACAGAAATTCTCTCTTTTTTTTTCATTTATTCTGAAACCACTAGGTCAATTAAACTGAAACTTCACATGGATGTTCCTATTGCATTGGAGACTATACAGAAAATTTATTTTTCTATCTAAAATTCAAGATGGCCTACATTCCTAAAAATAGTCCAAAACTTAAAAAATCTTCTTCTCATGAACAGTCCAACAGATTTTCAAAATGTTTATGTAGTAATGATGACCAACTATAGTTAGATTTGTTCAAATGGTGTCCCTAGTGTTAAAAATGACCCTGTCCTGAGTCAGTAGAGCGTCATCAGGCCCTCTTGGGCCTCTTGTTTTTGTATTTATATCACGATGTCATGTATTTCAGAGCCTGTGAGTCTGTCATGTGACTTTATGTCATCCACGTGTGGATACACGCTGTCAGAACAAATCCTTCATTCTCAAGACGGTAAGAAAGTGATCATCTGATTAGTCTTAACTTAATTAAAAATATAAAATATAAATTACACTTGAACTTTTGTGATATGTTATGTTGTTACAAGGTCAGAGCATGTTGGAAGTGGATTTTAACCCTTTGCTCCATAAGCATTTTCTTGGACTCTTCCAATTTGAAAGCATTAATTCGCCATATATCAGCAATGGGTGAATTATGTTTATATTAACTGACAGAGTGGAAAACAGTGCAGGAAGTGTTCAGATTGCTCGTTACCTTCTGTGATTGGTGCAGGAAAACGTGTATCTATGGAGTGAGGGGTTAAGTATCTTTTCATTTTTGTTTCAATGATAATGTCATAACAATTAAATACACACTACGAAGAGCAACAAACTGAACTGAACTATATTAAACTATTATAATATATATAATGTATGACACAATATGTTACCATACAATACAATGCAATAAAATGCAATACTGTACAATGCAATGTAGTACAGTACGGTGCGATGCAGTGCAATGCTGTACAGTACAAGACAATGCAGTACAGTACAGTACAGTTCAGTACAGTACAGTTCAGTAAAGTACAGTACAGTACAGTACAGTACAGTACAGTACAGTACAGTACAGTACAGTACAGTTTTGCATGTGTTGCCTACAGGCTCTTATTAACCCAGGCAGACATCAAGTGAGATTTATCTAAGTTGTGAGAAATCATATCAAAACGTGTAAAATAGATAACTTTAATCAAAATATAAAAATAATAATATCGGCTTCCTTGCATGGTTTTACAGTTGGAATATACATAGCCACAGCTGTTTATGCCACTGGGACAGCGAGGTCCCCGGGATTTCAGTATACGCCTGGGGTGACGATAAAGTTTGATTACTCCATACGTCGTTCTGCAGGTGATCATATCACCATAGTGCTCTTTAACATGGTGTCCAACACTTCACAAGCACTGTGGCAGTCACAGCAGCGGGCAGTTTACGGAACATTTAGTGGTAAGTCTGAGTTGATTTCTAAATATGACAGTGTGTTTTGCCAATGATGCAGTGGATATTGACAGCAGGTTATGTGAATGATATTTGTATGTAAATATGATTGTTGTCAATGGCACAGTGGTGAAACTATGACACTGTTGGTTGTCAGTGATGCAGTGGGTAATGACAGCAGGTTATGTGAATGACATTTGTATGTAAATATTATTGTTGTCAATGGCACAGTGGTGAAAATATGACACTGTTGGTTGTCAGTGATGCAGTGGGTAATGACAGCAGGTTATGTGAATGACATTTGTATGTAAATATGATTGTTGTCAATGGCACAATGGTGAAAGTATGACACTGTCGGTTGTCAGTGATGCAGTGGGAAATGACAGCAGGTTATGTGAATGACATTTGTATGTAAATATGATTGTTGTCAATGGCACAATGGTGAAATTATGACACTGTCGGTTGTCAGTGATGCAGTGGGTAATGACAGCAGGTTATGTGAATGACATTTGTATGTAAATATGATTGTTGTCAATGGCACAGTGGTGAAAGTATGACACTGTCGGTTGTCAATGATGCAGTGGGGAATGACAGCAGGTTACATGAAAGACATTTGTATAAAAATATGACTGTTGTCAATGGCACAGTGGTGAAAGTATGACACTGTCGGTTGTCAGTGATGCAGTGGGTAATGACAGCAGGTTATGTGAATGACATTTGTATGTAAATATGATTGTTGTCAATGGCACAGTGGTGAAAGTATGACACTGCCAGTTGTCAGTGATGCTGTGGGTAGTGACAGCAGGCTATGTGAATGACATTTGTATGTAAATTTGATTGTTGTCAATCGCACAATGATGAAAGTATGACACTGTCGGTTGTCAGTGATGCTGTGGGTAGTGACAGCAGGCTACGTGAATGACATTTGTATGTAAACATGATTGTTGTCAATGGCACAATGGTGAAAGTATGACACTGTCGGTTGTCAGTGATTCTTTGGGTGTTTGAATATTTAGCCTCATTTTTATGCCCTCGAGAATTAACATCAGAAAACTGTTAATCTTACCACTTTTTCCTGGGATCGTGAAAGGTTAACCAGTACTCAAGTATACCGATCTCTGCAAGTAACTGACAACTTTCCCACTTGAATCAGCGGTGAGAGACAAACAATAATGAAACACAATGTCGTATATCAATCATCACTGGGAGACTGTGACCAGGCTGTGACTCATAACTTTCAAAAGTTTTCTCATCATGTATTCAAATTTAAAAGTAGAAATAAGTTGAAATTCTTAATTATGACATTAAAAAACATCTTTTATAATTGTTTAAAAAAAAACACTCCCAAAGTAATAAAGGTCTTATTATATGCATATTTTTGTTACAGATTTTATAGATTAAAAAAAAATGTAAATTTACGCATGTCGACAAATATTTGTACAGTTTGTTGAGGGAGGGTCGACCTTGACCCTCACAGACCAATGTTGGGGTGAATACATGGGTCTCCCATTAAGTTGGTGACTGAAATTAAGAAAAAGGTTGAATCTTTGCTGGTTGTATACAGATCATGTACGTGTATTTGTTCAATTTCTTCAGTTTAATCTATCCATACAGGCTGTCTGCCACTTCCATCACAGCCAGCGAGATCGGACAAGTACCAGCTTGTGGTGGAGTACACTACAGGGTTGGCAGAGTGGCCTGACATATCAGCACCCTACACAGCTCTCCGGGGAGTATCGGTGTCCTTGGAACCCTGCACAGGTAGTAAATATGACAAGAGAGTAGAAAAGAAGGTCTTACACATCAATTCCCCATTAAAATGAAACTTACCATATACCCCCCCCCCTCCACTCCCCAAATGAACATCACCCACACACATGATTTGGATCTGAGAAACCAATAAAAAAATAATTTTTAAATGTTTTTGTTAAAAGAAAACCTGTCAACTTACAAGGTAATTGTAATGTGTATTTTAAGAAGGATTCTCCATTGCCGTCACCTCAAAATCACTTACCTCTCACCGCTCTGGTCATTGGTTAAAGTCCCACTTGCTCCGAAAACTTTATATGAGAAAGTTTCCAGTTACTTGCGGAAAGACGATGGTTCTACTCAGTCTGAGGTCTTCCTCCACCAGTAAAACTGGATATACCATATATAATCTGAAATGTGTTAAAACGGCATCAAACCCCATTAAAAAAAAAAAATATGTATTTTGTTTTTTAAATAATTATCAAACAAGATTGATAACACACTTTAAAAACAAAATGTATAATTATTATTATTATTAATTCTCAGATCAAAAAAGCATAGCACCCAGAGTTGTTTATTCTGAGGAATACGATATTAGAATGAGTTTTATAAATTATATGTTTTACAAGGAATGACAAGTTTCAAATCCTTTTTATTACATAAAATGATGTTAAAAAGATTAAAACATTAATTTACATAACTTACCACTAAAATTTTTTATATTTACGTCTAATTAATGTTTAAAATTTACACAAATTTATCCCAAAAGGACCGTGACAATAGAAATGTTTAAAATTTACAACAAAAGGATAATAGAAATGCTAAATATTTAGACACATTTACCACAAAGGGACAAAAGAAATGTTTAAAATTTACACAAATTTACCACAAAAGGACAATAGAACAAAAGGACAATAGAAATGGTTAAAATTTACACAATTTTACCACAAAAACTATAGAAATATTTAAAATCTATCACAAATTTATCACAAAGGACGAAAAAAATGTTTAAAATTTACCACTAAAAATAGTGGATAAATAAAAAATTTACACAAATTTGCAACTTATATGTCTTACATAACACATAATATCTCAAAAGGTTACATTATGAACAAAATAGGGTACCAAAGATTGTTCCAAGATTGGAATTAAGGCCACAGGTACATAACTGGGTATGGTCAGTTATTTTTGAAAATGATAAATATTTGACAACTGTTTGTTATGAGAGGCATCCCATGATAAAGTATGATTGTTTTCTGCTATTTTTTCTGGTTGTTTCATCTTAGTTCAAGATTTCTGTTGTTTTTTCTGGTTGTTTTATCTAAGGTCAAGATTTCTGTTATTTCTTTAGGTTAAATGAGGCCTAAGCTGAAGGTAATTTTGGGGATGTTTGATCAAATATCAAGGTCAGTCAGTGATATTGATCAAAGGTCAAGGTCACTGTTGCTAATAATAAAAACTATAACAAAAACAAAACTTAACTTTTTAAGGAGAACGGATTTGATTGAGTATTTAAAACAATATTTTTAGTGATGATTATGTTAAATCTAATCTACTAAAATGCTTAAATTTTGATGATGTTTTTGTAAATGCTTTTAAAGCAAGATTTTCAGAGAATACGTGCACGTTTGAGAATCCTGACACTTGCGATGTGTTCATTAACATGGATTCTGCGACATGTCCTGTACAGCAAGACAATGATGGACGTGTATTGCTGACAAACTCAGATGTCTTCGCGAGGGATAGAGATTGGATTGTACAAGATCATACATACGCCAATGCAACAGGTATTGAAATTAAAAGCTGGTAATATAATAGGTAATACAGTGTATAATTTGGTAAATTGTTTGTCCCTTTTTATGCCCCGCAGCCATTTGATGAAGGGGCATTAAGTCTTACCCATGTCCATTCATTCATTCATTCATTCATTCATTCATTCATTCATTCATTCATTCATTCATTCATTCCTTCATTCCTTCCTTCATTCACTCACTCACTCACTCACTCACTCACTCACTCACTCACTCACTCTTTCATTCATTCATTTGTTTGTTCGTGCATCTGAGGTAAGGCCATTATAAATTAATTGCTATATTATCATCCAAAATTTTCTTAAAAACGGGGAGGGCAGGAGGATTTTAAATTTTTCTGTGTTTTTATAATCCTTTTTTTATTTTAATTCTTTTTGTTTTTATGAAAATAAAAAGGGTTGGGTGGCATGAAAATTAGAGGGAGGGCAGGGATGATAATGTAACAATTGGCTAAGAAAGGGAATTTATGTATTGAGATAATATTTTTTGTGTATCAGTATCAGTATAACTATTAAATACAGGCCAAGTGTTACCCCTGTCCATCCATTCATTCATTTGTTTGTTTGTGCGTCTGAGGTAAGAAAGGGAATTTATGTATTTAGATAATAATTTATTGTATATTTGTAAAATTATAAAATACAGGCCATTATAACAGGTGTTATATATATATGTCAACTTCATTCAATTTTTAACAGAATTATGACCATTTTTTACTTAATTTTTTGGTGAAAATTTGTTTCTGATCAGTAGTGGGGGGCATTCGAGTCAACAGACACATTTCTGTTTATGTATATGGATAGGGAACTAGGATGATCATGTGACTTAAGTAGAGCATTGTGCTCCAGAGATAACTCTGTTCCCTCCAGTAAAGGCCATTATCCCTATCAGCTCTTTGACATCTCACCTTGTGTCAGGTGATCATCCCATGTCACATGACATGGCACTAAGCCAATGAAGACTGTGTGATACAGTCAAAATATACTGTAAGGCCATTATAATTAAGTTGTTAAACTATCATCCAATTTTTTCTTAAAAATGGGAAGGGGGAAGGATTTTATTTTTTTATTTATTTATTTTTTTAAATTTTTTGATGTTTTTTAAAAAATAAAAAATAAAAAAAGGTTTGGGGTGCCATGAATTTAGGGGGGCAGGCGAGGATGATAATCTAGCAATTAATTTATTATGGCTTAAGTCAAATGTTTTGTTTCGAGTAATAGAATATATTCATTCAAGATATCAAATCCAGAATAAGAGAACCACCTATATTATTATACTTATAGGAGTGTCTAAACATTCACAGTTACCTGTGACAAAAATACAGGCATTTAATTCTGCAGAATTTCATTTTCATCATTTCAGGTCATCATCTACTCATTGATGAAGGTTCTAGGGTTGTCTTAATTAACAGAGAAAATGTTGCACTGGAGGATGCATATGTTAGTTTGTTTTACAGCATTTATTCACCACCTGCTGATGAAAGAACTATAGTAAGTTGTGTGTACACTCAAACCTGTATAAGTGGCCACCTCTATTTAGCAGCCACTTGTCTTAAGCAGCCATATTTGTTATTTCCCAGGTATATGCTTTCAGAGCAGTTAACCTGCATTAAACAACAACCTGTCTTAAAAGGCCACTTTTGCTACTTCCCTTGACCTGAAGCTTGCATGTAATTCCTCCCCCACCCCACCTGATTGTGTGTGCATCCAACTGTACATCTGGCATATGAATAAAATGGTTTTAAGTATTTAGTAAATATTTGTTGTGTAACTGTATAATTATAAACTACATGCCAAATTCGATACAGGTCATTGTCTGTCAAACTTTACTGAAGTTATGGCCACTTTTTTTTCTTAATTTTTAGATTTTTTCTCTTCGTTTATTTTCGATGCCATTCAATTTTCTGTCAGGTATTTCATGTCCAGATTGTAACTTTGCCATGCATAGTTGGATTTTATAAATACTTGCTACAAACGATCAACATAATGTGATGATATGTCGTGAGTAAGACCCATACTCGTACCTAAAAGGTCAAGGTCACACTTTGAGTTTGTTTGACAACACTTTATGTCTGTGAGAGATTTCGTGTCTGTTACTTTGTCATGCAAGGATGGATTTATTAAAACTTGCAACAAATGAACAACATAACATGATGACATGTCACACGTTTCACCCAGATTCCCATTTCAAAGGTCAACGTCACAATTTAACTTAATCGTACAACACTTTCAGTCTGTTTGAGATTTCGTGTCCGGTCTGTAAGTTTGTCACCTATGGATAAATTTCAAAAACACCTGGCTCAGTTCATCGAACATGACATAATTAAGTGTTGCATGTAAGACCCAGAACCTTTCCTCAAAGATCAAGGTCACACTTTCAATTTGTTTGATATTGAATGTCTGGTTTGTAACTTTGTCTTTAATTTGACTCAATTGATCAAGATGACATGACGACGTGTCACATGTAAGACCTAGACATGTACCACAAAGGTCAAGGTCACACTTTGAGTTTCTTTGACAACACTTTGAGTCAGTTTGAGGTTTCAAATCCATCCTGTAACTTTATCATACATGGATGGATTTCAAAAACACTTGACTCAATTTATCAGTTGATCAACATGACATGATGACAAGTCACATTAAGACCCAGAACCTTACCTCAACATTACACTTTCAGTTGGTTTGATATTTCATGTCTGGTCTGTAAGTTTGTCTTACATGGAGGGATCAGCATGTCACTTGCATTTACCTTTAGAAATACCCAGACCGTTACATCAGATGTCAAGGTCAAGGTCATGCTTTAATGTAAAAAAACATGAAATTGCATGTCTAGTCTGAAACATCAGTCCATTACTGTTGATATTCATGGATACATCGCTACCTATTAGAACATATATTGTATTTTTCACAGACCATTTGGGGGGCATGCTACACTTACCAGTGACATTTCTTGTTTTTAAATTAAAAAAATCTATAGCCAGCAAATAAAAAATAAATAATATCAAAAATGATAAAGATTACAGTTTGTGTAAAATACATTCATTACCCACATGCCACTATATAAAAGTAAAAGCCACTACCAAAATAATATCTAGACCTAGAATTGCCAATTAATTTCACTGTTATATTCTAGAGACAGTCAAATCCTATCATTATAAACACAGGAAGTGTTATAATTTACCCTTTAATGCCCTGAGAATGTAATATTAATAAAATGAAAATTCAAATAAGTTTAAAAACACAAATATGTGAAATGTCAGTATTGCATGTATTAACGTATTTCAGATATTTAAGCTACAAACATTGTCGGACGTCTACAAGGTTGAGGGTCGATCTTCAGGATGGAAGCAGGCCTGTATACATCTGTCTGGCAGTCCGAGCGATGCTGTGAATCTCAGTTTTGGAGATCAGTATTTCTATGATACAGGTATCAGATATTGAAATTTTAAGTTTTTAGATCTCTGTTTTATGTTTTGGTCCAACTCCAACCAAAACTTTTATTCATGGTTCTCCTGAACTTCTGATTTGATTTTCATAAAACTTTTCAAAAATGTTAGACTTAATGTGTAGTTGGTCTTAAATCATTTGAACCACAGCGGTGGTTTAGTGGTAGGGTATTCGTCTCACATGTGGATGGTCGAGGGTTTGATCGCTGGTTGGGTCATACCAAATATTTGAAAAGTGGTACTAGAAACTTCCTAGGTTGGTGCTCAGCATTGAGAGGCTGGTTCTAATTTGGTGTTGTGTGACTGGGTTGGGTATTATGTCATGTGTTTGCAGGCATAGTACCACCATTGCAAAAAGGAAATGCTTCCGTGGGGTAGTCGCATAATGGCGGTTATAAATAATCCTAATTTCTTCTTTAAAAATGCATTTTCCTTATTTAAATGCTCATTTTTTTATTTGAATGGCATTATTGATGTATTTTGAACATTTTGATAGCAATGTCATGTTTGAATTGTGAATTTAGAAAAAAAAAGTTGATGCTTGGAAATTGGGGTATGAATACATGATTTCTGAAGTCTTCTTTCACTTTGTCACCAGTGTACACACTGAACAGAAAAAAAATCTCTTGTATGACACATGACACCTACTTTTCTCATCATATTTTGATAGTGCAGAGGTTAACAAACGGTAAAATGTAGGTTTCACTTCTTTCATTTGGGGTACTGTATGAATGACAAGCCTTCAAACTTTTATTATTTACTATAGAATAAAGAACAAAAATCAATGGTGGGGTAACACCTGCAGCATGAAACTCCAGTGTGGTAGCATTTAGAATACTGTCTTAAGTAGACACTGTCATGATATAACTTAAAAATTGTTGAAAGCGACACTGAACATCATGAAACAACAAGAGCAACATTAAATAATTCAAGTCAATCAGAAATCCAAGATGGCTGCCACATCTGAAAATATGAGATTGCAACATATTTTGATTATAAGAATCTTACATGGGTTTGGGGTTCAGATAGAAAATTCCATTCTGAGGAACAATGCGAGCTCTGCCCAGTTCCTGCGAAAACATTTATCCAAAGGGACAGAATTTTCTATTTGAACCGATAAAGCCATGAATGATTCTTTTTTCTTGCATATCAAACATATTGATTTTATTTTAATGTATCATTATATTTTTTACAATGGTTGCTTTTAAGATGTTAAATTATATAATTTACGTCATATATTTTATATTATGTCATAAATGAGAGTAATGACAGAGTGAGAATTTTATCTCGACCATAGGGTGATATGGAAATATCTAACCCTGGTATAAATGCAGATATCTTTATCCGATGTTTAAGAAAAATTAGTCTTAATTCAATATAATGTCTAATGATTTTGTTTTGTATTGAGACCATTAAATGAATAATATTTAATAAGATGTTTAATTAACTCTGACATGCATCTATAATAATATATAGTTTTATCACAAAATTTACCGTGCAAGAGTGTAATAAACCCATGACATAATTTTGATATTAACCTAGTGTAATATCACTTATGATTCGTCATTCGGTGTTTTTCTAATAACTCGGCTCTTAAACTTAAATTGCCAAAGTACTTTCTGACTTGCCCGAATGTAGAAATGATGTCGAATTGTCATGGTTAAATAACCTTATTTTGAGACATTACCTCATATGATGATTCATGGAAACAAATATGCCCAATTTTTTTCTCATTCCTTATAATGGTGATTTAGTAAATGTAATTTTTTCCTGGGTTATGTGATAAAATGAATCTTACATTTGTGCTCATTTATATAGAATTTATTAAACTCATTGGGAAAATTGATTTAATGCTTGTAATACAATATTTCGAACTTGTTTAATAAATTCAATAATAAATAAGCACTCATGTAAGATTCACTATGATGTCAATAACGTAGAAGTGACATAGAGGTTACTGCCTTGGAATGGTCCATGGCAAAATCACTACTGGAAAGAGTGAACCTGGGAGCACCTGACCCAATTCATCACATCAAAAAATGAGATTGTGCAATAAATAGTGTAATGAAAAGAAACTATATTTGCTGATGCGATGTATTTATCAAAGTATATTTTGTTTTGTTGTATTTCTCTCCTAAATACTAACCAGTGGAGCATGTGATCTAGTGGTAGAGCATAAAACCCATGATTGGAGGGTCGTCTGTTCGATCCTTCACCATGGCTATGTGAAGTGTCCTTTATGAAGACATTTTTTCCGCATATGCTTAGTACTGGTTCTACCCAGGAAACCTTCTGGTGTGATGTGTTTAAATTGTAAGAACTTGTTTCACATTCGAACTAAAATAAATAAGTTTAAAATAAATTGTAACCAGTGAGGACATTTTATATCATAGTTGGTTTATATATAGTTGTCAGCAGTCTGTGTATACATAATATGACATGTCCACTAAATTACGTACACAGGTATATCAAAGAAGAAGATGGCCACTCTTGCTGTAGATGACATTAGTCTCTCCCAGGAACCCTGCTCAGGTACGTTTTAAAGTTTACCAGAAATACGTGTTGTTTTCTTTAGCAATGCACATAATACTGGTTTTACCCAGGATGCCATTGTCCATGGTTTAACCCTTTGCTCCATAAGCATTTTGTTGGACTCTTCCGAATTGAAAGCATTTATTCACCACGTATCAGCTATGGGTGAATTATGTTTATATTAACTGACAGAGTGGCAAACAGTGAAGGAAGTGTTCAGATTGCTCGTTACGTTCAAAGGCCTTCTGTGATTGGTGTGGGAAAACGTGTATCTATGGAGTAAAGGGTTAAATAAGTTGTAAGAATGAAGTTGCTTTTGTACAGGTTGAATCACCAGTCATTATGGCGAATTACAGAAGGAAAATACAATCTAATGCAATGTGCAAATTCTGTAAGTAAAAACATGCACATGGGTAATATTGGAATATTGGGTAATATTGTAATTTTTGCCTGTTTTTGTTTGTGTAAGACAAATTGATATCTGTAAAGTTGGCTATATATCTAATGCACATAACAGTTCATTTCCACAGAGGTTTTCTATCTCATTTGTTAATTATTAATACACCATTTTACAGCTTAAAAACTGAGCTGAAATATACCCACAAAGGGGATCTCCTGTGGTTGTCCATTGTCTACCAGCTTATAAACAAATCACTTCACAGATTTTAACCTAATTTGGTACGATTACTTGTTATCTGAGACAAATGGAAGTGGTGTCATAATTTATCATTTGTTTATAATTGACATTTGACATCAAGGACTTGTAAAGAAGGATAGGAAACTTGCATCTTGTGGCTAAATGTTGAAAAAATAGCACACAAAGAATGAATTATTTGGCAATGTATTGTTCATATTTCACAGGCAACTGATTTCTTATACATAAACTGTAAGTTGTATCAAATCTTAGATGTTTAAACATGTTTCGACAACGCAAAATGCTCTTGAATTAAAAATATTGAGGTTTGAAGGAAAATTTGTCGTTATTTTAGCTGCATGCAGTATACAAATTTTGTAATCAAAAGTACTTTAATAATTTTAAACATAAATTGCTGGGAATGGTATTGTTTTAATGAAAATTTCTTTCTGCAATGTAAGAATTTTGATTTGTGTTCCTGAGATGAATGGAAGTTAAGATAATTGAAAACGAGATATTGCAAGATTTTGCATGAATACAAAAGCGTTAAAAAAAACTCAATCATTTGTCTTTCCTTCTCTATATAATTCCTTTTTAAAATTGATGTAAATTTTTTCCTCCAGATTTGTGAACCATTGCATAATAGAGCATCTTGATATCTATATAGGTCCTTTATGCTTATTAAAAAAGAAAGCTGGGCCCAATTAGCTCAGTTGGTTACGCGTCTCACTATCAATGCAGGGGTCGTGAGTTGGAATACCCTGCCCAGCAACAGTCTCCATGATGATTGATATAAAACTTTGTCTCATTATCATTCATCTCTCACCACTGATTCAAGTGGAAAGTTATCAGTTACTTGTGGAGATGGGGTGTGCTCGAGTACTGGTTAATCCCAGGAAACAGTGGTTAGGTTAACTGATTGTCTATTAGCCCTCGATGGCATTAAAATAATGCTAAATATGCAATCAATCAATCAATTAAAAAAGATAGACATATTTGCAGAATGATACCTGCCTGGATGCTTGTAACAAGGTCAAATATTCATACACAATATTAAATTACCATAAAATAAATAACATTAAATTAAGAGAGATGGTAGTGTAGTTGGCCGATCAAGACATTGGTTGTAGGTTTGATTCTCACCTTGACCCAATGCAGTACAGGTTCTACCCAGAAAGCAGAGTCTAGAGCAGTTCATATAGACTTTGAGCTTTCTGCTCAATCAAGCTAGATACCTAAATAACCTTGACCTTATGTGCTGTTTCCAGATTCTGTGACATGTGACTTTGAGTCTGATTGTTATCAAAGTTACCATGACAACCTTGGTATAGAAGCAAAGTTTCCATGGAAAAGGGTCAAGGCTGTTTTAAATTACCTTGACTCCCCTAATGCAGATGCTAGTTTCAGCACACCCGGAAAAGGTAAGTACACATATATGAAGTATGTATTATAAAAACCTTACATGGGTTTTAGGTTTGGATAGAAAATTCCATCGCGAGGAATAACTGTTTTGGCGGGAACCAGGCTCAGCTGAGTTTTCGTGAAAACAGTTATCCAAATGAATGAAATTTTCTATCTGAACTGAAAAAAACATGAATGATTCTTTTTCTTGCATACCAAACATATTGAATGATTATTAATTTATCATTATAGATTTTAAAATGATCATTTTAAGATGTTTAATTATATGAGTTACATCACACATTTTATACATTACGTCATCTAGGTGGTTCTAATGTCACAGCAGGAGAATTTTATCTCAGCCCTAGGGTGAGATGGAAATATCTAATCCAGATTAACATACAGATATCATTATGCAAGAAATATATCTGTGGATGTAGGTCACATCAGTTTTAAATATTTGTTGTAATAACAAACTTCTATTTGGGTTATAGGGTGTGAATGCACTCAAATTGTAGTACACTCAGTTAGTTGTTTAGGTTGTATAAATTTTAGTAGGTTTTTAAGTTTGTCTTCAATATGAAGTCAATCATTAACTTTTTTTATTTCTATATTTTGTTGATACTGGTATATGGTTTTCACATTGATACAGAATTGTTTGATTTATGTTTGTTTTTCTTCATCAAATGAATATGTTTTAGCAAAACTAGCTATGGGTATCATTTATTTTGTAGTTTAGCAAAATGGTAATTCCGTCTACTAATGTGATTGGGTGGACCATGGTTGGTCGGATTGTACTTGGTATGGTTGGTTCGGTGTCAGTATAATGTGACTGGGTGGACCATGGTTGGTGAGATTGGTCTAGGCATGGTCGGCCCGGTGCCAGTATAATGTGACTGGGTTTGACCATGGTTGGTTGGATTGTTGTAGGTATAGTCTGTCCCGTGTCAGTATAATGTGACTGGGTGGACCATGGTTGATCGGATTGTTCTAGGTATGGTCGGCCCGGTGTCATTATAATGTGACTGGGTGGACCATGGTTGGTCGGATTGTTCTAGGTATTGTCAGCCCGGTGTCAGTATAATGTGACTGGGTGGACCATGGTTGGTGAGATTGTTCTAGGTATGGTCGGCCCGATGCCAGTATAATGTGCCTGGATGGACAATGGTTGGTTGGATTATTTTATGTATGGTCGGTCTGGTGTCAGTATAATGTGACTGGGTGGACCATGGTTGGTCGGATTGTACTAAGTATGGTTGGTCCGGTGTCAGTATAATGTGACTGGGTGGACCATGGTTGGTCGGATTGTACTAGGTATGGTTGGTCCGGTGTCAGTTTAATGTGACTGGATGGACCATGGTTGGTGAGATTGTTATAAGTATGGTCGGCCCAGTGTCAGTATAATGTGACTGGTTGGACCATGGTTGGTTGGATTGTACTAGGTATGGTGGGCCCAGTGTCAGTATGATGTGACTGGGTGGACCATGGTTGGTGGGATTGTTCTAGGTATGGTCAGCCCAGTGTCAGTATAATGTGACTGGGTGGACTATGGTTGGTCGGATTGTTCTAGGTATGGTCGGCCCAGTGTCAGTATAATGTGACTGATAGGACCATGGTTGGTCAGATTGTTCTAGGTATGGTTGGCCCGGTGTCACTATAATGTGACTGGGTGGACCATGGTTGGTGGGATTGTCCTAGGTATGGTCGGCCTGGTGTCAGTATAATGTGACTGATAGGACCATGGTTGGTCAGATTGTTCTAGGTATGGTTGGCCCGGTGTCAGTATAATGTGACTGATAGGACCATGGTTGGTCAGATTGTTCTAGGTATGGTTGGCCCGGTGTCACTATAATGTGACTGGGTGGACCATGGTTGGTGGGATTGTCCTAGGTATGGTCGACCCGGTGTCAGTATAATGTGACTGATAGGACCATGGTTGGTCAGATTGTTCTAGGTATGGTTGGCCCGGTGTCACTATAATGTGACTGGGTGGACCATGGTTGGTTGGATTGTTCTAGGTATGGTCGGCCCTGTGTCAGTATAATGTGACTGGGTGGACCATGGTTGGTTGGATTGTTCTAGGTATGGTCGGCCTGGTGTCAGTATAATTTGACTGGGTGGACCATGGTTGATCGGATTGTCCTAGGTATGGTCGGCCCGGTGTCAGTATAATGTGACTGGGTGGACCATGGTTGGTGGGATTGTCCTAGGTATGGTCGGCCCGGTGTCAGTATAATGTGACTGGGTGGACCATGGTTGGTGGGATTGTTCTAGGTATGGTCGACCCTGTGTCAATATTATGTGACTGGGTGGACCATGGTTGGTCGGATTGTTCTAGGTATGGTCGGCCCAGTGTCAGTATAATGTGACTGGGTGGACCATTGTTGGTGGGATTGTTCTAGGTATGGTTGGCCCAGTGTCAGTATAATGTGACTGGGTGGACCATGGTTGGTTGGGTTGTTCTAGGTATAGTCAGCCCGGTGTCAGTATAATGTGACTGGGTGGACTATGGTTGGTGGGATTGTTCTAGGTATGGTCGGCCCTGTGTCAGTATAATGTGACTAAGTGGACTATGGTTGGTGGGATTGTTCTAGGTATGGTCAGCCCAGTGTCAGTATAATGTGACTGGGTGGACTATGGTTGGTCAGATTGTTCTAGGTATGGTCGGCCCAGTGTCAGTATAATGTGACTGGGTGGACCATGGTTGGTCGGATTGTTCTAGGTATGGTCGCCCCGGTGTCAGTATAATGTGACTGGGTGGACTATGGTTGGTCAGATTGTTCTAGGTATGGTCGGCCCAGTGTCAGTATAATGTGACTGGGTGGACTATGGTTGGTCAGATTGTTCTAGGTATGGTCGGCCCAGTGTCAGTATAATGTGACTGGGTGGACCATGGTTGGTCGGATTGTTGTAGGTATGGTGGGCCCGGTGTCAGTATAATGTGACTGGGTGGACTATGGTTGGTCAGATTGTTCTAGGTATGGTCGGCCCAGTGTCAGTATAATGTGACTGGGTGGACCATGGTTGGTCGGATTGTTCTAGGTATGGTCGGCCCGGTGTCAGTATAATGTGACTGGGTGGACCATGGTTGGTCAGATTGTACTAGGTATGGTTGGCCCTGTGTCAGTATAATGTGACTGGGTGGACCATGGTTGATCGGATTGTCCTAGGTATGGTCGGCCAGGTGTCACTATAATGTGACTGAGTGGACCATGGTTGGTGGGATTGTCCTAGGTATGGTCGGCCCGGTGTCAGTATAATGTGACTGGGTGGACTATGGTTGGTCGGATTGTTCTAGGTATGGTCGGCCCAGTGTCAGTATAATGTGACTGGGTGGACTATGGTTGGTCAGATTGTTCTAGGTATGGTCGGCCCAGTGTCAGTATAATGTGACTGGGTGGACTATGGTTGGTCAGATTGTTCTAGGTATGGTTGGTCTGGTGTCAGTATAATGTGACTGGGTGGACCATGGTTGGTGGGATTGTTCTAGGTATGGTCGGTCTGGTGTCAGTATAATATTTCTGGGTTGACCATGGTTGGTCAGATTGTTCTAGGTATGGTTGGTCTGGTGTCAGTATAATGTGACTGGGTGGACTATGGTTGGTCGGATTGTTCTAGGTATGGTTGGTCTGGTGTCAGTATAATGTGACTGGGTGGACTATGGTTGGTCAGATTGTTCTAGGTATGGTCGGCCCAGTGTCAGTATAATGTGACTGGGTGGACTATGGTTGGTCAGATTGTTCTAGGTATGGTTGGTCTGGTGTCAGTATAATGTGACTGGGTGGACTATGGTTGGTTGGATTGTTCTAGGTATGGTCGGCTCGGTGTCAGTATATTGTGACTGGGTGGACCATAGTCATCTTAATAATTAAATAAGAAATATTATAATGAGAAATAAGACCCAATTTAGGTTTCTATAATTACCATAATTATGTTCTTTCTTTTGTTCTTTGGTGATTATGTAACAGGACTAAGTTATACAATGGATGAATTTCAACCATAAAAACAGCAGTCAAATGTATAAAGTTTATCTTGTACATTGTATAGTTTAATCAAGGACTTATATAGAGAGATAGGAAACTTGCATCTCTCTGCTGAGAATTGATTATTTGGTAAATCAATCATTTAAATTTCACAGGCAACTCATTTCTTTTAAATAAAATGTAAGGGGAATATAACCTTAGATGTTTTATACTGTTTTAAACATGTAAAATTATCTTAAATTTAAAATAGTGCAGTTTGAAATTAAGCGTCGAGTACTAATTCCTTGATTTTTGAGTTGCTGTATACAAATTTTGTAATCAGAAGTACTTCAATTATTTTAAACACAATAAATTTTGATGTTCTCATTTTGTAGAGAATTCCATTGTGCAAAGAAAGAATTTTAATTTGTATTTCTGAGATGAATGGAAGTAAGGATATTTGAAAATGAGATTTTGCGTTCATAACAAATCAGTTGCTTTTCCTTCTCTATATCAGTCCTTGATTTAGTAAAATACCCTATACCCTATAATCTCTCTGTGTTTGTTGCAGTTAGGCCATAATAAATTAATTGCTAGATTATCATCCCCACCTGGCCCCTAATTTTCATGCCGCACAACCCTTTTTATTTTCATAAAAAAATTTTAGAAATGAAAATAAAAAATAAAATCCTCCCGTCCTCCCCGTTTTCAAGAAAAATTTGGATGAAAATCTAGCAATTAATTTATAATGGCCTTACTTGTTAAAATATTTCATAAGGACTTTATTTATTTTGAAAATACAATATCAACTCTTGTATATCACCAGGGTTCTACATGCATGCAGAGCTGCAGAAAGGGGTCGAAGGTGACAAGGCCATCCTCCAGACAGAGTTGTTCGAAGATTCATCAAACTTTAAATGTGCCGTGTTTAGTTTCTATATCAGCGGTAATTCCACCCCAGGGAAATTAGGGGTAAGATAGATTTAGTTTGCTTCATGCACACAGTCACACTTACTGATATTTTGATATTTAATTTACATTGAAGGCAGCTGGGCCCAATTAGCTCTGTCGTTAGCGTGTCCGACTATCAATCCAGTGGTCGTGAGTTCACCCCCCCCCCCCTGTTACAGTCTCCCTGATGATTGATACACCCCCGCCCTGCTACAGTCTCCCTGATGATTGATACCATGTATACGACATTGTGTCTCATTATCATGCTTCTCTCATCGCTAATACAAGTGTGAAAGTTATCAGTTACTTGCGGAGATTGGATGTGTTAGAATACTGGTTAACCTTCCATGATCCCAGGAAACAGTGGTTAGGTTAGCTGATCATCTGTTAGCCCTAGATTGCATAGAATATTCAATCAATCAATCAACCAACATTGATGGCAAAACAATTTCATACAACTAGACAGATCATGCCAGATGTCTTTTTGGGTATGACCTGTACTACATATATGCAGACAAAGTGTCAGGGGTCAAGGACACAACACATGCCAGGTGTCTTCTTGGGTATGACCTGTACTACGTATATGCAGACAAAGTGTCAGGGGTCAAGGATATAACACATGACCTGTAGACCTGTACTACGTATATGCAGACAAAGTGTCAGGGGTCAAGGACACAACAAATGACCTGTAGACCTGTACTACTTATATGCAAACAAAGTGTCAGTGGTCAAGGACACAACACATGACCTGTAGATCTGTACTAAGTATATGCAGACAAAGTGTCAGGGGTCAAGGACACAACACGTGGCTGTGTATATCTCTCACCACCATGGCCAATCTATCTTAGACACTGCGTTATCTTTTGTTTTATGGTTTCTCAATTAAACAATCCATTGAAGTAAGAGAACATAAGAATATATCATTTACCTCACCCAGAACACAATTTAAGGAACTAGAAATATGTTATAATATTAATGGTGAGAACAACAAGAGGTTAAAGTGCAAGCAAAGCAAGATCGTAATGGTAACATGCATTTTGAAAAGTATTCAAAACACTTATGAATTGAAATACCTTGGTTCTGAAAAGTGGTTTAGTTTGGTAATTCAGTCACTAAGGCTGTTGTAAAAATAAAAATTGCAGTGTATTAAAACAACTATTATGAACATTTTTACATACTGGAATAATAATGAGACAAGTTTTAAAAAGAACATCAGAAAACATTTCTAGGCCAAAAAGTAATCTCATTTTGCAGCATACCATAAACCTGTCTGTTCCATATATGATGATAGAAATGAGCGAGTACAATTGTGATCGAATACACTTATTATTAGTTCTGAATCTGCACTCACCATATAGATTTTACTAATTTCATTAATTAATATTATACATAAGATGTGAAACCTGTACTGGTAGCTGCCTTTCTAGACTGAAAGCATGTAGAAGATAACTCTAAGATTGGACGGCAATGTATAATGTGACTGGGTTGGGTAGCATTTAGTTAAGTGCTATGATAATTTCAGCATGTCAGCATAATAATGCTTCTCTCAGACTGATGTTCATGATATTATTTTTTATGACTTTTGAAGGATATACCATATGTAAACTGTCATTTGTTGAAAATGGCATGACACCCTCAAAGAAAAAAAAAATTTTTTTTGAAAGGAATACTAAACACAGTACAATACAATAAAGTTTTGGCCTGATTTGCAGGTTAACTTTATTATGGCAAGGGTCTCAGACAACAAGTATATACACATTGCCAGCGGTGACCATGGAGCTGAGTGGCTCCGTACTAATGTACCATTACCTGCTGGTACCCGGTACATAGAGTTAATAGCCACTAAAGGTATTGGAGCAGGCACCATAGCTATTGATGATTTCGAACTGAGTACCAGTGACTGTGTCAGTGAGTATAATACATTTACCTATTACTACTTGATGACTGAAAGCAAACTCCATGGACTGGTTCACTCTACTTCAGGTTCGGAGAAAGTGAACACTCCTGCATTTGACTACCGTTTTGTTTTTTTTTCTAACGGAGTAAATGATTCCTGGTTTCCAGCTCCATGTCAATCTTACATCAAATGCCAGGTATAATACGCAGCCCCCAAATGCTATGTAAATCTGCGAACATTATAGAGGAATTCTGATTGCTTATCAACAAGAGGAGAAAAACTCACACTCTGTCCCATTCTGGCAGGTATTTCCTGCATCAGAATTTAACATTGTATACATAGCTCTATGGTATCAAAATGTTTGTCCAGGATTCAATGTTTATTTATGCACGGAAAGTGTTTATGCAATACTGCATTAACCTCTATCTGGAACGCCTGGATGTAACCATACTGGCTGAATTTCCGGCCCAAATATTAACATTCTTAAATAAATTACATTTTTTAATAAAGTATTTTTAAAAATAAGACAAACATTAAAACTTTTTAAAACGTGCTAAAAGATTATTTCATGCATCAAATATTATAATATATTGTAATGGAAATGGACGCCAATTGCAGCAGGAGTCACAGTCAAGGTACGTAGACTGGCTACTGTATGCAGGTTAGACTGAAAAGAAGAGGTTCACAAACCCTACCCCCACCCCCAAAAATGGCCCTGTTTAATGCAGTCAAGTTAATGCTTTTTTTGTGCAAAATTTGATGTTTTTTATTTTAATTATACCTTATTCTTTTAAAAAATGTAAATTTTGTTTTTCAATTTTACATTTTTCACGTAATAAAATATAATTAAAGTGTACACTATCAGCTTAATTATGCAATTTTCCTACATTTTAAGCCATCTAATGTAAATATAGCGTATTACTCAGAGAGTACTAAACAATTGTCAGAATAAATATCTTTGTATGGCAAGAATGTCTTCATAACAAAAAAGCTATTTAAATGCAAAAATTAGGACAAAATTCGGGGAAAATGGGCATTTTCCTTAATCCATCTATCTTTGGAGTCATTCTATGAATAAAACATACATATTTCAAAAGGATAAAGTATGTTTAATACAAATACACCAAGCTTTACTGAAAATTAAGTATTTAAAAGAAATGCATTTTACAGGGCCATTAATGGGGCTTCATGAACCTAGTCCTTTATCATTTAAAACTTGCCCCACCCCCTCTCTGCTCCACAACATATTGTTCACTTACATAATTTTTCATTCCTAACCTTTTACGGCCTATCGTAGTTGTATGTGTCGCTTTGCATGTGTAGTCAAACCTATGTAAGCGGTTAAACACTACATTTGATATTTCCCATTTCTATTCTTGCAGTGCAATTAACCTGTATTAATCAACAACCTGTCTTAAAAGGTCACTTTTGCTCCTTCCCTCGACTGGCTGCTTAAGACAAGTTTGACAGTACAGTGTATTTCAAAACTATTTCACATTTATACTTGAATTTTAGTACTAGCATATGAAGATGAAATTTATTGAATTTACTCGTCATCAGAGAGGAAACATGCAATTACTAACTGAATATCAAGGTCTCTGTGGAAAAACTAGATGCTACAATCAGTGTCAGATTCACAATATCAAGGGTGGAGGGTGGAGCTATTATTGGCAATTTTTTCAACATATGTTGATGGGGGTAAACCATAGTTATAAAAAAAAAAGCATCAAATGGTTAGGTCTTATAAACGATTTGGCAATTAAAGTGAATGAATGTGTAGGTTCCTTGTACAGGGTACTAAATACACGGGTGATACCAAATCCTGACAAGGTTCCGGTTGACACAGTGAATTCCCGGCTGCAGGTGTGCCTGATAGTAACTTTGATGTTTAAATGTACTGATCTCAATCATTATGTATTGCCATTTGCATATTTAGAAAAAAACTTACCTTATATATTGTCTAACATACTTACTGCTATGTTCTATACAATTTACTACTGTGATAATAATATATTTTGAAATAATTTGTATCCTTATTTTAAATTAATTTCTGGATATATCATTTTTAAAAACAGCAGTTAAAAACTACTGTTTTTCCAAAACTTGTGCATTTAGCAATTTATCTGATTCTGACGACGTGCTGAAAATATGTCACACCGGTAAACTATCTTTATATTTCTGTTGTGTCGAATAAAATAAACAACTGTAGCTGTTTAACTTTGTTATTATTTTCATTGTTATGGGTTCAGCATATTATAATAATTGAGTAAATACATCGCTATTTGAAAATTATTTTCATAAACTCGGTAGGAATCTGTAAGGAATGGCGATAAATTGTCAAAAAGATAAGTTTCAAAACCTCATTTACGCAAGGAATTTTAGAAAATTCCTTGATTTAAGGCATTATCATTTTTTTTCCTGATTAAATATGCAAAGAACAATTCATAGTTATCTCAATTAGTGCATTAAAATGTCACAATCAATTATTACACACACACCGCATTTGAATTTTCTTCTTAGCCGGAAAGTGGTCGGAACATGACTTGGTTTTAATATCAATAGCGGTTTGTATATTCCCATGATGCACTGTTTAGAAAAACAATGGCGACCTCTATGTGGCGAATGCTGTGTTTTTAACACGTGATCCTGACGTTTCAATACGGCAGCGCCCAGAGTCAATTTCCTAACTCGCCCTTATATAGGGTTCGGTCGCTCATGCGACCTAACCAAAAAGGGCATATATAATTTTATCAGAGAGCATATTACAATTTTGTATTAGTTTATACTGATTCATTTAAGCTCATTTGCGAAGAATGCTCAAAGCTTATATGAACTGCTCTTGAGGTCACTTCCTTGATAGAACCAGTGCTGAGTTTTGTTTTTTAATAGGCATCTGGTCAAGCTGGGGATTGAACCCGTAACTGCTGGCATGAGTGGCCAACACTCTATCCGCTGCACTACTGACCCGTTCAAATTCAGTTTATTACATCTATTTATACCTTTTATTCCTTAATCTCCAGGTGGCGTACAAGACTTGGGCATGTGCACATTTGATGACCCTTTCTTGTGTAATTATGAATCTGACAGCAGCCCTGGTTCCCAGTATCAGTGGATCAGGTATAATCCTGCTTATACAGAGGAGTATCAGTATGATGCTGATGGTAGTTATCAAGGTAAGATATTGACTGACTGGTTCCCAGTATAAGTGGATCAGGTATACAAGTCCTGCTTATACAGAGGGGAACCTGTATTATGATGATGGTAATTATCAAGGTAAGATATTGGCTGACTGGTTCCCAGTATTAGTGGATCAGGTATACAAGTCCTGCTTATACAGAGGGGTATCAGTATGATGATGGTGGTAATTATCATGGTAAGATATTGACTTTGGTCCAGTGGTAGAAGACCAAACCCATGATCGGAGTGTCGTGGGTTTGATCCTCCACCGTGGCTGTATATGGTGTCCTTGAGCAAGACACTTTTTCTCGCATATGCATAGTACTGGTTCTACCCAGGAAGACTTTGAGCGTGATTTTTTGTAAGAACTTTTTTCACAATTGATGTTAAATAAATAAGTTTAACCTAAACGTCAGATATTAACTGCTTCCCTGTGTGAACCAAAATGCTGATGTAATTTTTTTATGCTCCTGTCATTCAAGAATGGTGACAGGGCATTGACTGTTAATTTGAGCATCCGTGTGTCCGTCCATCAAATTAATCTCAGATGAATAACTTCTGAAAGTATCCTTGTTTTTAATGAATATTTGGTGTGGAACTGTATAATTATAAAATACAGGTTGACCTAATCTTCCACACATAATAGACTAATAATTATGATATGTAGTCAGACAGGAAATTTCCTAAAAAGCGCATGCAAAATCTTGACCTTAGAGTTGACGCGAAAGTTTGCTGGGTTCTTTTTTCTACATCAATACATTCATAAAAGACTTTCATTAATTTAAAATAGAGAAAAGTACTCAAAATGCCCGAAAAGGTAGTCTGTATATTAATACAAAATTGGAAAACAAAATTTTCACTTTCCAGCGAGAGAAATAAATGTTTAAGTAATGGTTTATGTAAGGTGTTGCTTTGGGGCCATTGAGGCATTTTATTAAATGAAGAAAAGTCGAAGCAACAATGGTGAAAAGTCATTGTTTCATTTTTAACTTTACTTAAAATAATAAATATGCTGCGATAGTCCCAATGGGACACCATATTTATGAGATAAAAATATTTTTGCTTATTATCAAATTTATCAAAATCATTAAATAAATGATACAATGTTCTGCAGGGTCTCGGACACGTTCTTATTTTTTTGTTATAGATGCTTTAGTTCGAACTCTCATTATCAATGAGGGAAATGATTATTAATGGAGGCTCTCGACCTTTAAAAATGATATGTTTAACCTTATTTATTTTACATCGATTGTAAATCAAGTTCTTACAACTTAGATCAATCATTCTTGACGTTTTCCAGGGTAGAACCGGTAGTAAGCATATACTGATGAAGTGTCTTACTTGGAGACTAAATGGCAGTGGACAGGGAATGATTCTTTAGTGTACATGTATACAAAATGTACTACTTGTAACTTTTATAAGCTCAATTGCAAGAAAGCTTAAAGCTTATATGTACAGGGTTATATGTACAGGGTCAGAGGTTATATGGTCAGGGTCTGAGGTTATATGTACAGCTTCCGAGGTTATATGTACAGGGTACGAGGTTATATGTACAGGGTCCGAGGTTAAATGTACAGTGTCTTAGGTTATATGCACAGGGTCAGAGGTTATATGTACAGCTTCCGAGGTTATATGTACAGGGTCAGAGGTTATATGTACAGTGTCTGAGGTTATATGTACAGGGTCAGAGGTTATATGTACAGCTTCCAAGGTTATATGTACAGGGTCTGAGGTTATATGTACAGGGTCAGGGGTTATATGTACAGGATCTGAGGTTATATGTACAGGGTCCGAGGTTATATGTACAGTGTCCGAGGTTATATGTACAGTGTCCGAGGTTATATGTACGGTGTTTGAGGTTATATGTACGGTGTCCGAGGTTATATGAACAGGGTCAGAGGTTTTATGTACAGGGTCAGAGGTTATATGTACAGCTTCCGAGGTTATATGTACAGGGTCTGAGGTTATATGTACAGGGTCAGAGGTTATAAGTACAGGGTCAGAGGTTATATGTACAGTGTCTTAGGTTATGTGTTCAGTGTCTTAGGTTATATGCACAGGGTCAGAGGTTATATGTACAGTGTCCGAGTTTATATGTACAGGGTCAGAGGTTATATGTACAGGGTCCGAGGTTATATGTACAGGGTCAGAGGTTATATGTACAGTGTCCGAGGTTATATGTACAGGGTCAGTGGTTATATGTACAGGGTCAGAGGTTATATGTACAGTGTCAGAGGTTATATGTACTGGGTCAGAGGATATATGTACAGCTTTCGAGGTTATATGTACAGTGTCCGAGGTTATATGTACAGGGTCCGAGGTTATATGTACAGGGTCAGAGGTTATATGTACAGGGTCAGAGGTTATTTGTACAGGGTCAGAGGTTATATGTACATGGTCAGAGGTTATATGTACAGTGTCAGAGGTTATATGTACAGGGTCAGAGGATATATGTACAGCTTCTGAGGTTATATGTACAGGGTCAGAGGTTATATGTACAGGGTCAGAGGTTATTTGTACAGGGTCAGAGGTTATATGTACACAGTCAGAGGTTATATGTACAGAGTCAGAGGTTATATGTACACGGTCAGAGGTTATATGTACAGTGTCAGAGGTTATATGTACTGGGTCAGAGGTTATATGTACAGGGTCCGAGGTTATATGTACAGAGTCAGAGGTTATAAAACTTTGTTGCATGTTCTGCTCATGATTTCATGCTCAGCTCAAACAACTAATGTGTGCATTATAACAAAATACATATAAATACCTGTAACTTTGTACTTCAAGTCTGAATTAATACTTTCAAATTCAAGGTTGAGTTAAATGTTTATGCTTTAATTTGTGTTTTTTATATGAACTCTGGCCCTGAGGTTATAAAACATTTGTCATGCTCAACTGAAATTCGTACTCAAAACACAATTTCCAGGATTCATATACAAGCCCAATTTAAAGTGCAAATACTTGACTAAGTCTCACACTTAAGAGTATTAGTGTAGATTTGAGGTAGAAAAGTATAATGTTTATTTTGTTATAATGAGTTGATTGATCTTTGAGTTGAGCATGGAAAAAATATTTATAACCTCGAATCCTGGAAATTGTGTTTGAGTATGAATTGGAGTTGAGCATGAAAATAGTTTTATAACCTTGGGGACTGCTGTCAAGTCTGCTTTCCAAGTAGAACCAGAACTGAGTTTGTTGTTTTACAGAGGCATTAAGTCAAGCTTGGGACCGAACTCGTAACCTCTGTATGAGTGTCCACCACTCTATACACTACACTGCTGCCTCATTTAATGATTGTCTGATTGGTGCTCCAGTGCTTTATAACTTAACCACATGTTCCAAATGAAATCTGTGATACAGCATTTAATGAAAACATTTCAGGACATTTTATGCGTATAGCTGGTTCGAAGAATGTAGTAGGTCACAAAGCATCCCTGTGGTTCAAGGTCACCACTAACAGAAGAGAATACCAGTTTTGGTATAGGGTGACAAAGCACACAGCCAGTCAGCTGTTTACCTACTATAACGACAGGTTCCAGTCTAGTTTATCTACAGCTGTAAGTGATGTCTGGGTGATGTCCCCTTGTTTCAGTTTGCCTACCAATTTTGATGGGAATATTTACATAGTGGCAGAACATGGTGCAGACACTACTCATGATTTTGATGTAGATAATGTTCAACTTCTAGAGCAAAGTCAATGTAGAGGTATGTACAATCAAGGATTTGTTTAGAAGGATAGGAAACTGGAATTTCCTTACGAAATGTTGATAAAATAACACATGATGGATCAATTATTTTGTAAATAATCATTCATAATTTACATGCAACTGATTTCTTGTACATAAAACGTAAGTTGTATGTAATTTTGATGATTTAAACTGTTTCAATCATGAAAGTTGATCTTGAATTAAAGATATTGAAATTCTTGTACAAAAGATGACTGATTTGCTCAAGGTTTAAAAAAGCTGTTTTTTGTCAAACTGGGTTTAATGTACAATATTGTTTACATTTAATGAATTATTGTATAATGTTTAAGATACATTTATACCTACTCGATGCGTTAAAACTTAATTAATGAAAACAATAGAATTCAACACATAGTTGAAGCTGTGATGTAAGTAATTTGCAACCTGTATGGCCATAATTTTTTTTTTAATGTCCCTGTTCTTGTGTCATTTTGAATACTGGTTACAAATTTAAGCCATTTAGTTTTATTGAAGCAGGAAGACTTCAAAATGAATCTGAGTAAAACCACCATCCTTTAAAATATAAATGTCACATTAAGTTTTATTTCATCAATCTGGCTCCTGTTTCACCAATATCTTAGCTTAGTTTAGATTCTAAACTTAAAATCAAACTTAACTAAGTAAGTATACTAAACTTACCCAAAACCTGTTTCACCATCATTTAAAACTTAACTAAGTATTCCGCTTAGTCTGTCACAACAATTTTAAGTATTTAAGTTTTTGCATGTGAATTTAACTTAGCTTTGACGTCGACTTAAATTCTTAAGTATTTTACTTAAAGTTAAGTTTTTAAGTATTGGATTTATGTTGGTGAAACAGGTTTAGCATACTTAAGAAAACTTTGGTAGCAAAACTTAAATTTAAGTTTTTTAATCGCTAAGTATGGCCTTAAGTTTGTTGGTGAAACAGAAGCCTGGGCTCAAACCTTCATCCTTAGTAATGAGAGGTAAATGATCTTGGGACAGCACCTTAGACCACCCACCTCCTACCAATCTTTGTAAATGATATTGATATTTAAAAATTTTTGGTCAACTGAAGTTGTTGTTCATTGTTTAATATGTAGAATGGGAGTATAGTTGTTGATATATGTGTTGATCCTGTCAGAATGTTTGAATTTTCTAGTTGCCTCCCTTGCCTGTGATTTTACATCAGATGTCACATGTGGTTATATAAGTGTTGATGCAGCATGGGTGCTGGACTCTGGCGATGGCTGGCACACAGTACAAGACGGGGTTCTTCAAGCACCTGTCATTAACTACCCAGCATCCTCTGTGAACTGTTTCGGATTTTCCTACGCAGTGACGGATGCCGATTCTGTCACTCAAACATCTATGTTATCTGTGTGGTATGGTGACAATGAAACTTGGTACAGTTATGGACTGCTTGGACAAGATGGTTTGGTTACTAGACATGGGCAGATAACCCTGCAGGGTGGTGTAGTCAATATAAAGTTTGTTAGTTCAGGCAGAGGACTGTTCAGACTACAGGAGACGTCCTTGACTGCCGGTGCTTGTCTGCCTGTAAAAGGTTATGTATTTAATGTTTTTTTAATTCATATTTTTTATCGTACATGTATTTACATTTTTTACATTTTTTTTGTCACATTTATTTTTTTCATATCATTTATATTTTTTTACAGCATTTACATTTGTTTCCCCATCTCATTTACATTTTTTATCGCATTTACATACTTTTTTTTATTGCATTTATATATTTTATATTATTTATATTTTTTTATGGCATTTTCATTTTTTTTTCTAGTTTACATTTTATATAGCATTTACATTTTTTTATCCCATTTTTTTATATCGCATTTTCCAAATGAAATTGACAGATTGAACTAGTTTATCAACTTACAGTTAATTACAGTCAATCAACTTTATATTTATTCGATAAAGTAAATTGTGTTAAATGAGAAATTGAAACAAACATATACTGGGTATACTTTATTTCATTATAAACAATGATTTAAAGGAAAATAAAGATGTCTGATAAACCCCTGATGAATAATTCAATAAGCTGTCTGATGAACCCGCATGAGATTTCAATGTCAGATAAATCCAATTTTTTTTTTCAATTAACCACTCAAAACGTCCAATACTCCCAATACAGTGATGTTCTTAGAAAAACAGTCAACTGATACATGGTGTTCTAGTTTTCACCAATTGACCACCACAACTTCTCGGACATGAACATTTCTATAGGAAATGCAAGAGTTTATCCAAATGTCATAACCCTCAATAGTCAAGCAAAACAGACACAAATCCCAGAGTGTCTGATATTTTCTAATATACTCGTGATAAATATATAGCTTATAACTGACATCTAATTACTTACCAAAGACATATTTAATGGCTTGTAAAAGACATCGTATAAATGAGTTAGGCAAAGGCAAATGATTATTGACGGCACAGCTTGTTAATAGTGTCTTCATATAAGTAAAAATCAGAAAATGCGATAATGCTACCATCAACATCCAAGTTAAGAATATAAGAATCTTACATGGGTTGGAGGTTTCTATGTAAAATTCTGATGAAAACGAGGCTCTGACAGGAACAAGGCCCGGCAGAGCTTACGCAAAACAGTTATACCAAGGGACGGAAATTTTCTATCTGAACCAAAAAAGCTATGTACGCTTATATTTCTTGAATATTTATTTTAATTCATATTATTATTTTCACCATGAGATACAGTCAAACCTGTGTTAGCAGCCACCTCTATTAAGCAGCCACTTGTCTTAAACAGCCACATTTTTCTATTTCCCATTTATATGCTTATAAAGGTAATTAACCTGTATTAAGCAACAACCTGTCTTAAAAGGCCACTTTAGCTCATTCCCTTGACTGGCTGCTTAAGACAGGTTTTACTGTATATTACGCTATATGTTTTAAAACATAATGTCAAACATTGTTTGTAGGTTAGGATGAGCACGTGGAGGGACTGTAGGATGTAGATTATGTACCCAGTAAATATTTGCGGAAATCAATGTCCGATATGATATTCCGTTCTTTCTGTATGAATATGTAAAATAACATTTATGTACCAACTCAATAAAAAAGATCATCTTTTGTCTATTTACACGAAACCTGTGTAATAAGTAGTTTATCAATGGAGGATAAAAACATTCACTTACAAATCTTTTAAAATTGATTTTCTCTTTTTTTTCAACAGATGTTTTAATTGTTTGAATATTTAGCTTTATTTTCATGCCATTGAGGGCTAACAGACGATCAGTTAACTTAACCATTCTTTCCTAGGATCCTGGAAGGTTGGCCAGTACTTGAGGACACCCCATCTCCACAAACAACTGATAACTTCTCCACTTGAATCAGCTGTGAGAGACGAATGACAATGAGACACTATGTTGTATATCAATCATCACAGAGACTGAGACTGGGCAGGGACTCAAACTCATGACCCCTGGATTGATAGTTAGACATGCTACCAGCTGAGCTAACCAGGCCTGATACTTAATAACAAATGGGTGTACTATACTTACAGTTTGTGATAAAGATGAATTTTCCTGCCAGGAGAAGTGTATACCGCAGGATCAAGTATGTGACAGAACCATTCACTGTAACCATGGCAATGATGAAAACGAGGCTCAGTGTGGTAAATTATCTTTTCATTTCAAATCCCAAAATAATTAAAAAGATGAATCATATGTGGTATATAAGCAGTATATTGCCATTTATTCTCAACTGTGAAAGAGTTTAAAGGACTTAGGTGATTATATTTAGAAGGTAATTTTACTACCATACCAAAAACTTTTTGGCTCACCTGAACCAATTAACTTTAAGTGAGCTTTTGGATCATACTTTGTCTGCCACTCATCCATACATAAAACTGTTATTTTGTGTTCCTGTTATACAAAGGTCATCCAAATGACAGTTTAAATTAAGTAATAACGTCTTAATTTTTTGGCTCACTCAAATAAAACTTGCGTTTAACATGGTCCCATCCGTTATCTATCTATACGGGTCCTCTGTGGCCGTATGGTCTAAGATGCAGTCTCAAAATCAAAAAAAGTTTGCAAGTTGTTTGCTAAATGACAGTAGTTCTACTCCAATAAAACTGGATATAGCATATACATGTATAACCTGAAATGTGTTGCAACTGGCGTTGAACCCCATTAAAAAATATATATATCATCTTTTTATATTATGTTGACAAAATAAAAGAACTTGTATACAAAAACAGACATTACACCTGTGAACACACCACCAAATAACTAGGACTGTTGAGCACATAGTCTAATGGTAGAGCTTCAAACTCAAGATCAGAGGGTTGTCACCAGGGCTCAATCCTTTGTCACGGCTATGTGAAATGTTCTTCAACAAGACACTTTATCTGCATATCTTTAGCACTTGTTCTACCCAGGATGACAATGAGTGTGATTTGTCTAAGTTGTAAGAACTTGTTTTACAATCAAAGTAGAATAAAAAAACTTAATAAATTTAAAACAAACAAAAATCTAGGAATTTAGACTGGCTCCAGAAGAAATGCACTTGGTTTCATTGAGATTAATTAGAAAATATGTATGTAACCAGTCAAAATTAAGTTAAGTTTTTAAGTATGTGAGTAAAATTTAAGATAATGTTGTTAAAACAGAAGCCTGATGTGATACAATGGCTTTACCACTGTTTTAGAAATGTGGAAATCTGTCTTTAGAAAGAAGGAAATTAATGTTATATGGTGGGTAATTTATGCAATTATGTTGGATAGTTATTGCAAAATTCCCAAAACTTATTGCTTGCTCCTGGTACTCACCAAAAGAGTTAATTAACCTGAGATGGGCTGTCAATCAAATAAGTCGATAATCCAATCAGCAATCGCTTTATTGGTTCCAGTCTGCCATTTTCCTTAGACAAGTTGAAAATGTCTAAGTAAACAATACACTGTTTTTACTTGGACAATCAATGTCACATGGCCATTATTATCAGATTTTCAATATTTACATACTACATGTAGCATAATATTTAAAATTTGTTCTGCAGGTTTTACGTTGAAGACAGATTTTACCACAGCGAGTTCATTATACAAGACTGGATATCAGACTGGGGCTGCGTCATTCACAACATGGGAGTTAAAGACAGATACCAGACTGACAATCAAGGGCAATGACTCCTTGCTTGAAGGACGTAAGTTGACTTATTTAGAAATGACATTATTTGTTTAGCCTGTATGATGAGACGCAAACAAATATTACTTTTGTTGTATGTAATAGTACAGTACTCTGTATGTTTGTTTGAATATCCAGTGTCATTTTGGTTCCATTTTGGGTTTTAACCTAACAATTGTTTCCTGGGATCCCGGAAGATTAACCAGTGCTCAAGCACACCTATCTCAGCAAGTAACTGATAACTGTCACATTTGAATAAACGATGGGAGACATGACAAAGAAATGAAATGTATTAATCATCACAAAGGATGACCGCTGGATTGATAATCAGATGCTTTACCGGCTGAGCTAACTTTGTGATTATGAAAACAACAAATAATTTTAAAACCAATTTTTTATTTCAGAGGTATTGATTAGTCAATTCAATTCCCTGACAACGGAAGCAGCTATTTTGGAGTCTCCTGAATACCACCTAATGGAACCTGCCTGTCTCGTCATAGAGTACCTTGGTGATGCAGCTTACGCTAAAGTTAGCCTTGTATATCAGGATGCCAATGACAGCAATGTCGTCACTTTTTATGTCGTATCCAGTCCATCAATAAGGCACTTTTCTGTAAGTCTTCAAAACTCATACAACTATACTAAATTGATTTTATTTGCCTGTTACTTGCAGATGGAGAGTGGTTTTATTTATACTCATATGTGTCAGATTGAAAGATTTCTTCTAAATCATGATTTACACGTATCATTATATCAATCACCTGTTCATATAAATATATGTTTAGGTATATAGTAATATATACAATAGTCACCTAATTAAAGCAGTCAGCCCACCTTTTATATAATGCAGCTGCTCACCCTAAGTGTCTTGTACAACTATTAATTTTTTACTCTTCTACATATAGAGAAATGCATTTCTGGTACACTGAACACATTACCAATGGTTTCCATAGATAGTCCTCTGTTGGTCCAAATATGTAGAAAAAGACATTGGATTGACAATATTGCTTTTTCACAATGTTAATGGTTTGATGCGTTGTCGACACCCCTTCAGTTTTGACAATTCTGCAGTTGCATTTGTTACAGTGTATCACTACGCATCTTTAACTCATGAAAATGTTCCATTATTCTCATTTATTCAAAGAAATATGACAATTTTATGAAGTTTTAACGAAAAGAATGCCCATCCGACTTACACAGCTAAAATTTCTTGAGTACAAGAATGTTGCTACCATCTTGTAAGGGAGGTAATTCTTAAAGTGAGACCTTGAAGAAACACCTGCAATTTTTTTTTAATGTCATAGTATAGGGTTAAAAGGTTAAAAAAGCTTAAGGTCAGACAACAACCGTATTTGAATTATGGGTTAATTGGACAATGATCAAACATTCCTGTGACATAATAAATATAATTTTGGTCTACATGAAATATAAGAATATGTATAATTATGGTTGATTAGCAAATATTTTATTATCATGGATGGATCCTAGAATTTTGTTAGAGAGGGCTGCACATTTGACTAAAAAAAGGCCACAGAAAATCCAAAGTTAACATTTAGGTGAAAAAAAATCTATTTTTTAAATTTTTAGAGTGTGCATGCGCTGAGTGGGCGACCCTCCCCCCACCTAAACACACACACACATATACACCCTTCCTTCCATGAATGTGCCCATGTTTATCACCAATAGATATAAATTATCCCCTTTGTATTGATTGATTGATTGATTGAATATTTAGCGTCATTTTTATGCCATTGAGGGCTAACAGATGATCAGTTAACCTAACCACTGTTTCCTGGGATTAACCAGTACTCGAGCACACCCTATCTCCGCAAGTAACTGATAACTTTCCTACTTGAATCAGTGGTGAGAGACGAATGATAATGAGACACAATGTCGTATATATCAACATCACAGAGACTGTTGCCGGGCGGGGGATTCGAACTTATGACCCCTGGATTGATAGTCAGACGCGTAATCGACTGAGCTAATCGGGCCTGGCTTCCCCTTTGTAAAACGTGAATTATACTTCATTTATTAATGAAGTTGAAGCTGTATAATTTTTAAATAATCACTTATATCAAGGACTTGTATAGATAAGGATAGGAAACTTGCATTACCCGACTTAATGTTGATGAAACAGCACACAAAGGATTCATAATGTGCAAATTAATCATTCATAATACACATGGAACTGATTTCTTGTACATAAACTGTAAGTTGTATGTAATCTTAGATGTTTAAACGTGTTTTGATCAAGCAAAATGCTCTTGAATTAAAGATATTAAGGTTTAAAGAAAAATTTATCAAAATTCACTGTTATTTTAGCTGCAGTATACACATTTTGTAATCACAAGTATTTCGACAGTTTTTAAACACAAATTTCTGGAAATGGTATTATTTTGATGACATTTTCATTTAGCAGTGTAAGAATTTTGATTTGTGTTCCTGAGATGAATGGAAGTGAAAACGAGATACTAGTATTGCGAGATTTTGCATGAATACGCGAGCGTTCACAAAATCTCAATCAGTTGCCTTTCCTTCTCTATATAATTCTCTGCTTATATGGATTTGATCAAATAATTTCAAAATAGAAATTGACATATACTTTTTTGTTTTTTCTCCATTATTTTAGATTCCATTGGTTGCGGGAAATGTTCGGGTTATTCTGTCCGTGCACATGGTGCGTGTGACCCCTGGGTATCAAGGTTATGTTCCCGACACAGCAGTGTTTGGTATCAGTCGCATCGATATATATCCAGGACAGATGTGTAACAACATTGCAGTAGGTAAGTATTGAGCTACTTGTAGTGATAAGAAGTGCATCATGGTCTAGTGGTATATGGTCAGACATGAGACTGGAGTGTCATATGTGCGATCCTTGACCAGTGTGACATATTGAGACTTTGAATAAGGTTCTTAATCTGCATATAGTTAGCACAAGGTCTGAAGCTATTAAACTTTGTTCCCGATTAAACTCAACTAAACAACACGAATGTACTCATTATAACAAAATAAGTGTAAATACCTTTAACTTTCTACCTAAAACTTGCATTATTGCTTTCGACTTCCAGTTGGATAAAAATTTTGTGCTTTGATTTGTGTTTTCTTGTGAAATCATGGAAATCATGTTCGAGTACGAATTTGGGTTGAGCATGAAGACAGTTTTATAACCTCAGAGCCCTGGTTCCACTAAGGTAGATATCAAGTGTGCGTTGTATAAGTTGTATGGTTCCAGGTTAGAATAGAATCACTGTCCATGTTACTTATATACATGTAATTACAAACTTAATTTTGACTGGTTATTTATCTAGTTCTCAATCAGTATCAATGAAACCATATGCAGTTTTTCTGGAATCAGTTTGAAATTAGGGTCACCTGACTGCTTTTCTTATATTCAAGTTTTTTAAGTATTTATTATTAAATATAAATATTAGTTGGTGAAACAAGAAACATTGAAGCCGGGCCCGATTAGCTCAGTTGGTTATGCGTCTGACTATCATTCCCGGGGTCGTGAGTTCGAATCCCGGCCCAGCAACAGTCTCCGTGATGATTGATATATGACATTGTGTCTCATTATCATTCGTCTCCCACCACTGATTCAAGTGGGAACATTATCAGTTACTTGCTGAGATAGGGTGTGCTAGAGTACTGGTTAACTTTTCAGGATCGCAGGAAACAGTGGTTAGGTTAACTGATCATCTGCTAGCCCTCGATGGCATAAAAATGACGTTAAATATTCAATCAATCAGTCTTTTAAATCAATCCAATCTATTCAATCAATCATTATTCTAGGATTCAATCTCGGACCAAACAACCAAACGGGGGACTTAGGATTTCTCTAAGGTTCAATTGATATAACGTCGAAAAGTGTTACCATATTTTATTTTCACAATATTACATAATCAAGTATTCCCAAATTAAATCAAATCACTTAGTTTATTTCAGTATAAGTGGAGCGCATGGTCATGTCCGTTGTGACTTCAACAGATAACTGTTATTGAAGCTAAAGGAAGCGCAAGGAAGCGACCGAGGGCATATATAACCAAAACTTTGTTGCGCTTAAGTATGATAGCCACACACCCCTTTGGTGTACTAAAAACCAAACCAGGTACCCCATTGGTACCATTATAGCAACAGGTACCCCATTGGTACCATAATATCTGGTACCCCCTTAGTACCAAATAAAAGCAGGTGCCCCTTTGACACCGTAATACAACCAGGTGCCCCTTTGACACCATAATACAACCAGGTGCCCCTTTGACACCATAATACAACCAGGTGCCCCTTTGACACCATAATACAACCAGGTGCCCCTTTGACACCATAATACAACCAGGTGCCCCTTTGACACCATATTACAACCAGGTGCCCCTTTGACACCATAATACAACCAGGTAACAGCGCAACTTCGCCTACTTCCTGTTTCAATATAAAGTAGTCTTACATAAACGGGTGAGACAATGTAAGAACGCCTAGCCCTTATCGCTCTCTGGCCAGTTCTTACATGCTCCGAAAACCACTCCCAAAAAACTAATTTTTAAGCCGCATGAGTCTCCTCCATATCACAGATGACTGCTATGGTATGTTGAAAGACGCATAGGCATGCAAAAGAATGAATTTGAAATATGCCAATACATAAGTAATATTTCGTTATGCCCCCGATCGCATCCAAACGTAAGAATTTTCCGCAGACATGACAAAGAGAGATGAAAAGAAGAAAAGGAAAGAAAGCAAAAGAATAATGAAGAAAAATAGGAGACAGCAACTTTCATAGATACATAACAATAAAATATACAGTTCAAACTATTTGTCATTATTACGTTTGCCTAAGACAGTCACTTTGTTAGCTCTCGTTGTTTTCACTTGGAACTATATCAAGGTCAGTTCATTTCCGCCACTGCTGGCACACTTGAAAATGTAACATGTTAACACTGAATTGTCACTATTACTCGTTTAAACTCGACGGTTCACAAACAACACTTGGACAGAAATGTTCATTGCCTGCTCAGTTCCGAAGACGAGATCGCCACATTTCGGACTGTTGTAGTGCGAAGCCTTTGTGTCTTTGAACGTGCCTCAAGTCCATGGTGTGTAACATGTAGTTTGCCTAAGACAGTCACTTTGTTAGCTCTCGTTGTTTTCACTTGTAACTATATCAACGTCAGTTCGTTTCCGCCACTGCTGGCACACTTGAAAATGTAACATGTTAACACTGAATTGTCACTGTTAATCGTTTAAACTCGACGGTTCACAAACAACACCTGGACAGAAATGTTCATTGCCTGCTCACTTCCGAAGACGAGATCGCCACATTTCGGACTGTTGTAGTGCGAAGCCTTTGTGTCTTTGAACGTGCCTCAAGTCCATGGTGTATAACATGTAGTTTGCCTAAGACAGTCACTTTGTTAGCTCTCGTTGTTTTCACTTGGAACTATATCAACGTCAGTTCGTTTCCGCCACTGCTGGCACATTTGAAAATGTAACATGTTAACACTGAATTGTCACTGTTAATCGTTTAAACTCGACGGTTCACAAACAACACCTGGACCGAAATGTTCATTGCCTGCTCAGTTCCGAAGATGAGATCGCCACATTTCAGACTGTTGTAGTGCGAAGCCTTTGTGTCTTTGAACGTGCCTCAAGTCCATGGTGTATAACATGTACTGAAATTAAATAACTGACCAACAGTTAACATGTTAATTATGTATGCATAAAATAGAGGAGAATTTTTAGAAAGTGTAACTTGATTAAGGGTGCGGTGGGTGGGTTGATGTTTTGCTTTTACCTGTGCAATATGAAAGTGCGAGGGCGACGTGGCGGTCACATGGCCTTATATACCCGACCAGTTCACGTCCGATCTCGCGAGGATTAGTTACTATAGAGAAACTAGCGTCTTTAAAATACAACTTGCTTCCGTAAAGCGTGTCCGAAAACATACGGAAATTGTTACCAGAATAACCAAGATTAATCTTTAAAATAAATCTCTATTATTCTAGGATTCAATCTCGGACCAAACAACCAAACGGAGGACTTAGGATTTCTCTAAGGTTCAATTGATATAACGTCGAAAAGTGTTACCATATTTTATTTTCACAATATTACATAATCAAGTATTCCCAAATTAAATCAAATCACTTAGTTTGTTTCAGTATAAGTGGAGCGCATGGTCATGTCCGTTGTGACTTCAACAGATAACTGTTATTGAAGCTAAAGGAAGCGCAAGGAAGCGACCGAGGGCATATATAACCAAAACTTTGTTGCGCTTAAGTATGATAGCCACACACCCCTTTGGTGTACTAAAAACCAAACCAGGTACCCCATTGGTACCATTATAGCAACAGGTACCCCATTGGTACCATAATATCTGGTACCCCCTTAGTACCAAATAAAAGCAGGTGCCCCTTTGACACCGTAATACAACCAGGTGCCCCTTTGACACCATAATACAACCAGGTGCCCCTTTGACACCATAATACAACCAGGTGCCCCTTTGACACCATAATACAACCAGGTAACAGCGCAACTTCGCCTACTTCCTGTTTCAATATAAAGTAGTCTTACATAAACGGGTGAGACAATGTAAGAACGCCTAGCCCTTATCGCTCTCTGGCCAGTTCTTACATGCTCCGAAAACCACTCCCAAAAAACTAATTTTTTAGCCGCATGAGTCTCCTCCATATCACAGATGACTGCTATGGTATGTTGAAAGACGCATAGGCATGCAAAAGAATGAATTTGAAATATGCCAATACATAAGTAATATTTCGTTATGCCCCCGATCGCATCCAAACGTAAGAATTTTCCGCCACAAAATAAAATATTATTTTATTTCCCCAAAATTCTTATTCTAAAATCTTTAACAGATACTCCCTAACTGCGTCTAAATAATAGTCAATGCCAACGTCTGATAAGTGTACGCCGTCGTTCCGATAGAAACCAGGAGTTTTAGTAGTTTTTTGATAAATGATTCTGAGATATCATACCAACTATTAATTTTATGAGAAAATGACAGTCCTGATATATATGTTGAAATAGTTTTTGGCGATTTAGGTTTTTTCGAAAAGGAAAACAATGAAAAGGGTGATATCTTTCATAGGCGCCGGCCACGCATCTGGCAAATTATAAAGTGTACGGAATGATTGAAAAGCGTTTAACGCCGTGTTATAAGTGAATGCCGTATTTCTGGCTATCCCTGCACGAACCAGTTGCTTGTATCTATTGTGAAGATATCCCAAAGTTGGCGTGGCCCTGGTGTTGGGTTCGAGTCTGCTTCCGGCGCCAACATTCTGAACCGGGAGAGCTGAAAGCGAGATAACGCATCACTTATTTCGTGTTTTTTTTGCCCCAGGGATATGCGAGGCTTTAATCAAGCAATTAAAACGCAAACACTGCAGTGAGAGTATTCTTAGTAAGGTTACTACCGGCGATTACTTTGAAGTCATGGTATTTAAGATGTGAACTACAGCTTGATTATCACAATGAAAGCGTATTTTCTTGTTTTGCAACTGCTCGCTCATATAAAAACCGCTACGACGATAGGAAACAATTCTAACGCGGTAATATTTTTTGTTATGCCGTTCTCTTGCCACTTTAATGGCCACCTTGCATTACACCAATGTCCCTTAAACCAAATTCCGAAGCCTATGCCGCCGGCGCTATCGGTGTACAAATGCTCGTCGTCATTTGACACCCAAAACTTGTCATGAAATACGGAGATTCCGTTATAATTTCTGAAAAAATGTAGCCACATTTCTAGATCTAGTTTTATTTCTTTGCTCACGCGAAGGTGATGGTATGAACGTGTCACGCCGCAGATGGAATTAATAAGCCGTCTACAAAACGGTCTTCCTACAGTTATTGCGCGACAACAAAATTTTAGTGACCCTATGAGCGACTGCATTTCTTTTAATGTTACCGACTTTTTTGACAGAGTGTATTGAATTTTTTGAATTACTTCAGTAATTTTCGCTAGCGGGATTCGAACCTCCATTTTCTGAGAATCCAGTTCTAAGCCCAAGAAAACAAGAACTTGAGTCGGACCTTCGGTTTTCTCATCTGCTAGCGGTACACCCAAGTCTTGCATAATCGTTGTAAATACTTGCATCAGAGCATAACAACTTGCATGGCTTTTTTCGCCTCCTAAAAAATCATCTTAGTAATGAATTAGACCGCCTGATTTCATGTTAGTCTTGACACAGAATTCGAGGAAAGTTGAAATTTTTTTTTTTCAAAAAGGCTCGGAGATATGCTACCGCCAAAAGGTAGTGATTTATCAAGATAAATTTTACTGTTGAGAGAAAACCCTAACAGCTCGTAATCCTCGGGGTGTATTGGCAATAATCTAAACGCGTTTTTAATGTCCATCTTAAATAAAAAAGCAGTTTACCCCAAGATCATGAATTATTTGAATTGCTTGGTCGAATTCTGTGTACTTAACCGAGCATAATTTTGGGTCGATGAAATCATTGATAGCCATGCCCTCCGGGTATGATAGGTGATGTATAAGTCTATATTCCCCTGGAATTTTCTTGGGAACAATGCTTATAGGTGAAATTTGTATGTTTTTAATAGGGCTGTCGTCTAAAGGGCCTGCAAACCGGCCCGCGTCGATCTCTTTTTGTATATTTTTTTTTTTTTTTTTTTTTTTTTTTTTTTTTTTTTTTTTTTGATACTTGAGCGATTTCTGGTAGTTGCTTAATAGATTTGAGATTTTTTTTTTTTTTTTTTTTTTGACAAGCGGGTTTCACGTGGACCCGTGTAGTTTAATTTAAAGCCATGTTTAAAACCGTTCAAAAGAAAAGTGGCATCAGATGACTCATAATTACTTAACCAAAGTTGTAAGGCTTGTATATTGATTGGTGAAAAAGCAAGCTTGACGATGTTAGATAACATGGGTGTGTTTTTAACTTCTGCTCGAGCCTCGTTGACCACGGGGGTAGCCACGCTGCCCTCGCCACATTCCCCGGCCAGGAAAAGAACTAGTACTGAAAACTGGCGGGGCTTGATTCGCTTTGTCCCCTATATTTTCTGTTTGTGGGGCGTACGGTGCTGTGTGGGATTTAGCGCCCGTGTTACAGTGAAGCAAGGCATGAAAACGGCCACAATGGAAACAGACATGCCTGAATTTGCAGTTTTGCCACTGACACGCACCCTTATTGAAAGCTATACAAATTTTAGCGGCATACGGTTTTTGTTCCACGTGACTAGCAACAGGCTCATTACTGAGAACATGCACCTTATCCAAAGGTCGTGATTAATCGCAGCCCACGAGGCTGGCGTAAGAGCTTGGCGCATGCGAAACTACTGATCGTACACTTTCCAGAATTTCCCCCCATGACGGGAGGAACATTCACAGATTACATAAAGATATTGCAGCAACTCGTGAATTTTGTTCGGATGTGTCGCCAAATAAATAGACATGTAAATTATAAACGCGTCTGTCCAGCGTTCAATCTAGCCGATATCATCTTTACACTAGCTCGGGCGGCTTTCTATAATACCGTTATGTGATAATCTCAAAGTACTACCTGAAGTAAATTCGGCCAGTTCCACCGCACCCTTTAAAAGTAAAGCCAAATTTAGAAAGTCGCCTTTACATATTTTCTGTTTTAGCGTAGAAGGAACGTGTAAGGCGATATCACCTTGTGCTATGCGTGCAAAATAGCCATGTGAACTAACGTTATCAAGGTTCGGTAATTGATTCATTCCAGTAAAAATATTGCTATTCGGGTCTGTCTGTTGACCCACGTGTCTGATAACGCCGGGTAGGTTCGAATCTGGCATGTCACTAACAGTGTTGAAATCTTTAGGCGGGTTATCATGCACATTACTCGTGTTAGTTTTGCCATTTTTCCCAGTCTCCGTCTGGGGTAAAATTTTAGATGCCTGAATAATTTGTTCAAAATCGATGACGTTACCTTTATCTACGTCCGTTCCATCAACCACTGAGGGTTTCCGCCGTTTTACAGCTGCCCGTGTAACTACCTGTCTCCTCTTAACATCTTTACCCCTCCCCGGCATAGCTATATACGATATTGATGTTTTGCTTTTACCTGTGCAATATGAAAGTGCGAGGGCGACGTGGCGGTCACATGGCCTTATATACCCGACCAGTTCACGTCCGATCTCGCGAGGATTAGTTACTATAGAGAAACTAGCGTCTTTAAAATACAACTTGCTTCCGTAAAGCGTGTCCGAAAACATACGGAAATTGTTACCAGAATAACCAAGATTAATCTTTAAAATTAATCTCTATTATTTAACATTGATTGGGAGATGAGTTCTTACAACTTAAACAAATCATGCTCGAAGTATTCCTATGTGGAACAAGTACTAAGCACATGCCAATAAAATGTTTTGCTCATGACAGATAGCAGTGGTGGAGGATGGAACCCATGATGCTGTAATCTTGGTTCAGATGCACTACCACACACCCCACAATAACCTGCAATATGTTAAAAACTATGCTTAACTTGCCATTCAGTGAATTGGATTCAAATTTGCTTTTGGTTTTTATAAATTTAAATAATAGAAAAACACACCTACATTGTTATAGTTTTCTGAAGTTGCCAGATATTGTTGAACTGGGACTACATATTTGTGCTTCAGTTCCACAGTCTGTGGTAGTACATGTAGTATCAGGTAGGAAGTAATACTGAAGACATCATCCGTAGGGGGCGGAAGCTCTGCCCCTGCATTCAAAATAAAACAATTATTATTGAGATTTACAGAAATAGGAAAAAAAGCTTTTCTTTGTATTGTATGTTTTAGTTTGCCCAGGTGATATACCCAACCTGTGTATGGACAGACGTATGTGTTATACAGACGGACAGAAATGTGACCTACATAATGATTGTACAGACCAGACAGATGAGACCCAGGATTGTGGTAAGTTCCATATTCTGTGTCTGAAAATTATGGTAAATTCTATTTACAGTGTTGGACAGTTGTGTACAGTGTGTGAGAATTATGGTAAGTTTTGTACAGTGTGTGAGAATTGTGGCAAGTTTTGAATAGTGTGTGAGAATTGTGGTAAGTTTTATTGAAAGTGTGAGAATTATGGTAAATTTTGTATAGTTTGTAAGAATTGTGGTAAGTTTTGAACAGTGTGTAAGAATTGTGGTAAGTTTTGTACAGTGTGTGAGAATTGTGGTTGGTTGTGTACAGTGTGTAAGAATTGTGGTAAGTTTTGAACAGTGTGTAAGAATTGTGGTAGTTTTTTAACAGTGTGTAAGAATAGTGGCAGGTTTTGTACAGTGTGTTAAAATTGTGGTTAGTTTTGTACAGTGTGTAAAAATTGTGGTATGTTTTGTATAGTGTATAAGAAATGTGGTAATTTTTGTACAGTGTGTGAGAATTGTGGCAGGTTTTGTACAGTGTGTGAGAAATGTGGCAGGTTTTGTACAGTGTGTGAGAATTGTGGTAAGTTTTGTACAGTGTGTAAGAATTGTGTTACGTTTTGTACAGTGTGTAAAAATTGTGGCAGGTTTTGTACAGTGTGTAATAATTGTGGTAATTTTTGTACAGTGTGTGAGAATTGTGGCAGGTTTTGTACAGTGTGTGAGAAATGTGGCAGGTTTTGTACAGTGTGTGAGAATTGTGGTAAGTTTTGTACAGTGTGTAAGAATTGTGGTAAGTTTTGTACAGTGTGTAAGAATTGTAGCAGGTTTTGTACAGTGTGTAAGAACTGTGGCAGGTTTTGTACAGTGTGTGAGAATTGTGGTAAGTTCTGTACAGTGTGTGAGAGCTGTGGCTGGTTTTGTACATCCTGTAAGAACTGTGGCAGGTTTTGTATAGTTTGTAAGAATTGTGGTAGGTTTTGTACAGTGTGTGAGAATTGTGGTTAGTTTTGTACAGTGTGTTAGAATTGTGGTAAGTTTTGTACAGTGTGTGAGAATTGTTGCAGGTTTTGTACAGTTTGTAAGAATTGTGGCAGGTTTTGTATAGTGTGTGATAATTGTTGTAAGTTTTGTACTGTGTGTAAGAATTGTGTTAAGTTTTGTACAGTGTGTGAGAATTGTGGCAGGTTTTGTACAGTGTGTGAGAACTGTGACTGGTTTTGTACAGTGTGTAAGAACTGTTGCAGGTTTTGTATAGTGTGTGAGAACTGTGGTAAGTTTTGTATAGTGTGTGAGAATTGTGGTAAGTTTTGTACAGTGTGTGAGAATTATGGTAAGTTTTGTACAGTGTGTGAGAATTGTCGTAGGTTTGGTACAGTGTGTAAGAACTGTGGCAGGTTTTGTACAGTGTGTGAGAATTGTGGCAGGTTTTGTATAGTGTGTGAGAATTGTGGTAAGTTTTGTATAGTGTGTGAGAACTGTGGCAAGTTTTGTAAAGTATGTAAGAATTGTGGTAAGTTTTGTATAGTGTGTGAGAACTGTGGCAGGTTTTGTACAGTGTGAGAACTGTGGCAGGTTTTAAACAGTTAGTGAGAATTGTAGTAAGTTTTGTATAGTGTGTGAGAACTGTGGCAAGTTTTGTACAGTGTGTAAGAATTGTGGTAAGTTTTGTATAGTGTGTGAGAAATGTGTCAGGTTTTGAACAGTGTGTAAGAATTGTGGGTTAGTTTTGTATAGTGTGTGAGAATTGTAGCAGGTTTTGTACAGTGTGTGAGAATTGTGGTAAGTTTTGTACAGTGTGTAAGACTTGTGGCATGTTTTGTATAGTGTGTAAGACTTGGTGCAGGTTTGGTACAATGTGTAAAAACAGTGGCAGGTTTTGTATAGTATTTGAGAATTGTGGGAAGTTTTGTACAGTGTGTGAGAATTGTAGCAGGTTTTGTACAGTGTTTGAGAATTGTGGTAAGTTTTGTATAGTGTGAGAACTGTGGCAGGTTTTGAACAGTGTGTAAGAATTGTGGTAAGTTTGTATAGTGTGTGAGAATTGTAACAGGTTTTGTACAGTGTGTGAGAATTGTGGTAAGTTTTGTATAGTTTTGGAGAACTGTGGCAGGTTTTGTACAGTGTGTGAGAATTGTGGCAGGTTTTGTGTAGTGTGTGAGAATTGTGGCAGGTTTAGTATAGTGTGTGAGAAATGTGGCAGGTTTTGTACAGTGTGTGAGAATTGTGGCAGGTTTAGTACAGTGTGTGAGAATTGTGGTTAGGTTTGTACAGTGTGTAAGAATTGTGGTAGGTTTTGAAGTGTGTAAGAATTGTGGCAGGTTTTTTTATTTTTTTGAGAATTGTGGCAGGTTTTGTACAGTGTGTGAGAATTGTGGCAGGTTTAGTAGTGTGTGAGAATTGTGGTTAGGTTTGTACAGTGTGTAAGAATTGTGGCAGGTTTTGTAGTGTGTAAGAATTGTGGCAGGTTTTTTACATTTTTTGAGACTTCTGGCAGGTTTTGTACAGTGTACGAGAACTGTGGCATGTTTTGTACTGTGTGTAAGAATTGTGGTAAGTTTTGTACAGTGTGTGAGAATTGTGGCATGTTTTGTATAGTGTGTAAGAAATGTGGCAGGTTTTGTACAGTGTGTTAGAACTTAGGCAGGTTTTGTACAGGTTTTGTACAGTGTGTAAGAATTGTGGCAGGTTTTGTAGTGTGTAAGAATTGTGGCAGGTTTTGTATAGTGTGTAAGAAATATGGCAGGTTTTGTACAGTGTGTAAGAAATGTGGCACGTTTGGTATAGTGTGTAAGAAATGTGGCAGGTTTTGTACAGTGTGTGAGAATTGTAGCAGGTTTTGTACAGTGTTTGAGAATTGTGGTAAGTTTTGTATAGTGTGAGAACTGTGGCAGATTTTGAACAGTGTGTAATATTTGTGGTAAGTTTTGTATAGGGTTTGAGAATTGTAGCAGGTTTTGTACAGTGTATGAGAATTGTGGTAAGTTTTGTATAGTGTGTGATTATTGTGGCAGGTTTTGTACAGTGTGTAAGAATTGTGGTAAGTTTTGTATAGTGTGTGAGAACTGTGACAGGTTTTGTACAGGTAGTGAGAATTGTGACAGGTTTTGTATAGTGTGTGAGAATTGTGGCAGGTTTAGTACAGTGTGTGAGAATTGTGGTTAGTTTGGTACAGTGTGTAAGAATTGTGGCAGGTTTTGTAGTGTGTAAGAATTGTGGCAGGTTTTTTACATTTTTTGAGAATTGTGGCAGGTTTTGTACAGTGTGTGAGAACTGTGTCAGGTTTGTACAGTGTGTAAGATTTGTGGTAAGTTTTGTACAGTGTGTGAGAATTGTGGCATGTTTTGTATAGTGTGTAAGAAATGTGGCAGGTTTTGTACAGTGTGTTAGAACTGTGGCAGGTTTTGTACAGGTTTTGTACAGTGTGTAAGAATTGTGGCAGGTTTTGTAGTGTGAAAGAAGTGTGGCAGGTTTTGTATAGTGTGTAAGAAGTATGACAGGTTTTGTATAGTGTGTAAGAAATGTGGCAGGTTTTGTATAGTGTATAAGAAATGTGGCAGGTTTTGTACAGTGTGTAAGAACTGTGGCAGGTTTCATATAGTATGTAAGAAATGTGGCAGGTTTTGTACAGTGTGTAAGAATTGTGGCAGGTTTTGTAGTGTGTAAGAATTGTGGCAGGTTTTTTAATTTTTTTGAGAATTGTGGCAGGTTTTGTACAGTGTGTGAGAATTGTGGCAGGTTTAGTACAGTGTGTGAGAATTGTGGTTAGGTTTGTACAGTGTGTACGAATTTTGGCAGGTTTTGTAGTGTGTAAGAATTGTGGCAGTTTTTTTACATTTTTTGAGAATTGTGGCAGGTTTTGTACAGTGTGTGAGAACTGTGGCAGGTTTTGTACAGTGTGTAAAAATTGTGGTAAGTTTTGTACAGTGTGTGAGAATTGTGGCATGTTTTGTATAGTGTGTAAGAAATATGGCAGGTTTTGTACAGTGTGTTAGAACTTAGGCAGGTTTTGTACAGTGTGTAAGAAATGTGGCATGTTTGGCATAGTGTGTAAGAAATGTGGCAGGTTTTGTACAGTGTGTGAGAATTGTAGCAGGTTTTGTACAGTGTTTGAGAATTGTGGTAAGTTTTGTAAAGTGTGAGAACTGTGGCAGGATTTGAACAGTGTGTAATATTTTTGGTAAGTTTCGTATAGTGTTTGAGAATTGTAGCAGGTTTTGTACAGTGTATGAGAATTGTGGTAAGTTTTGTACAGTGTGTGATTATTGTGGCAGGTTTTGTACAGTGTGTAAGAATTGTGGTAAGTTTTGTATAGTGTGTGAGAACTGTGGCAGGTTTTGTACAGGTAGTGAGAATTGTGGCAGGTTTTGTAGTGTGTAAGAATTGTGGCAGGTTGTTTACATTTTTTGAGAATTGTGGCAGGTTTGGTACAGTGTGTGAGAACTGTGGCAGGTTTTGTACAGTGTGTAAGAATTGTGGTAAGTTTTGTACAGTGTATGAGAATTGTGGCATGTTTTGTATAGTGTGTAAGAAATGTGGCAGGTTTTGTACAGTGTGTTAGAACTGTGGCAGGTTTTGTACAGGTTTTGTATAGTGTGTAAGAATTGTGGCAGGTTTTGTAGTGTGTAATAATTGTGGCAGGTTTTGTATAGTGTGTAAGAAGTATGGCAGGTTTTGTATAGTGTGTAAGAAATGTGGCAGGTTTTGTATAGTGTATAAGAAATGTGGCAGGTTGTGTACAGTGTGTAAGAACTGTGGCAGGTTTCATATAGTATGTAAGAAATGTGGCAGGTTTTGTACAGTGTGTAAGAATTGTGGCAGGTTTTGTACAGTGTGTGAGAGCTGTGGCTGGTTTTGTACAATGTGTAAGAAGTGTGGCTGGTACAGTGTGTAATGTCATATAAATCAATGCTCATGATGGAGAATCTGAATTTTGAACCTTTTAAGCTTTACATTGTCTCAATGACAAGCATTCATTCTTGGTAAACCCAGGACCTTTCAACGGTACAAGATCTTGCATCAGCACAAATCTGGTATTTGAACATATGCATCAGCAAAGACGTGGCATTTTTACATATATATCAGCAAAGTTATGGCGTTTGAGCATATGCATCAGCACATATCTGACATTTGAGCATAAGCATCAGCACATATCTGACATTTGAGCATATGCATCAGCACATATCTGATATTTGAGCATATGCATCAGCACATATCTGATATTTGAGCATAATATTATGCATCAGCACATATCTGATATTTGAGCATATGCATCAGCACAGATCTGGCATTTGAGCATATGCATCAGCACTGATATGGCATTTGACCATAATGCATCAGCACAGATATGGCATTTTTACATACATTAGCACATAGATGGCATTTGAGCATGTGCATCAGCACATATATGACATTTGAACATATGCATAAACACAGATCTGGCATTGAAAATTATGCATCAGTACAGATCAGGCATATTAAGATAATTTTTTAAATTGGCAAATTTGTTTTTATTTAAGGTCTTGGTATTGTATGTGATTTTGAGAGTAGAAATCTTTGTGGCTATCATAACGTGTCTGTGTCCAAGAAGTACAGAGATGAGCGTGGTCAGTTTACATACACGCAGACACTGTGGGAGAGAGTGCCAGCCCATGTTATATCCAGGCCCAGTGTTGATCAGACATACAAACAATCCGGGAAAGGTAAGAACATCAGAATTTGTCACAGCTGTATCACTGGTGGTTAACCTTTTTAAAAACATCTCCTTCTTTCCTTCCTTCCCTCCCTCCCTCCCTCCCTCCCTCATTTTCTTCCTTTACCTTCCTTCCTTTCTTTTCCTTCCTTCCTTCATTCATTCATTCTTTTTCTTCTTCTTTTCTTCCTCTTTTTCTTCTTCTTTTCTATTTTTTTTCTTCTTCAGGGTTCCCCATGGCCGTGTGGTCTAAGGCGCCACCTCAAGACCACTTACCTCTCACTGCTAAGGTTGTAGGTTCAACTTCAGCTCACTCCACAAACTGAGAAAGTGGGAAATTTGCCAGTTACTTGCAGAAGGAAAGTGGTTCTTCTCAGATTCATACTGAGGTCTTCTTCCACCAATAAAACTGGATATGTATACATAACCTGAAATGTAAAAAAAAAAAAAAAAAAAAATCTTGATATACCATAATTATATAACCTGAAATGTTAAAAAAACACCAAAAACCAACATGAATAATACTTTTGATAAATTCTAACAGGTATTAATTTGTTTACAAAGCCTATAAAAAACCGTGGTCATCTCTTTTTTATAACGTACAAGGTATATTTTGTAATTGCAATGTTCAGTAATTTATGTAGATTGATGTACTTCTGAACATTTGTAGGCTCAACTTGAAGTTTTTTTTCCAAAACTACATCCAGTACTGGTTCTACTCACTAAATGGATTTGAGGGCTGGTCATTATTTCTAAGCTCTCACATTACTTCACATCATGTTAACCCTTTGCTCCATAAGCATTTTCTTGGACTTCCAAATTGAAAGCATTAATTCACCAAGTATCAGCAATGGGTGAATTAAGTTTATATTAACTGACAGAGTGGAAAACAGTGCAGGAAGTGTTCAGATTGCTCGTTACGAGCAATCTGAACTCTTCCTGCACTGTTTTCAAAGGCCTTCTGTGATTGGTGCAGGAAAATGCATATCTATGGAGTAAAGGGTTAAATTAAATTGATAAACCAAATTGTTACAGTTTTATACAGATCACAGACCATTGTAGGTATTCATTTGAGAAAATATTAAAAGAACTATTGCCTTAATACATACAGGTCATTTTATGACGTCCAAAAACCATGAGGGCTTGTTGGACAGTGAAAGACACCTTGACGTGGAAACCATGCAGTCTCCTTATGAAACATTCAACCAATCAGGTTGTATCTCCTTCTGGTATTATCTCAACAGCACGGAGCATCAGCCAGAGACGACATCAGCGCAGATATTTGTCTACCTGCAGTACGAGGATGCAACATCAAGATTACTGCTATGGTAAAATGTGTTTTTCAATTTTTCTAAAGACATCCGTGTAACTATTGGAACAGTGTTCTACTGGCGAATTTGGTTATATGGTGTTTAGCGTCGCTTTAAACAATTTTTCAGTCAGACCTAGAACTAAGCAATGTCACACTGGAGTATCATGCCACAGACACAGGTATGATACCCTACCTAGTCACAGTATACTGACACTGGGCTGACCAGACCTAGAACTAAGCAATGTCACACTGGAGTATCATGCCACAGACACAGGTATGATACCCTACCTAGTCACAGTATACTGACACTGGGCTGACCAGACCTAGAACTAAGCACTGTCACACTGGAGTATCATGCCACAGACACAGGTATGATACCCTACCTAGTCACAGTATACTGACACTGGGCTGACCAGACCTAGAACTAAGCACTGTCACACTGGAGTATCATGCCGCAGACACAGGTATGATACCCTACCTAGTCAAAGTATACTGACACTGGGCTGACCAGACCTAGAACTAAGTACTGTCACACTGGAGTATCATGCCACAGACACAGGTATGATACCCTACCTAGTCACAGTATACTGACACTGGGCTGACAAAACCTAGAACTAAGCTATGTCACACTGGAGTATCATGCCGCAGACACAGGTATGATACCCTACCTAGTCACAACATACTGACACTGGGCTGACCAGACCTAGAACTAAGCACTGTCACACTGGAGTATTATGCCGCAGACACAGGTATGATACCCTACCTAGTCACAGTATACTGACACTGGGCTGACCAGACCTAGAACTAAGCACTGTCACACTGGAGTATCATGTCGCAGACACAGATATGATACCCTACCTATTCACAATATACTGACACTGGGCTGACCAGACCTAGAAATAAGCACTGTCACACTGGAGTATCATGCCGCAGACACAGGTCTGATACCCTACCTAGTCACAGTATACTGACACTGGGCTGACCAGACCTAGAACTCTAGAACTAAGCAATGTCACACTGGAGTGTCATGCCCTAGACACAGGTATGATACCCTACCTAGTCATAGTATACTGACACTGGGCTGACCAGACCTAGAACTAAGCACTGTCACACTGGAGTATCATGCCACAGACACAGGTATGATACCCTATCAAGTCACAGTATACTGATACTGGGCTGACCAGACCTAGAACTAAGCACTGTTACACTGGAGTATCATGCCTCAAACACAGATATGATACCCTACCTAGTCACAATATACTGACACTGGGCTGACCAGACCTAGAAATAAGCACTGTCACACTGGAGTATCATGCCGCAGACACAGGTATGATACCCTACCTAGTCACAGTATACTGACACTGGGCTGACCGGACCTTGAACTAAGCACTGTCACACTGGAGTATTATGCCGCAGACACGGGTATGATACCCTACCTAGTCACAGTATACTGATACTGGGCTGACCAGACCTAGAACTAAGCACTGTCACATTGGAGTATCATGCCGCAGACACAGGTATGATATCCTACCTAGTCACAGTATACTGACACGTGGCTGACCAGACCTAGAACTAAGCTATGTCACACTGGAGTATCATGCCACAGACACAGGTATGATACCCTACCTAGTCACATTATACTGACACGTGGCTGACCAGACCTACAACTAAGCACTGTCACTGGAGTATCATGCCACAGACACAGGTATGATACCTTACCTAGTCACAGTATACTGATACTGGGCTACTAAGCACTGTCACACTGGAGTATCATACTGCAGACAAAGGTATGATACCCTACCTAGTCACAGTATACTGACACTGGGCTGACCAGACCTAGAACTAAACACTGTAACACTGGAGTATTATGCCACAGACACAGGTATGATACCCTTCCTAGTCACAGTATACTGACACTGGGCTGACCAGACCTAGAACTAAGCACTGTCACACTGGAGTATCATGCTGCAGACACAGGTATGATACCCTACCTAGTCACAGTATACTGACACTGGGCTGACCAGACCTAGAACTAAACACTGTAACACTGGAGTATCACGCACCAGACACAGGTATGATACCCTACCTAGTCACAGTATACTGACACTGGGCTGACCAGACCTAGAACTAAGCATTGTCAAACTGGAGTATCATGCCGCAGACACAGGTATGATACCCTACCTAGTCACAGTATACTGACACTGGGCTGACCAGACCTAGAACTAAGCACTGTAACACTGGAGTATTATGCCACAGACACAGGTATGATACCCTACCTAGTCACAGTATACTGACACTGGGCTGACCAGACCTAGAACTAACAATGTCACACTGGAGTATTATACCACAGACACAGGTATGATACCCTACCTAGTCACAGTATACTGACACGTGGCTGACCAGACCTAGAACTAAGCACTGTCACACTGGAGTATCATGCTGCAGACACAGGTATGATACCCTACCTAGTCACAGTATACTGACACCTGGCTGACCAGACCTAGAACTAAACACTGTCACACCGGAGTATCATGCCACAGACACAGGTATGATACCCTACCTAGTCACAGTATACTGATACTGGGCTGACCAGACCTAGAACTAAGCACTGTCACACTGGAGTATCATGCCGCAGACACAGGTATGATGCCCTACCTAGTCACAGTATACTTACACGTGGCTGACCAAACCTAGATCTAAGCACTGTCACACTGGAGTATCATGCCGCAGACACAGGTATGATACCCTACCTAGTCACATTATACTGACACTGGGCTGACCAGACCTAGAACTAAGCACTGTCACACTGGAGTATCATACTGCAGACACAGGTATGATACCCTACCTAGTCACAGTATATGACACTGGGCTGACCAGACCTAGAACTAAGCACTGTCACACTGAAGTATCATGCAGCAGGCACAGGTATGATACCCTACCTAGTCACAGTATACTGACACTGGGCTGACCAGACCTAGAACTAAGCACTGTAACACTGGAGTATCGTGCCGCAGGCACAGGTATGATACCCTAGCTAGTCACAGTATACTGACACTGGGCTGACCAGATCTAGAACTAAGCACTGTCACACTGGAGTATCATGCTGCAGATACAGGTATGATACCCTACCTAGTCACAGTATACTGACACTGGGCTGACCAGACCTAGAACTAAACACTGTAACATTGGAGTATCACGCTGCAGACACAGGTATGATACCCTACCTAGTCACAGTATACTGACACTGGGCTGACCAGACCTAGAACTAAGCACTGTCAAACTGGAGTATCATGCCGCAGACACAGGTATGATACCCTACCTAGTCACAGTATACTGACACTGGGCTGACCAGACCTAGAACTAAGCACTGTAACACTGGAGTATTATGCCACAGACACAGGTATGATACCCTACCTAGTCACAGTATACTGACACTGGGCTGACCAGACCTAGAACTAAACAATGTCACACTGGAGTATTATGCCACAGACACAGGTATGATACCCTACCTAGTCACAGTATACTGACACGTGGCTGACAAGACCTAGAACTAAGCACTGTCACACTGGAGTATCATATTGCAGACACAGGTATGATACCCTACCTAGTCACAGTATACTGACACTTGGTTGACCAGACCTAGAACTAAACACTGTCACACTGGAGTATCATGCCACAGACACAGGTATGATACCCTACCTAGTCACATCATACTGATACTGGGCTGACCAGACCTAGAACTAAGCACTGTCACACTGGAGTATCATGCTGCAGACACAGGAATGATACCCTACCTAGTCACAGAATACTGACACGTGGCTGACCAGACCTAGAACTAAGCACTGTCACACTGGAGTATCATGCCGCAGACACAGGTATGATACACTACCTAGTCACATTATTCTGACACTGGGCTGACCAGACCTAGAACTAAGCACTGTCACACTGGAGTATCATGCCACAGACACAGGTATGATACCCTACCTAGTCACAGTATACTGATACTGGGCTGACCAGACCTAGAACTAAGCACTGTCACACTGGAGTATCATACTGCAGACACAGGTATGATACCCTACCTAGTCACAGTATACTGACACTGGGCTGACCAGACCTTGAACTACACACTGTAACACTGGAGTATTATGCCACAGACACAGGTATGATACCCTACCTAGTCACAGTATACTGACACTGGGCTGACCAGACCTAGAACTAAGCACTGTCACACTGGAGTATCATGCCACAGACACAGGTATGATACCCTACCTAGTCACAGTATACTGACACTGGGCTGACTAGACCTAGAACTAAATACTGTATCACTGGAGTATCATGCCGCAGACACAGGTATGATACCCTATCTAGTCACAGTATACTGACACTGGGCTGACCAGACCTAGAACTAAGCACTGTCACACTGGATTATCATGCCGCAGGCACAGGTATGATACTATACCTAGTCACAGTATACTGACACTGGGCTGACCAGACCTAGAGCTAAGCACTGTCACACTGGAGTATCATGCCGCAGGCACAGGTATGATACCCTACCTAGTCACAGTATACTGACACTGGGCTGACCAGACCTAGAACTAAGCACTGTCACACTGGAGTATCATGCTGCAGACACAGGTATGATACCCTACCTAGTCACAGTATACTGACACTGGGCTGACCAGACCTAGAACTAAACACTGTAACACTGGAGTATCACGCCGCAGACACAGGTATGATACCCTACCTAGTCACAGTATACTGACACTGGGCTGACCAGACCTAGAACTAAGCACTGTCAAACTGGAGTATCATGCCGCAGACACAGGTATGATACCCTACCTAGTCACAGTATACTGACACTGGGCTGACCAGACCTAGAACTAAGCACTGTAACACTGGAGTATTATGCCACAGACACAGGTATGATACCCTACCTAGTCACAGTATACTGACACTGGGCTGACCAGACCTAGAACTAACAATGTCACACTGGAGTATTATGCCACAGACACAGGTATGATACCCTACCTAGTCACAGTATACTGACACGTGGCTGACCAGACCTAGAACTAAGCACTGTCACACTGGAGTATCATGCCACAGACACAGGTATGATACCCTACCTAGTCACAGTATACTGATACTGGGCTGACCAGACCTAGAACTAAGCACTGTCACACTGGAGTATCATACTGCAGACACAGGTATGATACCCTACCTAGTCACACTATACTGACACTGGGCTGACCAGACCTTGAACTACACACTGTAACACTGGAGTATTATGCCACAGACACAGGTATGATACCCTACCTAGTCACAGTATACTGACACTGGGCTGACCAGACCTAGAACTAAGCACTGTCACACTGGAGTATCATGCTGCAGACACAGGTATGATACCCTACCTAGTCACAGTATACTGACACTGGGCTGACCAGACCTAGAACTAAATACTGTAACACTGGAGTATCATGCCGCAGACACAGGTATGATACCCTATCTATTCACAGTATACTGACACTGGGCTGACCAGACCTAGAACTAAGCAGTGTCACACTGGATTATCATGCCGCAGGCACAGGTATGATACTATACCTAGTCACAGTATACTGACACTGGGCTGACCAGACCTAGAACTAAGCAGTGTCACACTGGAGTATCATGCCGCAGGCACAGGTATGATACCCTACCTAGTCACAGTATACTGACACTGGGCTGACCAGACCTAGAACTAAGTACTGTCACACTGGAGTATCATGCCGCAGACACAGGTATGATACCCTACCTAGTCACAGTATACTGACACTGGGCTGACCAGACCTAGAACTAAGCAGTGTCACACTGGAGTATCATGCCGCAGGCACAGGTATAATACTATACCTAGTCACAGTATACTGACACTGGGCTGACCAGACCTAGAACTAAGTACTGTCACACTGGAGTATCATGCCGCAGACACAGGTATGATACCCTACCTAGTCACAGTATACTGACACTGGGCTGACCAGACCTAGAACTAAGCACTGTTACACTGGATTATTATGCCGCAGACACAGGTATGATACCCTACCTAGTCACAGTATACTGACACTGGGCTGACCAGACCTAGAACTAAGCAGTGTCACACTGGAGTATCATGCCACAGACACAGGTATGATACCCTACCTAGTCACAGTATACTGACACTGGGCTGACCAGACCTAGAACTAAGCACTGTTACACTGGAGTATTATGCCACAGACACAGGTATGATACCCTACTAGTCACAGTATACTGACACTGGGCTGACCAGACCTAGAACTAAGCAATATCACACTGGAGTATCATGCCGCAGACACAGGTATGATACCCTACCTAGTCACAGTATACTGACACGTGGCTGACCAGACCTAGAACTATCCACTAAATGCTGTGTGACAAGCGAGGAAGGTTCTAGTTCCATTTTTCAAGTATTTGGTATGATCTGGCTGGGAATCGACTCCACAAACTTCTGCATGTGAGGCGGATGCTTTACTCTTATACACCCATTGTGGTGAAGCAATGTCTCCCAGGGCTCCATGATCTACTCGCTATTCGCTTCTGTAACCATCTCAGGTGTGGGAAGAACAATTATACCAACCTCTAAGCTACTCTCAGATTTAACACCATTTTCAACACATTTCAGGCTACATATGGAATATCAAGCTTTATTGGTGGAGGAAGATCGCAGAATGAATCTGAGTAGAACCACCATCCTTCCGCAAGTAACTGGCAACCATTTTAATTATATTATTTTTTCCTCAACAGTTGTGTCTCTTTTCAATTTGACAATTATTTGATGAGGAACGTGAAATTAGCAAGATTTGTATGGCTATATTTATTAATAGGTTTGACCATATCAACCGACCAATCCATACCTGGGTGCAGGGTGGAGTACCAGTCCAGGCCGGCAGATCAGTCAGTCTTTATGTGACTGCCAAGACATCAATACCATATAATGGGTATGCTGGAGTTGTCTCATTAGATGACGTGGAATATCACAGTGGTGAATGTACCGTACTACATCCAGGTATGTGCAATATCACAGTAGAGAATGTACCATATTACACCCAGGTATGTGCAGTATCACAGTTGAGAATGTACTGTACTACACCCAGGTATGTGAAATATCATAGTGGAGAATGTACCATATTACACTCAGTTATGTGCAATATCACAGCAGAGAATGTATCATACTACACCCAGGTAAGTACAATATCACAGTGGAAAATGTACAGTACTACACCCAGGTATGTGCAATATCACAGCTGAGAATGTACCATACTACACCCAGGTATGTGCAATATCACAGCAGAGAATGTACCATACTACACCCAGGTATGTGCAATATCACAGCTGAGAATGTATCGTACTACACCCAGATATGTGCATTATCACAGCTGAGAATGTATTGTACTACACCCAGGTATGTGCAATATCACAGCTGAGAATGTACTGTACTACACCCAGGTAAGTGCAATATCACAGCGGAGAATGTACCATACTACACCCAGGTAAGTGTAATATCACAGTGGAAAATGTAAGGTACTACACCCAGGCAAGTGCAGTATCTCAGCAGAGAATGTACCATACTACACCCAGGTATGTGCAATATCACAGTGGAAAATGTAATGACTACACCCAGGTATGTGCAGTATCACAGCGGAGAATGTACCCTACTAGACCCAGGTATGTGCAATATCACAGCAGAGAATGTACCATACTACACCCAGGTTAGTGCAATATCACAGTGGAAAATGTAACTTATTACACCCAGGCAAGTGCAGTATCACAGCTGAGAATGTACCCTACTAGACCCAGGTATGTGCAATATAACAGCAGAGAATGTACCATAATACACCCAGGTATGTGCAATACACTCGTGTATCTACAGTGTGAGACAGGGGAGCCAAAATCCCCACCCAACCACCATTTTTAATATATCAAAAAAGGAACCAGTGTTGTATTGTATTTTGATCCCCTTTGTAATATGATTCTTGGGTCTTCTTACCGCTATAGTAATCTACTGTTATTGGGTATTTATATGACTTGTTGTGCATGTTAGTATACGGTATCCAGATTGATAAATAGATCACAGATGAGAAATACTTTGTATCATCATTTGAATATGCCAGCCCCATATCTACTTTGCTACCTTTCTGAACCCAGCCGAGACAAACCCATCCCCTCCCTCTCAAGTTAAAGCTGTTCTTCGAAAGTTCTTGTTTTATAGAGGTTAGCTTATAAATAAATGGTAAATGTACTTGTTGGCAAGGACTTGTATAGAAGGATAGGAAACTACATCTCCTGACTAAATGTTAACGAAACAGCACACAAAGGATTCATAAATTGCAAATTAATCATTGAATTTCGTAATTCACAGGCAACTAATTTCTTGTCCTTAAACTGTAAGTTGTATATAATCTAAGATGTTTAAACATGTTTCGGTCACATAAAAGGATCTTGAATTAAAGATATGAGGTTTGAAGGAAAAATTATCGTAATTTGTCATTATTTTAGCTGCAGTATATAAAAGTTTTATGCTCACAAGCACTTCAACAATTTTAAACACAAATTTCAGGGAAAGGTAATGTTTTGATGACAATATCATTCTGCAGTGTAAGCATTTTGACCTGTGTTCCTGAGATGAATGGATATTAAGATAATTGAAAATGAGATATTGCGAGATTTTGCGTGAATATATATGCGAGCGTTCACAATGCCTCAATCAATTGCCTTTCCTTTCTACATGTATATAATTCCTTGTTGTTGGCAATAATATATTTTTGTCAACTTGTTTAATTATTTCAATAATAAATGAGTAGACAATGTTAGATCCTCTGTGAACTATACCACTGAGATGGTGTGTTCTAGCTAATCATTTCATATGCAAAGGTTTGTCAGTTTTACTTAGATTCATTCATAATATAAAAGATCTTCCTCAAGTAGATTGTGTTGCTGTTTTTTTGCAGACTGTGACACTGATATGTTCCGGTGTGTAAAAGATGATGTGTGTGTACCAGTCAGTTTTGTTTGTGATGGAGAACCAGACTGTGGTGACAGCAGTGATGAAAGTAGTTGCGGTAAGATGAAAATACAAGTTCAACTTTTTAAAAAGCTTCAGGTAGTTGCAGTAAGTTTACTTTTTAAAAAGCTTCTTGTAGTTGCGGGAAGATGAAAATACAAGTTTAACTTTTTAAAAAGCTTCATATCCTGTGGTGGTGAGATAAAAATACAAATTTAACTTTTTAAAAAGCTTCATGTCCAGCGGTGGTTAGATGAAAATACAAGTTTAACTTTTTGAAAAGCTTCATATCCTGCGTTGGTGAGATAAAAATACAAATTTAACTTTTTAAAAAGCTTCATATCCTGTGGTGGTGAGATAAAAATATAAGTTTAACTTTTTAAAAAGCTTCATGTTCAGTGGTGTTTAGATAAATATACAAGTTTAACTTTTTAAAAAGCTTCATGTTCAGTGGTGGCTAGATGAAAATACAAGTTTAACTTTTTAGGTCAGTGGTGCTGCCCCTTTATGGGACAGTTAGACATTAAACAGTATCAGTTAATGCAAATAACAATAAGTATTTGCTAGCCTCTTTATAATTATATACATTGATCTTTCTTTATCCCTTGGGAAATCCAAAAATTAGATGCCATTAAAGAACACTTTATAAAATTGAATATCACATCTCAAAATGGGGGCGGAAGTGTAATGGATAGAGTGTTGGCCATTCACGCCAGAGGTTGTGGGTTCGATTCCCAGCTTGACCCGATGCCTCTCATAAAACAACACTCAATACTGGTTCTACCTAGGAAGCGGACTCGAGAGTGGTTTATATAAGCTCTGAGCTTTCATCACAATCAAGCTAAAGTAAATTAGTATAAACTAACATGTTAAAGAAAACTGTACCTTGTGCTTGAAGGTCAGGTCACTTTTAAAATTTCTCATATTTTTTAAGGAATTTAAAGCACTAAAAATTGTGCTTTTAGTACTGATATTTTTAACTGTGTGATATTCATTGGTTAGATGCCAGTTTAATGCCATTGTTCCACAGCAACTTTGCCAACATGTTTAATAGCAACTTGTAACAAACATCACATGCAACTGAGGTCAAGGTCAGAAAAGTAGGTCAGATAACATCATGTCATACTGTAATCATGCATACCAGTAAATTCTCCTTGATGTTTAAGTTTCTATGGTTACTGATTTTTCAGATCGACCAGATGGGGCTTTGCAGTTAACAAGCGGGGATGGATCGTACGGTAAACTGAGTTATTTTTACCACAACTCCTGGCGCCCCGTCTGCTTTCCTGCATCCCTGACTGGGCAGTCTCATTTTAACATTCACACAGCTGATACTGTTTGTAGAAAACTTGGCTTCAGGTATGATCAATATTCTGTCTCTACAGGAAGTAAAATTGCAACATATTGTATACACAATATCTTATAAACTAAGAGTAAAACTTCTTGCAAAATTGAGTAAATTGTTTCCTAGTTTACTTATATAAATACAGAGCTGTCGCAGACATATGATTTTATTATATATTTTACAACAGAAAAAACATAAATGAATGAATGAATGAATAAGTGACTGACTGAATGAATGGTGTTTTACAGCATGTCCACACATTTTAGTAAATGCAATGAATTAGTAAAAAAATCAATAATCTTTTTATTAAGATAAAATTGGTATGGAAAATATACAAAGGAGATTTTATGGTCAATTGAACCACTGCTTAAAATTTAAGTTCAGTGAGATCTTGTACACTGGGTATTATTCTCCCTGTAAACAGGACCGACGGCTTAAATGTCTCCTCTGCTGCTCCGAAGATATTAAAAACTGTTTCCAATTGTTATGTAATGGTAAATCTAATATAAATTGAAGAAAGAAAAAACTAGTGTAATAAAGGTTTTATTTAAATCATGAAAACATGAAAAAGTGGGTGGGGTAATTGAACATGCTATTTGTGTGTATTATTAGTTTTTCCCCAATAATATTTAACATTGTTTAAGAATGCAGAAAATAGGAAACACCATGCTAAGAGTGTGTTGAAACATGCCTAGTTTATTAATTAAAAGTTAACTGGTGGCCATTTTATTGATTAAACGACTTTTATTGCAAAATCCTATTTAAAGAATTGCAGGTACTTTTTTGTATGGTAAAATTCAAAATGAAAAAGATGTCCGATTTTTGCTTATTTTCGGTACATATTTGGAAAATGAATGAATGAATGAATGAATGAATGAATGAATGAATAGGGTTTTACGGCGTACCAACACATTATATGTTATTCGATGCCAACAGGAAGGAAGATTCCAGGTTCACTCTACATGTACAAAAATAACAAATTACCATACAGATTAAAAAAAAAATACATCAACAAATGAATATGCAGAATGAACCTAGAACCTTGATACCTGCAGAACTGCAGAGTTTCAGCAAATTCTATCGTATTACTCAATTTGTCACTTCTTATGACATGCATAAGCCACAGTGATCCTATTCTTGCCATCACTCATGGCTCCCTAGAACCACACAGGGGTTGATAATTTAACCACAATAGTGAACATGACAAAAATTGATAAAATGAACATGACACCCATTCGGAGGATTCTTACCCCTCTGCAGAGATCGACAGTGATTCTATTCTTAGCCGGAACCACACAGGCTGGAAAAAGGTTTGAACTTTCAGAAATTATTAAAACATTTTCTGTTGCAATTAGTCCACAGTTTGATGTTTTTACGGCTATTTTAACCCTACTACTACACATAGCCATGGCAAAGGATCAACCCATGACCCTCTGATCATTGATCCGATGCTCTTCCAGTGGACCATGCGCTCAACTGCAGATTTGTGGTATATCTAGTGTGTTACATTGTTACACTAGTATATTCAATACTTTTAGCTCAGTCGGTTACGCGTCTGACTATCAATCCAGGGGTCGTAAGTTCGAATCCCCCGCCCGGCAACAGTCTCCGTGATGATTGAAATACGACATTGTGTCTCATTATCTTCGTCTCTCACCACTGATTCAAGTGGGAAAGTTATAAGTTACTTGCGGAGACGGGGTGTGCTCGAGTACTGGTTAATCCCAGGAAACAGTGGTTAGGTTAACTGATCATCTGTTAGCCCTCGATGGCATAAAAATGACGCTAAATATTCAATCAATCAATCAATCAATACTTTTACATCTCCAGCGGTAACTCTGCAGCCTTTGGTTATCGTCTGTGGGAGAAGAGGAGTGAGTATGACATTGTCCTAACTTGTGATGAAGACGAGGAATGTACGATAGATCCCACAACCCAGTCATGTGACATGTACGCATATATCAAGTGTTCAAACGATGGTAATGTACACAATTATACTTGTTTAAAATGTGTCACTCATTTTTTTTTTACACATCTGTGCATTCTACACATTGAAACCAAATGTAAATTTTCTTGTATCATTCCGGGTCCAGTAAGTTCAGTCGGTAGTGCATCTGCATGAATATCAATCCAGGAGTCGTGTGTTTAATCCCCGACGACCACTGTAGCTGAGTCCGTCATGGATGATGATTGATATACAGGACATTGCACCTCATTGTCATTCGTCTCCCGCGGTTGGTCAAGTGGGAAAGTTATCAGTTACTTGCAGAGATAAATGTGCTTGAGCACTAGTTAACCTTTCTGGATCTCAGCAAACAATGGTTAGGTTAACTGTTAGCCCTCGCTGGCATAAAAATGACGCTAAATATTCAAACCATTCTTGTCTTCATATTGAAAACTAACGAAACATTGTACTCATGCTACAAACTAAGATTATTTTAGTTGATGCAATATTCATTTATTATGTTTTTAGTTGAGTTTGTATTAATTTTGCATGATGAGATACACCGAAAGACTTCAGAAATTCAACACCGATAAACAACAATAAAACATTGAGTTCTTAATTGATTTTTTTGAAATTTATTATATTTACATCTTTCTACCATTCTTAATGTTGTTGTTGTATGGTGTTTAGTGTCACTTTCAACAATTTGAGTCGTATCGTGACGGTGTCTACTTGAGACAGTATTCTGAGCGCTGTCACACTGGAGTATCATGCATCTCACACATGGTATGATACCCTACCCAGTCACATTATACTGATACCGGGCCGACCAGACCTGGAACTTTCATCTAAATGCTGAGCTTCAAGCAAGGAAGCCTCTAGTATCATTTTTAAAGTCTTTGGTATGACATGGCTGGGGATCGAACCCATGTCCTTCCGCATGCGAGGCAGACGCTCTACCACTAAACCATGTATACCATTCTTAAAGAATGTCATCAAAATCTATTGTGATTATCACTTCTTTTTATTGATTTGAACGTACTACTCGCATTACCTAAATTCACAAAATCAGTATATTGTATAGCCTCCTTGCACTTTGATGCATGGGTTTTGTATGTTTCAAATCAATAAAAAAAAATGATTGTCACAATAGATTTTGATGACAATTTCCAGGAAAGGTAGAAAGATATTATATTATCAAATAAGATAAATTTAAAAAAATTGATAAAGAACTCAATATTTTATTGCTGTTTATCTGTATGTTCCTTTTCTTAAGTCTTCTGGTGTATAATTTTATTTTTGCGACTATGATTAGTTTAAATTTATTTATTTCACTTCCATTGTGAAACAAGTTTTTATAACTTTTACAAGTAACCCTCGAAGACTTCCTAGGAAGAACCAGTACTAACCATATGTGGGAAATGTATATCTTGCACAAAAACTCATAGCCTTGGCGAAAGATCTAACCCAAGACCAGAGGTTTTGGGGCCGATACTCTACCACTGGACCACCCACGCCATAAGCTGTGAATATAATGTCTTTCTGTGTGCTGATATTCTGCTCAGATAATATTTTCATTTTTGTGTCATTTAAAGCTTCACGCTTCTGAAATAATAGTTTCTTGCTAGCTATCAAAGATTAGGCTATGATGCTCCAAATTGATTCTGTATACTCATGGTGCAGTGAAACTATAAGTACATGGTTTGTCTCACTGTTACAGCGTGTTTCTCTGGCGAGCGTCTGTGCCCTGGCACAACAAGTACCTGCAAGCCAAGGTCCCACTTCTGTGATGGAATGATGGACTGTCCAGAAAATGGAGATGAGAAGCAGTGTTGTAAGAAGGATTTCTTTATCAGAGGAAAAGTGTAGTCTCCTTCAGTTGTCGTATGACGTAACATCTCACGATAATGTCATTTTTCCATGACAAATCAACATTATTTATATGGCAGAAAAGTTTTGGCATTTAACATTAGATAGCAAAGTTATGGAGAAAATCACCGAGCTATTAATAGGAAGTGATATTACACTCAGGTTAATATCAAAAATATGTCCTGGATTTAATGCACTCCTGCACTGTAAATTATGTGATAAATTTCCTTCTCATTCATACACTCACCCATTTGATTTGAAATTTTTGTGCTGGAAGGATTTTAGATTTTGTTAACTTTGGATTATTTATGTACCAAATGCTTCTCAGAAAAGCTTTGACAACAAAGGTGATGTTACAGTTAGGACTTGGCTGCTCATACCAGAGGTTGCAGATTTTTCTGTCCAAGACTTAACCCAGTGACCTCCCTGAAATAACACTGGGGACTGGCTCTACCCTGAAGTGGACTTTGAGCTTACTTCGCAATCGATCTAGAACAATATAGTTTATCACATAATTTATGGTGCAGGACTGTAATAAACCTGTGACATATTTTTTATATTAACCTAGTGTAATATCACTTCCGAATCATCGTTTGATGTTTTCCATATGACTCAGCTCTTGTACGTAAAATGCTTAACTACGTTCCGATTTTCCTGAACATATAAGTTGATTTGTCATTGTAAAATGACGTTATTTTGAGGTTACGAATGACGGAAACAAATATGCCCTATTTTTTTTTTGTTCCTTATGGATATGATTTGTTAAATAAATGGTAAATATACTATTTTGTTTAAGTTATGTGATTAGAATCTTACACTCATGCTCATTTATCATTTAATTTATTAAACTTGTTGGCAAAAACGATATAACAGAGCCTCACATGATATATTTTTGCAAACTCGTTCAATAAATCAAATAATAAATGAGCACTCCTGTAAGATCCTACATAAAGCATCCTATCAATTTTGTGAATAAATTGGCATCACTTGTTTGTTGTTGAATATTTTGTTTGATAATAGCAATTATGAATCCATAATATTTTGAACATACAATTTTCAAAATAGCACTTGTAGCAAATAAATCATGTCCTTTTGTTATGTGTATAAAAGGCTTGACATTACTAGTATGATATCATGTAACCTTTTCCTGCAAACATCTGATTGATCGAGAGTTCTAACTAAAATATTCTTTGTAAAACAGATCTTAAAGACAGTAAATCAGGAAAAATTGCTAAAAATATCTAAAAAAAAATTTGTTTAAAAATTGAATACAAAGCACCTTATTATCATTAATAAATCAAATCCAAATAGTTTGGTATATCAAATTCACCAAAACGTGACAAAAAACGATATTTTAACCAGAATGTTAAATTTTAAACAAAATTCTTATTCTAAAAATAGACCGCAGGTAAATACTGCTTTGCAACTCTCACCTCGTTATTTGGAATATTTCTAAGACAAACCAAATTCTACCATATGTAAACCAGCAAGACTGATCAATTTAAAATCAAAATAAAATCTTGTAACTCATCTGTCACAAGATTTGTGGCAACTTTTAAGTGGGAAATCTATTTTAGTTTAACCTGGGCACATGATTGATTGATTGATTGATTGATTGATTGATTGATTGATTGATTGATTGTTGATTGATTGATTGATTGATTGATTGATTGATTGATTGATTGATTGATTGATATTTATTCAGCTTAAAACACACATATACAGGTTACATTTAAAATTAATATACATACTCAATTACAAATAAAAAAATAAATACATTTATTTAGTAAAAGGTAATTTTATAACTATCAACCATATTACATAAAATTAATTAGGTATTGCAACTTATGAAATATAAAGTATCACAGAATCCAATTATATACTACTGTTTTAGAAAAGTCCAGTGTAAAAAGTTAATCTATCACAATGAAATATTCTATAGAAAACTATGGTAACTTAAATGAAATGAAAAGCAAATCTCAAAGAAGTATTAGTGTAATAACCTTGGATTGCTCATAAAGCCCGAAGGTTTATTTCCAATGAGGTCCTTGGTACTATACTTACTAGGAGTATACATTACCTAGGCCAAGTTAGGAAATCCCTTTTCAATATATTATATTAGCTTGTTTAAATAGATATCCATTTGGCAATACAGGGTTGGTGAGCATAGATGGACAAAATATATTGGAAAAAATAGTCAATTTTAATTTTTTTAAAAATCCTGATAAACTTCCTTTAAATTTGTCTGCACTCTGTAACACTCATTGTTAAGTTCAGTGCATTCAATAGCACTCATTGTTAAGTTCAGTACATTCTATAATACTCATTGTTAAGTTCAGTACATTCTATAACACTCATAATTAAGTTCAGTACATTCTATAACACTCATTGTTAAGTTCAGTACATTCTATAACATTCATTGTTAAGTTCAGTACATTCTATAACACTCATTGTTAAGTTAAGTACCTTCTATAACACTCATTGTTAAGTTCAGTACATTCAATAGCACTCATTGTTAAGTTCAGTACATCCTATAGCACTCATTGTTAAGTTCAGTACATTCTATAACACTTTTTGTTCAGTTCAGTTTATTCTATAACACTCATTGTTAAATTAGGTACATTCTATAACACCCATTGTTAAGTTCAGTGCATTCTATAACACTCATTGTTAAGTTCAGTACATTCTATAACACTCATTGTTAAGTTCAGTACATTCAATAGCACTCATTGTTAAGTTCAGTACATTCTTTAACACTCATTGTTAAGTTCAGTACATTCTTTAATACTCATCGTTAAGTTCAGTACATTCTATAATATTCATTGTTAAGTTCAGTACATTCTATAACACTCATTGTTAAGTTAGGTACATTCTATAACACTCATTGTTAAGTTCAGTACATTCTATAGCACTCATTGTTAAGTTCAGTACATTCTATAGCACTCATTGTTAGGTTCAGTACATTCTATAACACTTTTTGTTCAGTTCAGTACATTCAATAACACTCATTGTTAAGTTAGGTACATTCTATAACACTCATTTTTAAGTTCAGTACATTCTATAACACTCATTTTTAAGTTCAGTACATTCTATAACACTCATTGTAAAGTTCAGTACATTCAATAGCACTCATTGTTAAGTTCAGTACATTCTATAATACTCATTGTTAAGTTCAGTACATTCTATAACACTCATTGTTAAGTTCAGTACATTCTTAAACACTCATTGTTAAGTTCAGTACATTCTATAACATTCATTGTTAAGTTCAGTACATTCTATAACACTCATTGTTAAGTTAGGTACATTCTATAACACTCATTGTTAAGTTCAGTACATTCTTTATCACACATTGTTAAGTTCAGTACATTCTATAGCACTTATTGTTAAGTTCAGTACATTCTATAACACTTTTTGTTTAGTTCAGTACATTCAATAACACACATTGTTTAGTTCAGTACATTCAATAGCACTAATTGTTAAGTTCAGTACATTCAATAGCACTCATTGTTAAGTTCAGTACATTCAATAACACTCATTGTTAGTTCAGTACATTCTATAACAGTACATTCAATAACACTCATTGTTAAGTTCAGTACATTCTATAACAGTCATTGTTAAGTTCAGTACATTCTATAACAGTCATTGTTAAGTTCAGTACAGTCATAACTCTTTTTGTAGCATCTTAATGATTGTGGATACATTTAATTCATCTTTATTTTAGATTGCTTCTACAGAGAACAGAAGTGCTTACACATTGAAGAGGAGTGTAAAGACAAGTTTTGTGGTAATATAACATGTAACAATCTGTTTTGTGGTAGTGTAACATGTAGCAATCAGTTTTGTGGTCGTGTAACATGTAACAATCAGTTTTGTGGTAATATAACATGTAACAATCAGTTTTGTGGTAGTGTAACATGTAACAATCAGTTTTGTGGTAATATAACATGTAACAATCAGTTTTGTGGTAGTGTAACATGTAGCAATCAGTTTTGTGGTAGTGTAACATGTAGCAATCAGTTTTGTGGTAATATAACATGTAACAATCAGTTTTGTGGTAGTGTAACATGTAACAATCAGTTTTGTTGTAGTGCAATATGTAACAATCAGTTTTGTGGTAGTGTAACATGTAACAATCATTTTTGTTGTAGTGCAATATGTTACAAGTTTAATGGTTATGTAACAACCATTTTGTGAAAATGTAACAACCTGTTTTTAGGTAATGTTACATGTAACAACCAGTTTTGTGGTAATGTAACAACCAGTTTTATGGTAATGTAACAACCAGTTTTGTGGTAATGCTTCAATGTGTAAACTTGTCTTTGCTTTGGCTTCATTGGGATTTAAAAAACCTAAAGACTTTAAAGCTTTTCCATGATCATGTTTATTTAGACTGGTTCCAACAAAAAAATGCATTCTGTATTACTAAAATTGATCACAGAAAAGAAACCAGTCAAAGCACAGATAAATTTTAAGTTTTAAAGTAAAATCTTTAAAAATAATGGTGAAACAGAATTCTGCCCAGGGTCTAACTTCATCAAAAATTTTAGTCTGAGAAACGGACTCGGACTCAAAATTTTACATCTTTTTTTTTTTTAATTTCAGTCACCAAAAATATGGTGATCCCTTTAATCACCCCGTAATAGGTCTGTGGTGGTCGGAGTGATGCATGTTTTTATATATAAGATTTTACATTTAAGAAAACCCTGTAAACATACAAGTATGGGTAATAGATATGATTTTTTAGCATTTTCTGTTAAATAAACATTAAAACTGCTTGTTTCTGCAAATAGATATAGTAAATTTCTTGTTTAATAGATGTTATTTGAATCTTAAATTTTTGACAGTTTGAGTCCAAGTCTAAATCTCAGACTCAAATATTGATGAATTTAGGGCCAGTTCAGTTACAATACATGCTGATGCTGCTGAGAAGAGAATAATAATAAAACAAAACAGTATAAGCAGACGTCTTCAAGTAATTAATTCATGCTTGACAATACTAAAAACAAACTTAACCCTTTACTTCATATAGACGCCTTTGGACACCTCTAATAACTATAGAAGACTTTTGAATTATTGGGTGAATTATGTTTATATTAACTGACAGAGTGGAAAACAGTGCAGGAAGTGTTCAGATTGCTTGTTATGAGCAATCTGAACTCTTCCTGCACTGTTTTCAAATGCCTTCTGTGATTAGTGTGGGAAAACGTGTATCTATGGAGTAAAGGGTTAAATCAGTGGTGTAATAGATAGAGAGTTTGCCTCTAAAGCCGGAGGTCACAGGGTTGATTCCACTCTTTGCACAAGTTTATACCAATTCTAGCTTGATTGTAAAGAAAGCTCATCACTTATATGAACCGCTTTGAAGTCACTTCCTTGGTTAAAACCAGTACTGAGATAGTTGTTCCTCTTTAGAGGCATTGGGTTGCGTCTGGGATCAAACTCTCAACCTCTTGCATGAACTATCAATAATCTATCCACTACACTACCACGCAGCTCTGCCCAATTGTTTCTAAAAAACAATACCCAGTACTCAGGTTTTCCAGGAAACACACATGTGAGTGACTTACAAAAGATCTGAGCTAATATCACAATCATGCTACGGTAAATTAGTATAAAACAATTTTCCGTTATTTTGACCATTCCTAGAACCAAAAGTTATTGTGAAAAACTATAATATAATTGTCAATGTATATTTTATGTAAATGTGATTAAGAGTTATTTTAATTTATTTGACAGAGACGTGTGAAGATCGCGGAATGTTTGAATGTAAGGACCACCAGTGTCTACCTAAGATACAGAGATGTGACGGTGTATCCCAGTGTCTTGATGGCACTGACGAATACAGATGTGGTATATATCTTAAAAAATGTCTTTTATTTTCAAATAGAGGACTCTTCTCAGATTCATTCTGAGGTCTTCCTCCACCAATAAAACTGGATATGCTTTAATTATATATTAACCTGAAATGTGTTGAAAGTGGTGTTAAACCCCATTCAAACAACAACAATAAAAAATAATATTAAGCTTCGTTTTTACAGATGGTCAGTTCACCACATCTAACTCCGTAAGCAACAGATAACTATCCCACTTGAACCAGTAGTGAAGAGAGATGGGTGACAATGAAACATCAATCATAATGGAGGGTGTGGCCGGGTGAGGGGTTTTAAGTAATGACCCATGAATTGATAGTCAGGCATGCTACTGACTGAGCTAACCAGGTCTGTCTCTCAGAAGATGGTAGATACTCTTACCAGTTATTGTGCATTTTTATGAGCGAATACATTCCTGCTATGGAAAATAATACCTTTACTGAAAACTTCTATACATGTGGATTTTTTTACCAAGAAATTATAGACATAACTTTATATTATAGAACAAAGAGCAATATTTGATAGTGTAGTGAGACCTATAGATATTGTTTTCTTTACTCTTCAGTTCAGGTTGATAAAGATTTGGAGGTGACTGTGTTTGACAGAAGTTATCTAGAACGGCGACCAGTCTGTGTTGATGATGTCACTCTCGACGCAGCCCAACACTTTTGTCGTCTATCAGGTCAAGGGTAAGTTTTCAGTCACTATAACTGTAAAGGTGTTAAATACAGTCAAACATGTATTATGCAGCCAGTCAAGGAATAGAGCAAAAGTGACCTTTTAAGACAGGTCTTGCTTAATGCAGGTTAACATGCTCTGAGAGTATAGAAATGGGAAATATTAAATGTGGCTCCTAAAGATAGGTAAGTGGCTGCTCAATAGAGGTGACTACTTACACAGGTCTGACTGTAGATTGTTTCTTTTTATATTTACATTGTCATTATTGTGCCATTGAGGGCTAACAGACAATCAGTTAATTTAACCAATCTTTCCTGGGATCCTGGATGGTTAATCAGTACTCGAGCACATCCATTACCACAAATAACGGTTGAATTAAAAGTATCCATAAACATGCTGGGTAATTTTCAAATGTTTTTTGAGGCAAAATAATTTTGTCAAATGAAGAGTTTTTACTGAATTTACATGGTCCAGTGGTAGAGAATCGTTCCTAGAATCGTAGAGTCAACGTTGGTTTGGTCCTCCACCATGGCTATGTGTGGCGACCTTGAGCAAAACACTTTATCTGCATATATCTGAATATACTTAGTACTGGTTCTACCCATAAAGACCTTGGGCGTGATTTGTTGTTATAATTTTTTTCACAATTTACATAAAATAAAAAAGTTTAAAACAGAAGTTTCTGCTACATGTATGCATATTTTTTTTATCCTGTTGCAGCCGTCTTTTAATTTTTGCTCCAGATATGCTACTGAGATTCTACGTGGGACCAGCAAGGTCAACAATGGTGTCAAGGTCATACAGAGTGACTGGAGCCGTGTTGTACCAGGATATGATTTTACAAACTATGGGTATGTACATTAAGGTTTGAATGACCTATATGTGTATAACTATGTATTACCAACTCCCACCTATACTGGTTTCAAGGGAGTGGACCTTGGATTTACCCTCTGCCCTTCTATGTGTGTGGATGCAACACCAATTGGTAGTTAAGTGGCTAGGGTGTATGTAGGGTTAGTAATATTTTTGGATGGTTGAAAAAAGTTGAAAAAATATGATTCTTGACACTTAAAAAAGCTTTTATTTAGCTAAAATTTATTATATGGCACAAAAGAGCCACGTAAATACCCATTTGTTGAAGGTCCATGTGTGTAGACTTCCATCTGATGTCTGTCAAAAAATCTGGGCAATGAAGGGATTATGCATGTTATTTAAATATTCAGGCTAAACCAATATAGTGGTTGCTATGGCAACAAAAAAGTAAAAAAATAGCAGTACCAATACCTGGATCCTGTCATGGCTTAAAAAAGTATATCAGTTAAACTGATGAAACTTGGTTTGGTGATAGAGAGCAATGAGCCGATTATTAGCTCGCCAATGTCCAAGGAGAGCTATTGCCATGACCCGTGCAGCGGCATCGGTGTCATCTGTAGACACCCAGGTTAAACTTTTGCGTTTAAGTTTTGGTTTTTGCCTCTAAGTTCAAAACTATCTTTCTGATTCTGTTCACATTTACTTTCCTGCTCCATTACACATTGCTTTTTATGGTTTTGATATAAATACTGACCCAGGTAAGGCATCTACTATTGGACTTAGCCATACAAGCAGATTAAACTTTTGTGAGTTTTATCCCATTGGTGAGCTTTGTTGTCTTCTGACAACTCTTGTTAATTAAATTACAGTCAAACCTGTCTTAAGCAGCCAGTCAAGGAAGGAACAAAAGTGGCCTTTAAAGACAGAGTATTGCTTAATACAGGTAGATTTGCTTTGAAACATAGAAATGGGAAATAGTAAATGTGGCTTCTTTAGAAAAGTGGCTGCTTAATAGAGGTGGCCACTTATACAGGTTTGACTGTATGTATGTTCTTTTCAGTTTCAATAGTCTGGTTGTTGTGGCAACGAAAATGTTAATTTGGTGCCAAATCTGAATCCTGTGATAACTTTATAACTTTTATCAATTTCGTTTAACTATTCAAGTAATAAAACACATTAGAAGGTGGTGTTGTATTGCTTTGCAATACATGAGCATCGTGTCATTAGAGTTACTTCAGGTGAGCTGTGTACTGCTAATTATCCTACGCAATCTGTATGTTAGTTTGTTGGCCATGACACGGAGAGTGAGCCTCGAATATTCCTTCCTGTTACCAACGTAAAACCATTTTGTTTTGGCAAGCTATAAAACCACAAGACATTTATTTATTTCACTGTTCAGGGATATGATAGTTTTTTTTTACTTTCAGAGAGTGCTTTCCATTGCAGCTTGAATGTAACATGCCAGGTAATGATAGAAATAGTGCTAAAGAATATCTATTCCTATTTCTAAAGATTTGTTCATCACATATTTCTAAAACTAGTGGATACCTCTAGTTTTATCTATTTGAAAATTTAGCATTATTTTTATGCCATCGAGGACTAACAGATGATCAGTTAATCTAACCACTCTTTCCTGGGATCCTTGAAGGTTAACAAGTACTTGAGCCTACAATGTATTTCTGCAGAAATAATAGCATCAGTATTTAAGCACACGTATCTTCACAAGAAACTGGTAGCATTCCCACTTGAAACAGCGGTGAGAGATGGATGACAATGAGATGAAATGTTGTTTATCAACCATTGTGGAGACTGTTGTGAGCCAGGGATTCAAACTCACATAAACCCCTGAATTGGTACTCAGACACACTTCCTATTGAACTAACCAGGTCCAGTCTCCTAGTTTTAAAATAACAGTTGATAAGGCCATTATAAATTAATTGCTAGATTATCATCCAAATTTTTCGTAAAAACAGGGAGGGTGGGAGGATTTTATTTTTTATTTTCATTTTTAAGAATTTTTTTAGTTTTTTTAAAAAAAAAAATAAAAAAATATATATATCTTTTATGAAAATAAAAAGGGTTGGGGCAGCATGAAAATAAGGGAGGCGGGCGGGGATGATAATCTTGTAATTAATTTGTTATGTCCTATCTTATTAATCAAGAAGTTTCAGTTAGTATACTTGGCGATTAATGATATGACCATATGATTCAATATACAGAGTGGAACAGCTAACCTGCCACTTTTTATTTCCAATATTTTTGGTCAAAATATTGTGTAGTGATATCAAAATTATATCTGACATTAGATAGTTATACATGGAGATAAGAACAGATGATTAAATACATTCAGAGGTGAATAAATTAATTTGACAACTTGGACAAAAGTAGAAATATCAATCTCACTTACAGAGTGTGGTACAACATCAATACAAGATGACGTGGTCCAACCGTATGTGATCAATGGCAAGGCAGCCTACATTGACGAGTGGCCGTGGTACGGACTGTTTATAGAGGACGGTTTTATCGTTTGTGGAGTTTCTCTCATCCATCCACTCTGGGCTATGACAGCCTCGCATTGTTTAAGGTAGGAATCAAGGCTGTACTTTTATGCTCCCATCATTCAAAGAAGGTGTTACCCCTGCCTGTTTGTCTGCCCGTCAGGTAAAAATTGGTTTTTGATCAAGAGGTTCTGAAGGGATCTATTTATATAACTACTGTATTTTCCCAAGTATAATCCGCACTTGAGTATAATTTCCCAGGTGATTTTGAAGCCAAAACTGATGGAAAAAAGCTAGTATATTACTATTATCCACAGGCATGAATCAGTTGTTTACTTCATCCACCATTTTGAAATCCTGACCTTAGTGACAGATGAATTTTGTTAGTGTGCTAAAGCTATATAATTTTTGCCTTGTTTTTATAATTTTTGTCAATTTAAATGGTTTTCAATTAGTTCTTGTTTTATATTCTTACATACCGTATACCTCTGAATAAATGCCAAATTGCAAAAGGACAGGGAGAAGTAATTTTTTTCTAGAAAAATGTGTGGGTCATTGATTAGGTCTCACTACCCAGTAGCGTCTCTTTCTTGTAGTGATGGTAACATGATTCATGTGCTAAAAAAAATTGGTTTGGAAAAAATTTCAAAATGTTTTTTAGGGACTATGATTTTTTTTTTACAAATAAACAAATGGCGCCTCTCAGGACCTTGAGTTCTTTGATTTTTTTAATTGCAATAAAGCTTCACTGGTGACTTTCTTCTTTGTGGAATTTTTGTTACCATGGAAATCCTGGACAGAGATTTTTTTATATAAAATATAGCGAGACCTGAATAGGGAGAGAGAGCATTTATTGGGGGTATATGGTAGGTGTCTCTTTTAAGTGTCTGTTTTGTTTATCATTTTGTAATTTGTAATTTGACTTTTGCATTGATAAAAATTACTGTTCTTAGTTAATTTATATTTAGATATTTATGTCAGTCTGGCATAGTAACATTTCATTAGACTGGTTTTGTAATAAATTATGATCACTAAAATGATTTTGTTTTATATAATTATTGTAAAATTCCAGATAATGTCCAACAAAGGGACACTTCTCCCATTTAATTTAACAAAACAAAAATTAAAACTTATTAACCAATGACCAGCATATTTCAGTATATACTTAAAAATTAAACATTTTAAAGCATCTAGACGATCATGATTTTATACTGGCTAAAAGCAAATCCATTTGGTTTCATTGATATTGATTATAGAATGTAACATTATATTTTGTGATAGATCATGCATGATCACTAGTATGATTTTGTTTTATGCCTTAATATTTCAATTAAAGGCCCCGTCTCAAATGAAAGGACACTTCTTTATTTTTTTTTTTAGCAAAACCAAAACAAAAAATTCAATACCAAATTATTAGTCTTCTGTTTCACAAATATATTTAAGTAATACAGTCAAACCTGTGTAAGCAGTAACCTCTGTTAAGCAGCCACTTATCTTAAGCAGCCACATTTGCTATTTCCCATTTCTATGCTTTCATAGCAAATCAACCTGTTTTAAGTAACAACCTGTCTTGAAAGGCTCCTTCCCTTGACTGGCTGCTTATGACTGGTTTGCCTGTTCTAATATACTTAACAGTTTATATCAAAGAAAAGCATCTAGGTGATCATGATTTCAGACTGGCTTTAAACAAATCCATTTGGTTTCATTGATACTGATTAAAGAATATTTAAGTAACCAGTCAAAATTAAGTTTTTAAGTATTTTAGTAAAACTTAAGAAAATGTTGATGAAACAGAAGCCAGGTGCAAAAGTCTATTTAAACTATTAAAAATCACTTTATGACGAAAATGTAAATAGAAATGGATGTCTCCATGGTCGATGATAATAAAAATAACACTTTTAGGCCATAATAAATTAATTGCTAGATTATCATTCCCGCTCGCCCCCTTATTTTCATGCCGCTCGATACTTTTTTTTATAAGAAATTAAAAAAAAATAAAAAAGTTATTAAAAAAACATCAACATTTTTTAAAATAACAAATAAAATCCTCCCACCTTCCTCATTTTTTAAAAAAAAAATTGGATGATAATCTAGCAATTAATTTATAATGGCCATAGACTGTGTTTTCTGTTATGACGCAATATTTATTCCTATATTCATTTACATGTATGTTGCGTTATACAGGTTAATTTGCTCTGAAAACATAGAAATGGTAAATAGCAAATGTGGCTGCTTAAGACAAGTGGCTGCTCAACAGAGGTGGCCGTTTGCACATGTTTGACTGTACATTTACTTTGTGTCATGTTTTTTGTTTACAAATGTTTTTTTGCAGGCCTAATTCAGAGTACAGTGTGGCGTTTGGGGTCGACAAACTGGGGGGTTCTGGTGAATGGACGCAGGTGGTGCCCGTGCAGAAGATAATAGGTATGTTTTCATTCAACAAATTCTTCAAATTTAAGAGCTGGGCCCAATTAACTCAGTCAGTAGCAGGCCAGACTATCAATCCAGGGGTCGTGAGTTTGAATCCCCGTCGGCCACAGTCTCTGTGATGATTAATATACGACATTGCATTGGATTATCATTTGTCTCTCATCGCTAATTCGAGTGTGAAAGTTGTAAGTTACTTGCGGAGAAGGCTGTGCTCAAGAACTAGTTAATCTTCCAGGATCCCAGGAAATAGTGGTTAGTTTAACTGATCATCTGTTAGCCCTCGATGACATTAAAATGAAGCTAAATATTCAATCAATCAATCAAATATTAGAGAAAGCATTTTCCTTTGTCTTCCATAATTCTGACTATGTTCATGATGTATACACCAGATATTCATCTTATACCCTGCTTTTGAAGCAAGTTGGGATATTTGAAATGGCGTTCATCTTTGAGGACGCATCTCCTCCCACACTTTAAATCCAATTCAAGTGATACTTGCTGTAGTTTTAAACATATTTATTTTACATTGATTGTGAAACAAAAACTTGGACAAATCACACTCGAAGTCTTCCTGGGTAGAACCAGTATTACCAGTATGCATTTGCGGAAGAAGTGTCTTGCATAATGACACCTCACATACCCGTGGCGGAAGATCCTTCAATCCCAGATCCGATGCTCTACCACTAGTTTAGTTTAAAAATATTTCATATACATAAATACATATGTTTAGTTTACATTTAACGATGAAGCAATAAAGTCATACATTTAACAAATTATGCGGAAAGGACATTTGAAGCTTGTGTAAATCTGCTTTCGTAAACCACTAGACTAGAGGGAACAGCTTACGCGCCACTTTTGTATTTAAAATATATTCGTCAAAATATTGAGAAACGTTATTAAAAATTTTAAACACTAGTGCCAGAAAATTATATATTGATTTTAAATAGTCTAAATTTCTTTCTTATCCAAGTTCAAATTTCAAGGAAATTGCTTTGATACTTTTGGATAAAAAACTAAATTTTCAGGTACATGAAATGTCAGGTGGTGGGTCAGCTGTTCTGTACAGTATGGTCTGAAAATGAGCCTGTGGTCATGGCTGTCCGATTAAATGCTTTATTTATTGAGTTATGGCCCTTAAATCATTTTAATGAAATTTCATTTTGAAACATTGCTTTTTAGCCTATAACTATTCCTGCACACTACCAAATATCCGATTTTCACTTAATATTGTTTAATGTTCACCTTAGTTAAAAAAACACTTGCTGAAAAGGCTTAGTGTGAGGTGTAGTTGAGTATACCAGTATCGTGGGTATACTGGTATCGTGGGTATACCAGTATCATGGATATACCAGTATCATTGGTATACTGGTATCGTGGGTATACCAGAATCGTCGGTATACCAATATCGTGGGTTTGATCCATTGCCACGGCTATGTGTTTCATCTCGTTATCATTTGTCTCTTTCTGCTGATTCAAGTGGGAAAGTTATCAGCTACTTGTTGAGATGGGGTGTGCTTGAGTACTGGTTAACCTTTCAGGATCTCAGAAATCATTTGTTAGATTAGCTGATTGTGTGTTAGCCATTGATGGCATAAATATGGCGCAAGCTATTAAATCAATCAATCAATCAATCTGAATGTTTTGTAGATTATGGACTGATAAAGGACGGGTACCTGCTACAGGACATGACCCTGCTGAAGCTGTCGCGTGAGGTCAACATCAACAACTACACAAGACCAGTCTGCCTGCCTACCATAGAATCATTTAACACTATAATGTCCCTGGGGAAGGAAGCTGAGTGCTATATTGTAGGATTCGGCGCAGATGAGACAATATTTTCTGGTATGAACACTGGTTTGAACAGGAAGAGTATGTTCATTAAAATACATTTTTGTCACAATTGATTACTATGGGGTCCTATTATGTGAGTGGGTTATAGCCGCGATATGAAAAGCTGAAACTATGATGGTGAAAGTCAAAAGAAATTTTAAATTGTTAAAAAAAACTATGTTGTTGTTGTTTTTGTATGGTGTTAAGCGTCACTTTCAACAATTTTTCAGTCATATCGCGATGGTAAAAAAAAAAAAAAAAAAAAAAAAAAAAAAAAAAAAACAACAACAAACTAATGCTGCTATTTAATTGAGATTGATTCACAAAAGAATGACATGGAAAGGTTAACTAAGACATAATGCTGGTTCATTCGCATATTTAATTGAGATTGATTCACAAAAGAATGACATGGAAAGGTTAACTAAGACATAATGCTGGTTCATTCGCATATAAAAATATGGTTTCAGCTTAGTTGAGATTGAATCACACATAAAAAATATTGTTACCACTTAATTGAGGTTGATTCACTCAAGAAATTATGGTTACCACTTATTTTCTTAAAAATGATTTACACACAGTCAAATCTGTCTTAAGCAGCCAGTCAAGGGAAAGAGCAAAAGTGACCTTTTAAGACAGGTTGTTGCTTAATACAGGTTAATTTGCTTTGAAAGCATTAAAATAGGGAATAGCAAATGTGGCTGTTTACGACAAGTGGCTTCTCAATAGAGGCGCCCGCTTGCACAGGTTTGACTGTATTTAGTTTATATTTATATTTATCATAACTTCTAAACTGGTGGGAAAAAAGCTTGTATCCATGACTTGTGCATAACACACAGAATTCTCTGTTTCTCCCCAGATCCAAGCGCTACTGATGTGTACCCAGGCAGGCTGATGAAGAAGCGACTACAGCTTGTGTCTTACGAATATTGTAGGCAGAAGTGGGTGGAGGAGGAGAACAACGAGAACTTCCCCCAAAATGTCGTGTGTGCAGGGATAGAGGGGCCCAACTCTCCATCCTGTCTGGTAATATATCTCACTGTTTTATAGTAAATGTTGTGTGTGCCGGGATAGAGGGGCCAAACTCTCCATCCTGTCTGGTAATATATCTCACTGTTTTATAGTAAATGTTGTGTGTGCAGGGATAGAGGGGCCAAACTCTCCATCCTGTCTGGTAATATATCTCACTGTTTTATAGTAAATGTTGTGTGTGCCGGGATAGAGGGGCCCAACTCTCCATCCTGTCTGGTAATATATCTTACTGTTTTATAGTAAATGTTGTGTGTGCAGGGATAGAGGGGCCCAACTCTCCATCCTGTCTGGTAATATATCTCACTGTTTTATAGTAAATGTTGTGTGTGCTGGAATAGAGGGGCCCAACTCTCCATCCTGTCTGGTAATATATCTCCCTGTTTTATAGTAAATGTTGTGTGTGCAGGGATAGAGGGGCCATACTCTCCATCCTGTCTGGTAATATATCTCACTGTTTTATAGTAAATGTTGTGTGTGCAGGGATAGAGGGGCCAACTCTCCATCCTGTCTGGTAATATATCTCACTGTTTTATAGTAAATGTTGTGTGTGCTGGAATAGAGGGGCCAAACTCTCCATCCTGTCTGGTAATATATCTCACTGTTTTATAGTAAATGTTGTGTGTGCAGGGATAGAGGGGCCCAACTCTCCATCCTGTCTGGTAATATATCTCACTGTTTTATAGTAAATGTTGTGTGTGCTGGAATAGAGGGGCCCAACTCTCCATCCTGTCTGGTAATATATCTCACTGTTTTATAGTAAATGTTGTGTGTGCTGGAATAGAGGGGCCAAACTCTCCATCCTGTCTGGTAATATATCTCACTGTTTTATAGTAAATGTTGTGTGTGCTGGAATAGAGAGGCCAAACTCTCCATCCTGTCTGGTAATATATCTCACTGTTTTATAGTAAATGTTGTGTGTGCAGGGATAGAGGGGCCCAACTCTCCATCCTGTCTGGTAATATATCTCACTGTTTTATAGTAAATGTTGTGTGTGCTGGAATAGAGGGGCCAAACTCTCCATCCTGTCTGGTAATATATCTCACTGTTTTATAGTAAATGTTGTGTGTGCTGGAATAGAGGGGCCATACTCTCCATCCTGTCTGGTAATATATCTCACTGTTTTATAGTAAATGTTGTGTGTGCTGGAATAGAGGGGCCAAACTCTCCATCCTGTCTGGTAATATATCTCACTGTTTTATAGTAAATGTTGTGTGTGCAGGGATAGAGGGGCCATACTCTCCATCCTGTCTGGTAATATATCTCACTGTTTTATAGTAAATGTTGTGTGTGCAGGGATAGAGGGGCCCAACTCTCCATCCTGTCTGGTAATATATCTCACTGTTTTATAGTAAATGTTGTGTGTGCTGGAATAGAGGGGCCATACTCTCCATCCTGTCTGGTAATATATCTCACTGTTTTATAGTAAATGTTGTGTGTGCTGGAATAGAGGGGCCAAACTCTCCATCCTGTCTGGTAATATATCTCACTGTTTTATAGTAAATGTTGTGTGTGCTGGAATAGAGGGGCCAAACTCTCCATCCTGTCTGGTAATATATCTCACTGTTTTATAGTAAATGTTGTGTGTGCAGGGATAGAGGGGCCCAACTCTCCATCCTGTCTGGTAATATATCTCACTGTTTTATAGTAAATGTTGTGTGTGCTGGAATAGAGGGGCCAAACTCTCCATCCTGTCTGGTAATATATCTCACTGTTTTATAGTAAATGTTGTGTGTGCTGGAATAGAGGGGCCATACTCTCCATCCTGTCTGGTAATATATCTCACTGTTTTATAGTAAATGTTGTGTGTGCTGGAATAGAGGGGACAAACTCTCCATCCTGTCTGGTAATATATCTCACTGTTTTATAGTAAATGTTGTGTGTGCAGGGATAGAGGGGCCCAACTCTCCATCCTGTCTGGTAATATATCTCACTGTTTTATAGTAAATGTTGTGTGTGCTGGAATAGAGGGGCCAAACTCTCCATCCTGTCTGGTAATATATCTCACTGTTTTATAGTAAATGTTGTGTGTGCTGGAATAGAGGGGCCATACTCTCCATCCTGTCTGGTAATATATCTCACTGTTTTATAGTAAATGTTGTGTGTGCTGGAATAGAGGGGCCCAACTCTCCATCCTGTCTGGTAATATATCTCACTGTTTTATAGTAAATGTTGTGTGTGCTGGAATAGAGGGGCCAAACTCTCCATCCTGTCTGGTAATATATCTCACTGTTTTATAGTAAATGTTGTGTGTGCAGGGATAGAGGGGCCCAACTCTCCATCCTGTCTGGTAATATATCTTACTGTTTTATAGTAAATGTTGTGTGTGCAGGGATAGAGGGGCCCAACTCTCCATCCTGTCTGGTAATATATCTCACTGTTTTATAGTAAATGTTGTGTGTGCTGGAATAGAGGGGCCAAACTCTCCATCCTGTCTGGTAATATATCTCACTGTTTTATAGTAAATGTTGTGTGTGCAGGGATAGAGGGGTCCAACTCTCCATCCTGTCTGGTAATATATCTCACTGTTTTATAGTAAATGTTGTGTGTGCTGGAATAGAGGGGCCAAACTCTCCATCCTGTCTGGTAATATATCTCACTGTTTTATAGTAAATGTTGCATGTGCCTGGATAGAGGGGCCAAACTCTCCATCCTGTCAGGTAATATATCTCACTGTTTTATAGTAAATGTTGTGTGTGCTGGAATAGAGGGGCCAAACTCTCCATCCTGTCTGGTAATATATCTCACTGTTTTATAGTAAATGTTGCATGTGCCTGGATAGAGGGGCCAAACTCTCCATCCTGTCTGGTAATATATCTCACTGTTTTATAGTAAATGTTGTGTGTGCCAAGATAGAGGGGCCAAACTCTCCATCCTGTCTGGTAATATATCTCACTGTTTTATAGTAGATGTTGCGTGTGCCGGGATAGAGGGGCCATACTCTCCATCCTGTCTGGTAATATATCTCACTGTTTTATAGTAAATGTTGTGTGTGCTGGAATAGAGGGGCCAAACTCTCCGTCCTGTCTGGTAATATATCTCACTGTTTTATAGTAAATGTTGTGTGTGCTGGAATAGAGGGGCCCAACTCTCCATCCTGTCTGGTAATATATCTCACTGTTTTATAGTAAATGTTGTGTGTGCTGGAATAGAGGGGCCAAACTCTCCGTCCTGTCTGGTAATATATCTCACTGTTTTATAGTTAATGTTGTGTGTGCTGGAATAGAGGGGCCCAACTCTCCATCCTGTCTGGTAATATATCTCACTGTTTTATAGTAAATGTTGTGTGTGCTGGAATAGAGGGGCCAAACTCTCCATCCTGTCTGGTAATATATCTCACTGTTTTATAGTAAATGTTGTGTGTGCTGGAATAGAGGGGCCCAACTCTCCATCCTGTCTGATAATATATCTCACTGTTTTATAGTAAATGTTGTGTGTGCTGGAATAGAGGGGCCAAACTCTCCATCCTGTCTGGTAATATATCTCACTGTTTTATAGTAAATGTTGTGTGTGCTGGAATAGAGGGGCCAAACTCTCCATCCTGTCTGGTAATATATCTCACTGTTTTATAGTAAATGTTGTGTGTGCTGGAATAGAGGGGCCCAACTCTCCATCCTGTCTGGTAATATATCTCACTGTTTTATAGTAAATGTTGTGTGTGCTGGAATAGAGGGGCCCAACTCTCCATCCTGTCTGGTAATATATCTCACTGTTTTATAGTAAATGTTGTGTGTGCTGGAATAGAGGGGCCAAACTCTCCATCCTGTCTGGTAATATATCTCACTGTTTTATAGTAAATGTTGTGTGAGCTGGAATAGAGGGGCCCAACTCTCCATCCTGTCTGGTAATATATCTCACTGTTTTATAGTAAATGTTGTGTGTGCTGGAATAGAGGGGCCAAACTCTCCGTCCTGTCTGGTAATATATCTCACTATTTTATAGTAAATGTTGTGTGTGCTGGAATAGAGGGGCCCAACTCTCCATCCTGTCTGGTAATATATCTCACTGTTTTATAGTAAATGTTGTGTGTGCAGGGATAGAGGGGCCCAACTCTCCATCCTGTCTGGTAATATATCTCACTGTTTTATAGTAAATGTTGTGTGTGCTGGAATAGAGGGGCCAAACTCTCCATCCTGTCTGATAATATATCTCACTATTTTATAGTAAATGTTGTGTGTGCTGGAATAGAGGGGCCAAAGTCTCCATCCTGTCTGGTAATATATCTCACTGTTTTATAGTAAATGTTGTGTGTGCTGGAATAGAGGGGCCAAACTCCCCATCCTGTTTGGTAATATATCTCACTATTTTATAGTAAATGTTGTGTGTGCTGGAATAGAGGGGCCCAACTCTCCATCCTGTCTGGTAATATATCTCACTGTTTTATAGTAAATGTTGTGTGTGCTGGAATAGAGGGGCCCAACTCTCCATCCTGTCTGGTAATATATCTCACTGTTTTATAGTAAATGTTGTGTGTGCTGGAATAGAGGGGCCCAACTCTCCATCCTGTCTGGTAATATATCTCACTGTTTTATAGTAAATGTTGTGTGAGCTGGAATAGAGGGGCCAAACTCTCCATCCTGTCTGGTAATATATCTCACTGTTTTATAGTAAATGTTATGTGTGCCGGGATAGAGGGGCCCAACTCCCCATCCTGTCTGGTAATATATCTCACTGTTTTATAGTAAATGTTGTGTGTGCCAAGATAGAGGGGCCAAACTCTCCATCCTGTCTGGTAATATATCTCACTGTTTTATAGTAAATGTTGTGTGTGCAGGGATAGAGGGGCCCAACTCTCCATCCTGTCTGGTAATATATCTCACTGTTTTATAGTAAATGTTGTGTGTGCCAAGATAGAGGGGCCAAACTCTCCATCCTGTCTGGTAATATATCTCACTGTTTTATAGTAAATGTTGTGTGTGCCAAGATAGAGGGGCCAAACTCTCCATCCTGTCTGGTAATATATCTCACTGTTTTATAGTAAATGTTGTGTGTGCAGGGATAGAGGGGCCCAACTCTCCATCCTGTCTGGTAATATATCTCACTGTTTTATAGTAAATGTTGTGTGTGCCAAGATAGAGGGGCCAAACTCTCCATCCTGTCTGGTAATATATCTCACTATTTTATAGTAAATGTTGTGTGTGCTGGAATAGAGGGGCCAAACTCTCCATCCTGTCTGGTAATATATCTCACTGTTTTATAGTAAATGTTGTGTGCGCAGGGATAGAGGGGCCATACTCTCCATCCTGTCTGGTAATATATCTCACTGTTTTATAGTAAATATTGTGTGTGCTGGAATAGAGGGGCCATACTCTCCATCCTGTCTGGTAATATATCTCACTGTTTTATAGTAAATGTTGTGTGTGCTGGAATAGAGGGGCCATACTCTCCATCCTGTCTGGTAATATATCTCACTGTTTTATAGTAAATGTTGTGTGTGCTGGAATAGAGGGGCCAAACTCCCCATCCTGTTTGGTAATATATCTCACTGTTTTATAGTAAATGTTGTGTGTGCTGGAATAGAGGGGCCCAACTCTCCATCCTGTCTGGTAATATATCTCACTGTTTTATAGTAAATGTTGTGTGAGCTGGAATAGAGGGGCCCAACTCTCCATCCTGTCTGGTAATATATCTCACTGTTTTATAGTAAATGTTGTGTGTGCCGGGATAGAGGGGCCAAACTCTCCATCCTGTCTGGTAATATATCTCACTGTTTTATAGTAAATGTTGTGTGTGCCGGGATAGAGGGGCCCAACTCTCCATCCTGTCTGGTAATATATCTCACTATTTTATAGTAAATGTTGTGTGTGCTGGAATAGAGGGGCCAAACTCTCCGTCCTGTCTGGTAATATATCTCACTGTTTTATAGTAAATGTTGTGTGTGCTGGAATAGAGGGGCCAAACTCTCCATCCTGTCTGGTAATATATCTCACTGTTTTATAGTAAATGTTGTGTGTGCTGGAATAGAGGGGCCAAAGTCTCCATCCTGTCTGGTAATATATCTCACTGTTTTATAGTAAATGTTGTGTGTGCTGGAATAGAGGGGCCAAACTCCCCATCCTGTTTGGTAATATATCTCACTATTTTATAGTAAATGTTGTGTGTGCTGGAATAGAGGGGCCCAACTCTCAATCCTGTCTGGTAATATATCTCACTGTTTTATAGTAAATGTTGTGTGTGCTGGAATAGAGGGGCCCAACTCTCCATCCTGTCTGGTAATATATCTCACTGTTTTATAGTAAATGTTGTGTGTGCTGGAATAGAGGGGCCCAACTCTCCATCCTGTCTGGTAATATATCTCACTGTTTTATAGTAAATGTTGTGTGAGCTGGAATAGAGGGGCCAAACTCTCCATCCTGTCTGGTAATATATCTCACTGTTTTATAGTAAATGTTATGTGTGCCGGGATAGAGGGGCCCAACTCCCCATCCTGTCTGGTAATATATCTCACTGTTTTATAGTAAATGTTGTGTGTGCCAAGATAGAGGGGCCAAACTCTCCATCCTGTCTGGTAATATATCTCACTGTTTTATAGTAAATGTTGTGTGTGCAGGGATAGAGGGGCCCAACTCTCCATCCTGTCTGGTAATATATCTCACTGTTTTATAGTAAATGTTGTGTGCGCAGGGATAGAGGGGCCATACTCTCCATCCTGTCTGGTAATATATCTCACTGTTTTATAGTAAATATTGTGTGTGCTGGAATAGAGGGGCCATACTCTCCATCCTGTCTGGTAATATATCTCACTGTTTTATAGTAAATGTTGTGTGTGCTGGAATAGAGGGGCCATACTCTCCATCCTGTCTGGTAATATATCTCACTGTTTTATAGTAAATGTTGTGTGTGCAGGGATAGAGGGGCCCAACTCCCGTCCTGTCTGGTAATATATCTCACTGTTTTATAGTAAATGTTGTGTGTGCTGGAATAGAGGGGCCAAACTCTCCATCCTGTCTGGTAATATATCTCACTATTTTATAGTAAATGTTGTGTGTGCTGGAATAGAGGGGCCCAACTCTCCATCCTGTCTGGTAATATATCTCACTATTTTATAGTAAATGTTGTGTGTGCTGGAATAGAGGGGCCAAACTCTCCATCCTGTCTGGTAATATATCTCACTGTTTTATAGTAAATGTTGTGTGTGCTGGAATAGAGGGGCCAAACTCTCCATCCTGTCTGGTAATATATCTCACTGTTTTATAGTAAATGTTGTGTGTGCCGGGATAGAGGGGCCAAACTCTCCATCCTGTCTGGTAATATATCTTACTGTTTTATAGTAAATGTTGTGTGTGCTGGAATAGAGGGGCCCAACTCCCCATCCTGTCTGGTAATATATCTCACTGTTTTATAGTAAATGTTGTGTGTGCTGGAATAGAGGGGCCCAACTCTCCATCCTGTCTGGTAATATATCTCACTGTTTTATAGTAAATGTTGTGTGTGCCAAGATAGAGGGGCCAAACTCTCCATCCTGTCTGGTAATATATCTCACTGTTTTATAGTAAATGTTGTGTGTGCTGGAATAGAGGGGCCCAACTCTCCATCCTGTCTGGTAATATATCTCACTGTTTTATAGTAAATGTTGTGTGTGCCGGGATAGAGGGGCCAAACTCTCCATCCTGTCTGGTAATATATCTCACTGTTTTATAGTAAATGTTGTGTGTGCTGGAATAGAGGGGCCAAACTCTCCGTCCTGTCTGGTAATATATCTCACTGTTTTATAGTAAATGTTGTGTGTGCGGGGATAGAGGGGCCAAACTCTCCATCCTGTCTGGTAATATATCTCACTGTTTTATAGTAAATGTTGTGTGTGCTGGAATAGAGGGGCCCAACTGTCCGTCCTGTCTGGTAATATATCTCACTGTTTTATAGTAAATGTTGTGTGTGCCGGGATAGAGGGGCCAAACTCTCCATCCTGTCTGGTAATATATCTCACTGTTTTATAGTAAATGTTGTGTGTGCCGGGATAGAAGGGCCAAACTCTCCATCCTGTCTGGTAATATATCTCACTGTTTTATAGTAAATGTTGTGTGTGCTGGAATAGAGCGGCCAAACTCTCCGTCCTGTCTGGTAATATATCTCACTGTTTTATAGTAAATGTTGTGTGTGCTGGAATAGAGGGGCCCAACTCTCCATCCTGTCTGGTAATATATCTCACTGTTTTATAGTAAATGTTGTGTGTGCTGGAATAGAGGGGCCAAACTCTCCATCCTGTCTGGTAATATATCTCACTGTTTTATAGTAAATGTTGTGTGTACTGGGATAGAGGGGCCATACTCTCCATCCTGTCTGGTAATATATCTCACTATTTTATAGTAAATGTTGTGTGTGCCAAGATAGAGGGGCCAAACTCTCCGTCCTGTCTGGTAATATATCTCACTGTTTTATAGTAAATGTTGTGTGTGCAGGGATAGAGGGGCCCAACTCTCCATCCTGTCTGGTAATATATCTCACTGTTTTATAGTAAATGTTGTGTGAGCTGGAATAGAGGGGCCATACTCTCCATCCTGTCTGGTAATATATCTCACTGTTTTATAGTAAATGTTGTGTGTGCTGGAATAGAGGGGCCAAACTCTCCATCCTGTCTGGTAATATATCTCACTGTTTTATAGTAAATGTTGTGTGTGCTGGAATAGAGGGGCCAAACTCTCCATCCTGTCTGGTAATATATCTCACTATTTTATAGTAAATGTTGTGTGAGCTGGAATAGAGGGGCCCAACTCTCCATCCTGTCTGGTAATATATCTCACTGTTTTATAGTAAATGTTGTGTGTGCTGGAATAGAGGGGCCCAACTCTCCATCCTGTCTGGTAATATATCTCACTGTTTTATAGTAAATGTTGTGTGTGCTGGAATAGAGGGGCCAAACTCTCCATCCTGTCTGGTAATATATCTCACTATTTTATAGTAAATGTTGTGTGAGCTGGAATAGAGGGGCCCAACTCTCCATCCTGTCTGGTAATATATCTCACTGTTTTATAGTAAATGTTGTGTGTGCTGGAATAGATGGGCCAAACTCTCCATCCTGTCTGGTAATATATCTCACTGTTTTATAGTAAATGTTGTGTGTGCTGGAATAGAGGAGCCAAACTCTCCATCCTGTCTGGTAATATATCTCACTGTTTTATAGTAAATGTTGTGTGTGCTGGAATAGAGGGGCCATACTCTCCATCCTGTCTGGTAATATATCTCACTGTTTTATAGTAGATGTTGTGTGAGCTGGAATAGAGGGGCCCAACTCTCCATCCTGTCTGGTAATATATCTCACTGTTTTATAGTAAATGTTGTGTGTGCTGGAATAGAGGGGCCAAACTCTCCATCCTGTCTGGTAATATATCTCACTGTTTTATAGTAAATGTTGTGTGTGCAGGGATAGAGGGGCCCAACTCTCCATCCTGTCTGGTAATATATCTCACTGTTTTATAGTAAATGTTGTGTGTGCTGGAATAGAGGGGCAAAACTCTCCATCCTGTCTGGTAATATATCTCACTATTTTATAGTAAATGTTGTGTGTGCAGGGATAGAGGGGCCCAACTCTCCATCCTGTCTGGTAATATATCTCACTGTTTTATAGTCAATGTTGTGTGTGCTGGAATAGAGGGGCCAAACTCTCCATCCTGTCTGGTAATATATCTCACTATTTTATAGTAAATGTTGTGTGTGCAGGGATAGAGGGGCCCGACTCTCCATCCTGTCTGGTAATATATCTCACTATTTTATAGTAAATGTTGTGTGTGCTGGAATAGAGGGGCCCAACTCTCCATCCTGTCTGGTAATATATCTCACTGTTTTATAGTAAATGTTGTGTGTGCAGGGAAAGAGGGGCCATACTCTCCATCCTGTCTGGTAATATATCTCACTGTTTTATAGTAAATGTTGTGTGTGCAGGGATAGAGGGGCCCAACTCTCCATCCTGTCTGGTAATATATCTCACTATTTTATAGTAAATGTTGTGTGTGCTGGAATAGAGGGGCCCAACTCTCCATCCTGTCTGGTAATATATCTCACTGTTTTATAGTAAATGTTGTGTGTGCTGGAATAGAGGGGCCAAACTCTCCATCCTGTCTGGTAATATATCTCACTTTTTATAGTAAATGTTGTGTGAGCTGGAATAGAGGGGCCCAACTCTCCATCCTGTCTGGTAATATATCTCACTGTTTTATAGTAAATGTTGTGTGTGCTGGAATAGAGGGGCCAAACTCTCCATCCTGTCTGGTAATATATCTCACTGTTTTATAGTAAATGTTGTGTGTGCTGGAATAGAGGAGCCAAACTATCCATCCTGTCTGGTAATATATCTCACTGTTTTATAGTAAATGTTGTGTGTGCTGGAATAGAGGGGCCAAACTCTCCATCCTGTCTGGTAATATATCTCACTGTTTTATAGTAAATGTTGTGTGTGCTGGAATAGAGGAGCCAAACTCTCCATCCTGTCTGGTAATATATCTCACTGTTTTATAGTAAATGTTGTGTTTACTGAAATAGAGGGGCCAAACTCTCCATCCTGTCTGGTAATATATCTCACTGTTTTATAGTAAATGTTGTGTGAGCTGGAATAGAGGGGCCAAACTCTCCGTCCTGTCTGGTAATATATCTCACTGTTTTATAGTAAATGTTGTGTGTGCAGGGATAGAGGGGCCCAACTCTCCATCCTGTCTGGTAATATATCTCACTGTTTTATAGTAAATGTTGTGTGTGCTGGAATAGAGGGGCCCAACTCTCCATCCTGTCTGGTAATATATCTCACTGTTTTATAGTAAATGTTGTGTGTGCTGGGATAGAGGGACCAAACTCTCCATCCTGTCTGGTAATATATCTCACTGTTTTATAGTAAATGTTGTGTGTGCAGGGATAGAGGGGCCATACTCTCCATCCTGTCTGGTAATATATCTCACTATTTTATAGTAAATGTTGTGTGTGCTGGAATAGAGGGGCCAAACTCTCCATCCTGTCTGGTAATATATCTCACTGTTTTATAGTAAATGTTGTGTGTGCAGGGATAGAGGGGCCATACTCTCCATCCTGTCTGGTAATATATCTCACTGTTTTATAGTAAATGTTGTGTGTGCCGGAATAGAGGGGCCAAACTCTCCATCCTGTCTGGTAATATATCCCCCTGTTTTATAGTAAATGTTGTGTGTGCTGGAATAGAGGGGCCCAACTCTCCATCCTGTCTGGTAATATATCTCACTGTTTTATAGTAAATGTTGTGTGTGCTGGAATAGAGGGGCCAAACTCTCCATCCTGTCTGGTAATATATCTCACTGTTTTATAGTAAATGTTGTGTGAGCTGGAATAGAGGGGCCAAACTCTCCATCCTGTCTGGTAATATATCTCACTGTTTTATAGTAAATGTTGTGTGTGCAGGGATAGAGGGGCCATACTCTCCATCCTGTCTGGTAATATATCTCACTATTTTATAGTAAATGTTGTGTGTGCTGGAATAGAGGAGCCAAACTCTCCATCCTGTCTGGTAATATATCTCACTGTTTTATAGTAAATGTTGTGTGTGCTGGAATAGAGGGGCCCAACTCTCCATCCTGTATGGTAATATATCTCACTGTTTTATAGTAAATGTTGTGTGTGCTGGAATAGAGGGGCCCAACTCTCCATCCTGTCTGGTAATATATCTCACTGTTTTATAGTAAATGTTGTGTGAGCTGGAATAGAGGGGCCAAACTCTCCGTCCTGTCTGGTAATATATCTCACTGTTTTATAGTAAATGTTGTGTGTGCTGGAATAGAGGGGCCATACTCTCCATCCTGTCTGGTAATATATCTCACTGTTTATAGTAAATGTTGCGTGTGCTGGAATAGAGGGGCAAAACACTCCATCCTGTATGGTAATATATCTCACTGTTTTATAGTAAATGTTTTGTGTGCCGGGATAGAGGGGCCCAACTCTCTATTCTGTCTGGTAATATATCTCCCTGTTTTATAGTAAATGCTGTGTATGTCAGGATAAAAGTGTCAAACTCCTCGTCCAGTATGGTAATATATCTCACTGATATATTGTAAATGTTGTGTGTGCCGGGATAGAGGGGTACATATCTCCATCCTGTTTGGTAATATAGCTCACTGTTTTATAGTAAATGCTGTGTGTGCCGGGATACAGGGACCCAACTCTCTGTCCAGTATGGTAATATATCTCACTGTTTTATAGTAAAGGTTTTTACTTGCAGAAGGATGGTGCTGCTAGTCAGACTGATACATCTTTCTCCACCAACAAAAAATCATGTACATGTACAGATTGTATCTTGGATATTTTACTACCAACAAAAACTCATGTACAGATTGTGTCTTGGGTATTTTACTACCAACAAAAACTCATGTACAAATTGTATCTTGGTCATACTTCACCAAAAAAAATTCATGTACAATCATGTACAGATTGTATTTTGGGTATTTTACCACCAACAATGACTCATGTACAGATTGTATCTTGTGTATTTTATCACCACTAAAGACTTATGTACAGATTGTATCTTGGATATTTTACTACCAACAAAAACTCATGTACAGATTGTATCTTGGATATTTTACCACCAACAAAGACTCATGTACAGATTGTATCTTGGATATTTTACCACCAACAGACACTCATGTACAGATTGTATCTTGGACATTTTAACACCTACAATAGTTCATGTACAGATTGTATCTTGTGTATTTTACCACCATTAAAGACTCACGTACAGATTGTATCTTGGGGTATTTTACCACCAATATAAAAGCTCATGTACAGATTTTATATTGGGTATTTTACCACCACCAATAAAGACTCATGTACGTATTGCATATTGGGCATTTTACCACCAACAAACACTCATACAGACTGCATCTTAGAAATTTTACCACCAACAAAAACGCATGTACAGATTGTATCTTGGGTATTTTACCACCAACAAAGACTCATGTACAGATTGCATATTGGGTATTTTACCACCAACAAAGACTCATGCTCAGATTGCATATTGGGTATTTTACCACCAACAAAGACTCATGTACAGATTGCATATTGGGTATTTTACCACCAACAAAGACTTTCATACAGGCTGCATCTTAGAAATTTTACCAACAAAAACTCATGTACAGATTGTATCTTGGACATTTTATGACCAACAATAACTCATGTGCAGATTGTATCTTGTGTATTTTATCACCACTAAAGACTCATGTTCAGATTGTATCTTTGGGTATTTTACCACCAATATAAAAACTCATGTACAGATTGCATCTTGGGTATTTTACCACCTATAAAAACTCATGCACAGAATGTATTTTGGGAATTTTACCACCAACAAAGACTCATGTACAGATTGCATATTGGGTATTTTACCACCAACAAAGACTCATGTACAGATTGCATATTGGGTATTTTACCACAAACAAAAACTCATGTACAGATTGTATATTGGGTATTTTACCACCAACAATAACTCATGTACAGATTGCATATTAGGTATTTTACTACCAACAAAGACTCCTGTACAGATTGTATATTGGGTATTTTACCACCAACAATAACTCATGTACAGATTGCATATTAGGTATTTTACTACCAACAAAGACTCCTGTACAGATTGTATATTTGGTATTTTACCACCAACAAAGACTCCTGTACAGATTGTATATTGGGTATTTTACCACCAACAAAGACTCATGTACAGATTGCATATTGAGTATTTTACCACCAACAAAGACGTGTGTACAGACTGCATATTTGGTATTTTACCACCAACAAAGACTCATGTACAGATTGCATGTTGGGTATTTTACGTCCAACAAAGACTCATGTACAGATTGTATATTGGATATTTAACCACCAACAATAACTCATGTACAGATTGCATATTAGGTATTTTACTACCAACAAAGACTCCTGTACAGATTGTATATTGGGTATTTTACCATCAACAAAGACTCCTGTACAGATTGTATATTGGGTATTTTACCATCAACAAAGACTCCTGTACAGATTGTATATTGGGTATTTTACCACCAACAAAGACTCATGTACAGATTGCATATTGGGTATTTTACCACCAACAAAGACTCATGTACAGACTGCATATTTGGTATTTTACCACCAACAAAGACTCGTGTACAGACTGCATATTTGGTATTTTACCACCAACAAAGACTCATGTACAGATTGCATCTTGGGTATTTTACCACCAACAACGACTCATGTACAGATTGCATATTTGGTATTTTACCACCAACAAAGACTCATGTACAGATTGTATATTGGGTATTTTACCACCAACAAAGAGTCATGTACAGATTGCATCTTGGGTATTTTACCACCAACAAAGACTCATGTACAGATTGCATCTTGGGTATTTTACCACCAACAAAGACTCATGTACAGATTGTATATTGGATATTTTACCACCAACAATAACTCATGTACAGATTGCATATTAGGTATTTTACTACCAACAAAGACTCCTGTACAGATTGTATATTGGGTATTTTACCACCAACAATAACTCATGTACAGATTGCATATTAGGTATTTTACTACCAACAAAGACTCCTGTACAGATTGTATATTGGGTATTTTACCACCAACAAAGACTCCTGTACAGATTGTATATTGGGTATTTTACCACCAACAAAGACTCATGTACAGATTGCATATTGAGTATTTTACCACCAACAAAGACGTGTGTACAGACTGCATATTTGGTATTTTACCACCAACAAAGACTCATGTACAGATTGCATGTTGGGTATTTTACGTCCAACAAAGACTCATGTACAGATTGTATATTGGATATTTTACCACCAACAATAACTCATGTACAGATTGCATATTAGGTATTTTACTACCAACAAAGACTCCTGTACAGATTGTATATTGGGTATTTTACCATCAACAAAGACTCCTGTACAGATTGTATATTGGGTATTTTACACCCAACAAAGACTCATGTACAGATTGCATATTGAGTATTTTACCACCAACAAAGACTTGTGTACAGACTGCATATTTGGTATTTTACCACCAACAAAGACTCGTGTACAGACTGCATATTTGGTATTTTACCACCAACAAAGACTCATGTACAGATTGCATCTTGGGTATTTTACCACCAACAAAGACTCATGTACAGATTGCATATTTGGTATTTTACCACCAACAAAGACTCATGTACAGATTGTATATTGGGTATTTTACCACCAACAAAGACTCATGTACAGATTGCATCTTGGGTATTTTACCACCAACAAAGACTCATGTACAGATTGCATCTTGGGTATTTTACCACCAACAAAGACTCATGTACAGATTGTATTTTGGGGTATTTTACCACCAACAAAGACTCATGTACAGACTGCATCTTAGGTATTTTACCACCAACAAAGACTCATGTACAGATTGCATATTAGGTATTTTACTACCAAGAAAGACTCTTGTACAGATTGTATATTGGGTATTTTACCACCAACAAAGACTCCTGTACAGATTGTATATTGGGTATTTTACCACCAACAAAGACTCATGTACAGATTGCATATTGGGTATTTTACCACCAACAAAGACTTATGTACAGAGTGTATATTGGGTATTTTACCACCAACAAAGACTGTCAAACAGACTGCATCTTGGAAATTTTACCACCAACAAACTCACGTACAGATTGCATCTTGGAAATTTTACCAACAACAAAGACTCACGTACAGATTGCATCTTGGAAATTTTACCACCGACAAAGACTCACGTACAGATTGCATCTTAGAAATTTTACCACCAACAAAGACTCACGTACAAATTACATTTTGGAAATTTTACCACCAACAAAGACTCGCATACAGATTGCATCTTGGATATTTTACCACCAACAAAAACTCATGTACAGATTGCATATTGGATATTTTACCACCAATAAAAACTTACCGCCAATAAAAACTCACGTACAGATTGCATCTTGGATATTTTACCACCAATAAAAACTCACTTACAGATTGCATTTTCGGCCCTTTTCCACCAATAGAAACTGATGTACAGATTGCATCTTGGGTCTTTTTCCACCAATAAAAACTTTTGTTCAAAGAGAATTGGTCTGGATTTGTGCTTACACTTATGGTCAAATGACGGTTCAGGAAATTTTATGAAAACACATTTTTTCATTACCCTCAACTGTGTAGCAGAAAGTGAATATAGAAAGTGTCTCCATACATTTGTCCATCTACCCGTGCACAAGAATGGGTATTTGAGTGTCTAGGATTTAGGATTATCATTAATTTTTGACAGTTGAAAAACAATTGAAAGAAAATTATGTGGCTGTATCAGGACACTTAAGAAATGTTTTTATATGGCTAAAATAAATGTGTAAATGTGTAACTATGTTGTGTCTTTAAAATTTAAAATGTAGAATACAACTTTCATCATTATTTTTAAGATGCCAACTTTGATTAGTCCCCAACTGGTTTGAATGGAGCGGGGCATAGGTTTACCCTCCTTCCGTCTGCTGGCCAGAAAGATAAGTAAAAAAACTATCCAATCTATGTCTGTGACACCTTGTATGTGGATAGAGGGTAATAAGGAGATAATGCAGGTCATTTTATTTTTTCAGTCGAACATAAATTATGGTTGCTATGGCAACAAAATTGGTAAAATTTCAGATACAAACTGGATCCTGCAGTATCACAAAAAGTATCCAAGCTACATTTGTGAATAGAGGGCTATTAGGAGACCATGCACATCACTTTATAACTTGAACAAATATTGTGGTTGCTATGACAACAAAATTGGTGCTAAACAGAAAGGGGACTTATGCATTGTTTGCAATATTCCAGTGTCTTGTTTATTTGTGATATTTTACTACAGGGGGATTCAGGTGGACCTGTAACATGTAAAACCTCCAGAGGGCGCTGGGAGCAGCTGGGCGTGGTTAGTTTTGGTTACGTGAACTGTGACCATGACCTCATACCAACAGTTTACACGTCCGTGGCTCACTACAGAGATTGGATAGAGTTGACCACAGGTACGAGTATTTTACAGTCATGATCTTCATTGCAAATATGAGCACATAGTAGAGCAACAGATGAGTGATGTTCTAATGGAGGATCTTACATGAGTGCTTATTTTTTTAATTTATTAAACGAGTTCGAAAAATTTATTATGCAAGGTTCTGCCAAGCATTACATCATTTTCTCCATCAAGTTTAATAAATTCATTAATAAATGGGCACGATTGTGAGATTCATTTTATCACATTACTTGGAAAAGTTAACATTTACCTTTTATTTAACATATATAAGGAATGAGAAAATATCGGCACATATTGCTTTCCGTGAGTCATCGTATGACGTAAAGTTTCAAAATAATGTATTTACCCATGACAAATTTACATCATTATATATTCAAGCCAGTCCAAGTTATATGGAAAATACTGAGCGATGAATTGAAAGCAATATAACACTAGGTTAGTATCAGAAATATGTCATGGGTTTATTGCACTCCTGCAAGATAAATTATGTGATAAAAAAAAATAAATTATTTCTTTGAATCATTTATACCCTATATCGTGTACAATATATAACATTTTTTGTTGAAATTGACACCAGCATAGGGCACCAATTAAATAAATGTATTGTTTATGTTTCATTAACATACGCCATTGATTATCTTTATTGAATGAACCCTTGTTTGATCACATAGTTTCAGTGAAATTTCATTCCCATTTCATCGAGCAAGTGCTGAAATGGTAATGAGCGGTGAATCCACAAGTGAGCACGCCAATTTCAAGTGTGAAACTCAGTTGACAGTGCTCCAGATAAGCATTATTTGGACTTATTTAAGCATTGAAATTTCTAAATAAAGCATTGAAATTTAAATTAAGGGATGAAATAAGCATTGGTTATTCTCATTTTCAGTGTTGATTAGTTGTGTAATGGCAGTTTGATAAGAACGTTCATTTTTACCCTAAACATTTTGAAAATAAGCATTTCATAATACCGTAATTTAAGGTGTAAAATACTTGAAGAAAAGCTTATCTGGAGCACTGAATTGATACTTGTATGCATGTATAGATATAGAGAAATATATTGATATTTCACTGAATTTACCAACAATTTTTATTTTTTATTTTATGATTGAACAAAGTGAAATTATCATTGATAATTTTAACTGTTTAAATAGTGAAATTATTAAATAGAGTTCACAGAGATAAGCATGAAATAACAGTACTCCTTATCTGACTTGATATATGCTGAGTTTTATTTCTTCAGCCAATTTGAACTCCGAGGGTTAGTTTGAGTTCACTTGTATAAAGCTGGGCTGGGTTAGCTCAGTAGGTAGTGCATTTGACTATTAACTCATGGTTATGACTTTGAATCCCCACCTGGCCACAGTCTCTGTGACAAGTGATATTATTGTTGCCACATTGAGTCTTATTGTCCTTCATCTTTCTGATTCAGGTGGGAATGTTATTAGTTACTTGCCATGACGGGTGTGCTCAAGTACTGGTTAACCTTCTAGAATCTCAGGAAAGAGTTAGGTTAACTGATCAAGAAGTACTGTTTAACCTTCTAGGATCTCAGGAAAGAGTTAGGTTAACTGATCAGGAAGTACTGGTCAACCTTCTAGAATCTCAGGAAAGAGTTACATTGTAGGTTAACTGATCAGGTAGTACTGGTTAACCTTCTAGGATCTCAGGAAAGAGTTAGGTTAACTGATCAGGTAGCCCTAGATGGCATAAAAATGACAATGAATATTTAAACATGCAAACATACTAGGTATTGGTTTAACATTTATGAAGGAAATACAAATTGAATGTGATAATAAGGGTGTCTAGTTGGGGCCATCAAGGCATATTTATTAAATTAAGTGAAAGTCGAAACAACGAAGCTACGATGGTGAAAAGTCGAAATTACGATGGTGGAAAGTCGAAATTATTTTGACTTTTCATGGTTGTTGTTTTGTTGTTTTGACTTCACCATCGTAGTTTCGACTTCACCATCATTGTTTCATCTTAACACCATCGTATTTTCGTCATTTTGATTTGACTTAATTTACAAATATGCCGCGATGACCCCAATGGGACATCGTCAGTAATAGATGTAAATACCGAAAAGTTTTTATAAACAACAGTCAAAAGTTTAAATTTTATAGAACACTGTTCGTCTGTTCTTCTATCTTTTCATCTGTCCATCTGCGGTAAAACTGGTTTCTGATCAATAACTTTTGAAGGGGTCTATTTGTTTAATTAATATTTTGTGTGTGTCTGTATAATTGTATACGATATTTATTTGGTCAATGTCGGTCAAATTTTACAGGAGTTATAGCCCCTTGTCAACTTGATTTTGTGTAAAAAATTTGATTTTCAATCAATAACTTTAATATTCTATGTGTATCGGTGTAATTATACAAATACAGGTCAAGTTGATATTGGTCAGTGTCGGTTTTTACAGGAGTTATAGCCCCTTGTCAACTTGATTTTGTGTAAAAATTGGTTTCAAGTAAAGGACCTTCTGATTTGGTCAATTTCTGTTACATTTTACAGGTCCTGGAGTAATTGCCCTTATCAACTTAATTTTTGTTAAAAAAACTTTGATCAATAGAAAGGGGCATTTTTGTTGACACGCATTTTAGTTTTCAAACAATTTACATGTATAAGCAGCAAAACCTGTCTTAAGCAGCCAGTCAAGGGAAGAAGCACAAGTGGTCTTTAAAGACAGGTTGTTGCTTAATACAGGTAAATTTGCTCTGGAAACATGGAAATGGGAAAAAGAGAATGTGGCTGCTTAAGACAAGTGGCTGCTTAAAAGAGGTGACCACTTACACAGGTTTGACTGTATAGTACTTACGTCAAATTCACAAGTGTGTTTTTCACAGCATATCCTTTTCGCAGGCCTTGATTTTTCCATGAATGACCCAGAGGACTAAAAGATTATGTATGGCTCTACAGTGACTTTCAGAAGAGGCAGACTAACACAGACAGCAGAAGAGTTTAAACTTTGAATGTTTATGGATTTAGCCAAGATTAGACAGACTAAACCATTAAGGTTATTCAACAGGTCAGGGTTGGGTATAATTGTACCAGGCTTAATTGCATTAAAGTGAATATTTAAGGGGGAAATACGCTTTAAATGTCTTAAAAATTTTATTTTTTTTAAATGGATCAAAAGCATATCTCATCATCATTAATAAATAAAATCAGAAGGGTTTGGTTTGTCAAATCCACTAAAACACTGCAAACTCGATATCTATATTTGAGTGGTAAACTTGAAATGAAATTTCCATTCTAAAAATAGACAGCGCTATTTTGGTAGATGTGAAAATGTATATGATTACTATTTGTGTATAAGGAAATAGATTACAAAAACTGATTTATTCTCAGATTTTCATCAGCCTATGTGAGAAAGCTATCACGTGACATGGAAGATAGAGTTTTCCTCAGTCGGGAAAACCCGTATCTTCTATGAGCACAAATGGGAGAAAATAAAAATTCCTCCCCACTCACTCTTTTTAATAAAAATTTGGATGAGAATCTAGCAATTAATCTATAATGCCCTGAGAATAGTTTTTTATCGCATCACATGGACCCCAGTGGAATTAAGTCCTCAGCATTTTATGTCACTTTAAGATTTACTTTTATTTAATTTTCAGCTCATTAATGATTTCAAGTAAATTAAGAAACTCAGTTTGTAAGGAATAACTCTGTGAAAAGGTACTGAAATTTTGTGATCCATTTATAATGACGTTCTGTGATGTTCATATTAAATTATAGATCAATAATTATTATAGATAAATAATCATTTTAATGTAAATAGCTGTTTTTTATCAATTTTATAAATACACATAAGGTATATAATAATTATATATATTCTCAAGGATTTGTATAGAAGGATAGGAAACTTGCATCTCCTGACTAAATGTTGATGAAATAGCACATGAAGGATTCATAATTTGCCAATTGATCATACATAATTCACAGGCAACTGATTTCTTGTACATAAACTGTAAGTTGTATGTAATCTTAGATGTTTAAACATGTTTCGATCAGAATTAAAGATATTGAGGTTTGAAGGAAAATTTATTGTAATTTGTTATTTTAGCTGCAGTATACAAATTTTATAATCACAAGTACTTCAACAATTTTAAACACAAATTTATGGGAATGGTATTGTTTTGATGAGAATTTCTTTCTGCAATGTAAGAATTTGGATTTGTGTTCCTGAGATGAACGCCAGTTAAGAAAATTGTAAACGAGATATTATGAGATTTAGCGTGATTACGCGAGCATTCACAAAAACTCAATCAGTTGCCTTTCCTTCTCTATATCATTCCTTAATATACTGTATGATATGAATGCTGAATAAAACTAAATAACTGCATAGACCAGTGTCTGTTGTCTTCATTGAAAGTCATGTGATTCCTTTATATAAAAAATGGCTTCCATTGTTAAAAGAGTTGAATATATGAAAGCGTAGGTTATATCTTACAGAACAGAACATTTATCCTTAGAACTGTGTACATTTTATTTACATGTGAATGCAAAATTAAATGTTATTGATACAAGTCTTCTTTTTTCATTTATTGAACATGAGAAAATAAGTTAAACATAATTTTACAAGATTCTGCTGTAATGAAGATTTTTTAGTTTATGTTCACATATGTTTGCATCTTTTTTGGTGAGTAATGTTCACTGATATGTGTTCACACCTTTTTTTGGTGAGTAAAGTTCACTGAGATGTGTTCACACCTTTATTAAGTGAGTAATGCTCACTGAGATGTGTTCACACCTTTTTTTGGTGAGTAAAGTTCACTGAGATGTGTTCACACCTTTATTAAGTGAGTAATGCTCACTGAGATGTGTTCACACCTTTATTTAGTGAGTAATGTTCACTGAGATGTGTTCTCACCTTTTATTGGTGAGTAAAGTTCACTGAGATGTGTTCACACCTTTTATTGGTGAGTAAAGTTCACTGAGATGTGGTCACACCTTTTTTTGGTGAGTAAAGTTCACTGAGATGTGTTCAATGAGATATGTTCACACCTTTTTCGGTGAGTAAAGTTCACGTAAAGTCCACTGAAATGTGTTCACACCTTTTTTTGGTGAGTAAAGATCATTGAGATTTGTTCACATTCTTTTTTGGTGAGTAAAGTTCACTGAGATGTGGTCACACCTTTTTTTGGTGAGTAAAGTTCACTGAGATGTGTTCACACCTTTTCCGGTGAGTAAAGTTCACGTAAAGTCCACTGAAATCATTGAGATTTGTTCAAATTCTTTTTTGGTGAGTAAAGTTCATGTAAAGTCCACTGAAATGTGTTCACACCTTTTTTTGGTGAGTAAAGATCATTGAGATTTGTTCATACCCTTTTTTTAGTGAGTAAAGTTCACTGAGATATGTTCACTGAGATGTGTTAACACCTTTTTTTGGTGAGTAATGTTCACTGAGATGTGTTCACACCTTTGTTTTGGTGAGTAAAAATTCACTGAGATGTGTTCACACCTTTAATTAGTGAGTAATGTTCACTGAGATGTGTTCACACCTTTTATTGGTGAGTAAAGGTCACTGAGATGTGTTCACACCTTTTATTGGTGAGTTAAGTTCACGGAGATGTGTTCACAGCTTTTTCGGTGAGTAAAGTTCACGTAAAGTCCACTGAAATGTGTTCACACTTTTTTTTGGTGAGTAAAGATCATTGAGATTTGTTCACATTCTTTTTTGGTGAGTAAAGTTCACTGAGATATGTTTCCTTTTTTTGGTGAGTAAAGTTCACTGAGATGTGTTCACACCTTTTTTTGGTGAGTAAAGATTCTTGAGATTTGTTCACATCCTGTTTTGGTGAGTAAAGTTCACTGAGATGTGTTTCCTTTAATTGGTGATGTGTTCACACCTTTTTCTGTGAGTAAAGTTCATGTAAAGTCCACTGAAATGTGTTCACACCTTTTTTTGGTGAGTAAAGATCATTGAGATTTGTTCATACCCTTTTTTTAGTGAGTAAAGTTCACTGAGATGTGTTCACTGAGATGTGTTCACACCTTTTTTTGGTGAGTAAAGATCATTGAGATTTGTTCACATTCTTTTTTGGTGAGTAAAGTTCACTGAGATGTGTTTCCTTTTCTTGGTGAGTAAAGTTCACTGAGATGTGTTCACACCTTTTTTTGGTGAGTAAAGATCATTGAGATTTGTTCACATCCTGTTTTGGTGAGTAAAGTTCACTGAGATGTGTTTCCTTTAATTGGTGATGTGTTCACACCTTTTTCGGAGTGTAAAGTTCATGTAAAGTCCACTGAAATGTGTTCACACCTTTTTTTGGTGAGTAAAGATCATTGAGATGTGTTCACACCTTTTTTTGGTGAGTAATGTTCACTGAGATGTGTTCACACCTTTATTAAGTGAGTAATGCTCACTGAGATGTGTTCACACCTTTATTTAGTGAGTAATGTTCACTGAGATGTGTTCTCACCTTTTATTGGTGAGTAAAGTTCACTGAGATGTGTTCACACCTTTTATTGGTGAGTAAAGTTCACTGAGATGTGGTCACACCTTTTTTTGGTGAGTAAAGTTCACTGAGATGTGTTCAATGAGATGTGTTCACACCTTTTCCGGTGAGTAAAGTTCACGTAAAGTCCACTGAAATGTGTTCACACCTTTTTTTGGTGAGTAAAGATCATTGAGATTTGTTCATACCCTTTTTTTAGTGAGTAAAGTTCACTGAGATGTGTTCACTGAGATGTGTTCACACCTTTTTTTGGTGAGTAATGTTCACTGAGATGTGTTCACACCTTTATTAAGTGAGTAATGCTCACTGAGATGTGTTCACACCTTTATTTAGTGAGTAATGTTCACTGAGATGTGTTCTCACCTTTTATTGGTGAGTAAAGTTCACTGAGATGTGGTCACACCTTTTTTTGGTGAGTAAAATTCACTGAGATGTGTTCAATGAGATGTGTTCACACCTTTTCCGGTGAGTAAAGTTCACGTAAAGTCCACTGAAATGTGTTCACACCTTTTTTTGGTGAGTAAAGATCATTGAGATTTGTTCACATTCTTTTTTGGTGAGTAAAGTTCACTGAGATGTGTTTCCTTTTTTTGGTGAGTAAAGTTCACTGAGATGTGTTCACACCTTTTTTTGGTGAGTAAAGATCATTGAGATTTGTTCACATCCTGTTTTGGTGAGTAAAGTTCACTGAGATGTGTTTCCTTTAATTGGTGATGTGTTCACACCTTTTTCTGTGAGTAAAGTTCATGTAAAGTCCACTGAAATGTGTTCACACCTTTTTTTGGTGAGTAAAGATCATTGAGATTTGTTCATACCCTTTTTTTAGTGAGTAAAGTTCACTGAGATGTGTTCACTGAGATGTGTTCACACCTTTTTTTGGTGAGTAATGTTCACTGAGATGTGTTCACACCTTTGTTTTGGTGAGTAAAAATTCACTGAGATGTGTTCACACCTTTAATTAGTGAGTAATGTTCACTGAGATGTGTTCACACCTTTTATTGGTGAGTAAAGGTCACTGAGATGTGTTCACACCTTTTATTGGTGAGTTAAGTTCACGGAGATGTGTTCACAGCTTTTTTGGTGAGTAAAGTTCACGTAAAGTCCACTGAAATGTGTTCACACCTTTTTTTGGTGAGTAAAGATCATTGAGATTTGTTCACATTCTTTTTTGGTGAGTAAAGTTCACTGAGATATGTTTCCTTTTTTTGGTGAGTAAAGTTCACTGAGATGTGTTCACACCTTTTTTTGGTGAGTAAAGATCCTTGAGATTTGTTCACATCCTGTTTTGGTGAGTAAAGTTCACTGAGATGTGTTTCCTTTAATTGGTGATGTGTTCACACCTTTTTCTGTGAGTAAAGTTCATGTAAAGTCCACTGAAATGTGTTCACACCTTTTTTTGGTGAGTAAAGATCATTGAGATTTGTTCATACCCTTTTTTTAGTGAGTAAAGTTCACTGAGATGTGTTCACTGAGATGTGTTCACACCTTTTTTCGGTGAGTAATGTTCACTGAGATGTGTTCACACCTTTGTTTTGGTGAGTAAAAATTCACTGAGATGTGTTCACACCTTAAATTAGTGAGTAATGTTCACTGAGATGTGTTCACACCTTTTATTGGTGAGTAAAGATCACTGAGATGTGTTCTGACCTTTTATTGGTGAGTTAAGTTCACGGAGATGTGTTCACACCTTTTTTATGGTGAGTAAAGATCACTGTTATGAGTTCACACCTTTTTTTGGTGAGTAAAGATCCTTGAGATTTGTTCACATCCTGTTTTGGTGAGTAAAGTTCACTGAGATGTGTTTCCTTTAATTGGTGATGTGTTCACACCTTTTTCTGTGAGTAAAGTTCATGTAAAGTCCACTGAAATGTGTTCACATCTTTTTTTGGTGAGTAAAGATCATTGAGATTTGTTCATACCCTTTTTTTAGTGAGTAAAGTTCACTGAGATGTGTTCACTGAGATGTGTTCACACCTTTTTTTGGTGAGTAATGTTCACTGAGATGTGTTCACACCTTTGTTTTGGTGAGTAAAAATTCACTGAGATGTGTTCACACCTTTATTTAGTGAGTAATGTTCACTGAGATGTGTTCACACCTTTTATTGGTGAGTAAAAGTTCACTGAGATGTGGTCACACCTTTTTTTGGTGAGTAAAGTTCACTGAGATGTGTTCACACCTTAAATTAGTGAGTAATGTTCACTGAGATGTGTTCACACCTTTGTTTTGGTGAGTAAAGGTCACGGAGATGTCTTCACACCTTTTATTGGTGAGTTAAGTTCACGGAGATGTGTTCACACCTTTGTTTTGGTGAGTAAAGTTCACTGAGATGTGTTCACACCTTTTGTTGGTGAGTAAAGTTCACGGAGATGTGTTCACACCTTTTTTTTGGTGAGTAAAATTCACTGAAATGTGTTCACACCTTTAATTAGTGAGTAATGTTCACTGATATGTGTTCACACCTTTTATTGGTGAGTAAAGTTCTCTGAGATGTGTTCACACCTTTTTTGGTGAGTCAAGTTCACTGAGATGTGTTCACACCTTTTATTGGTGAGTAAAGTTCACTGAGATGTGTTCACACCTTTTTTTTGGTGAGTATAGTTACTAAGATGTGTTCACATCTTTATTTAGTGAGTTATGTTCACTGATATGTGTTCACACCTTTTTAACACCTTTTATTGGTGAGTAAAGTTGACTGAGATGTGTTCACACCTTTTTTTTGGTGAGTAAAGATCATTGAGATGTGTTCACACCTTTATTTAGTGAGTAATGTTCACTGAGATGTGTTCACACCTTTTTTGGTGAGTAAAGTTCACACCTTTTAGTGGTGAGTAAAGTTCACTGAGATGTGTTCACACCTTTGTTTTGGTGAGTAAAGTTCACTGAGATGTGTTCACACCTTTTGTTGGTGAGTAAAGTTCACGGAGATGTGTTCACACCTTTTTTTTGGTGAGTAAAATTCACTGAAATGTGTTCACACCTTTAATTAGTGAGTAATGTTCACTGATATGTGTTCACACCTTTTTAACACCTTTTATTGGTGAGTAAAGTTCACTGAGATGTGTTCACACCTTTTTTGGTGAGTCGAGTTCACTGAGATGTGTTCACACCTTTTATTGGTGAGTAAAGTTCACTGAGATGTGTTCACACCTTTTTTTTTGGTGAGTAAAGATCATTGAGATGTGTTCACACCTTTATTTAGTGAGTAAAGTTCACCGAGATGTGTTCACACCTTTTATTGGTGAGTAAAGTTCACTGAGATGTGTTCACACCTTTTGTTGGTGAGTAAAGTTCACAGAGATGTGTTCACACCTTTTTTTTGGTGAGTAAAATTCACTGAAATGTGTTCACACCTTTAATTAGTGAGTAATGTTCACTGAGATGTGTTAATACCTTTTATTGGTGAGTAAAGTTCACTGAGATGTGTTCACACCTTTTATTGGTGAGTAAAGTTCACAGAGATGTGTTCACACCTTTTTTTTTGGTGAGTATAGTTCACTGAGATGTGTTCACACCTTTTTTGGTGAGTAATGTTCACCGAGATGTGTTCACACCTTTTATTGGTGAGTAAAGTTCACTGAGATGTGTTCACACCTTTTTTGGTGAGTAAAGTTCACTGAGATGTGTTCACTGAGATGTGTTCATACCTTTTTTGGTGAGTAAAGTTCACTGAGATGTGTTCAAAACACCTTTTTTTGGTGAGTAAAGTTAACTGAGATGTGTTCACACCTTTTTTGGTGAGTAAAGTTCACTGAGATGTGTTCACATCTTTATTTAGTGAGTTATGTCACTGAGATGTGTTCACACCTTTTTAACACCTTTTATTGGTGAGTAAAGTTCACTGAGATGTGTTCACACCTTTTTTGGTGAGTAAAGTTCACTGAGATGTGTTCACACCTTTTATTGGTGAGTAAAGTTCACTGAGATGTGTTCACATCTTTATTTAGTGAGTTATGTTCACTGAGATGTGTTCACACCTTTTTAACACCTTTTATTGGTGAGTAAAGTTCACTGAGATGTGTTCACACCTTTTTTTTGGTGAGTATAGTTCACTGAGATGTGTACACATCTTTATTTAGTGAGTTATGTTCACTGATATGTGTTCACACCTTTTTAACACCTTTTATTGGTGAGTAAAGTTCACTGAGATGTGTTCACACCTTTTTTTTGGTGAGTAAAGATCATTGAGATGTGTTCACACCTTTATTTAGTGAGTAATGTTCACTGAGATGTGTTCACACCTTTTTTGGTGAGTAAAGTTCACACCTTTTATTGGTGAGTAAAGTTCACTGAGATGTGTTCACACCTTTTTATTGGTGAGTAAAATTCACTGAGATGTGTTCACACCTTTAAGTAGTGAGTAATGTTCACTGAGATGTGTTCACACCTTTTATTGGTGAGTAAAGTTCACTGAGATGTGTTCACACCTTTATTTAGTGAGTAATATTCACTGAGATGTGTTCACACCTTTTTTTTGGTGAGTAAAGTTCACTGAGATGTGTTCACACCTTTATTTAGTGAGTAAAGTTCACTGAGATGTGTTCACACCTTTTTTGGTGAGTAAAGTTCACTGAGATTTGTTCACACCTTTTCTTTTGGTGAGTAAAGTTCACCGAGATGTGTTCACACCTTTTATTGGTGAGTAAAGTTCACTGAGATGTGTTCACACCTTTTATTGGTGAGTAAAGTTCACTGAGATGTGTTCACACCTTTTTATTGGTGAGTAAAGTTCACTGAGATGTGTTCACACCTTTTTTGGTGAGTAAAGTTCACTGAGATGTGTTAACACCTTTTTTGGTGAGTAAAGTTCACTGAGATGTGGTCACACCTGTTTTTGGTGAGTAAAGTTCACTGAGATGTGTTCACACCTTTTTTGGTGAGTAATGTTCACCGAGATGTGTTCACACCTTTTATTGGTGAGTAAAGTTCACTGAGATGTGTTCACACCTTTTTTGGTGAGTAAAGTTCACTGAGATGTGTTCACACCTTTTTTGGTGAGTAAAGTTCACTGAGATGTGTTCAAAACACCTTTATTTAGTGAGTAAAGTTCACTGAGATGTGTTCACACCTTTTTTGGTGAGTAAAGTTCACTGAGATTTGTTCACACCTTTTCTTTTGGTGAGTAAAGTTCACCGAGATGTGTTCACACCTTTTATTGGTGAGTAAAGTTCACTGAGATGTGTTCACACCTTTTATTGGTGAGTAAAGTTCACTGAGATGTGTTCACACCTTTTTATTGGTGAGTAAAGTTCACTGAGATGTGTTCACACCTTTTTTGGTGAGTAAAGTTCACTGAGATGTGTTAACACCTTTTTTGGTGAGTAAAGTTCACTGAGATGTGGTCACACCTGTTTTTGGTGAGTAAAGTTCACTGAGATGTGTTCACACCTTTTTTGGTGAGTAATGTTCACCGAGATGTGTTCACACCTTTTATTGGTGAGTAAAGTTCACTGAGATGTGTTCACACCTTTTTTGGTGAGTAAAGTTCACTGAGATGTTGTTCACACCTTTTTTTGGTGAGTAAAGTTCACTAAGATGTGTTCACATCTTTTTTTGGTAACGTTTTATGAAAAGTGTTCACACTTTTTTTGGCATTCACATCTTTATTTCACGAGTGAAATTCACAACTTTATTTGATTTGATATTTTTATTTTATTAAATTTCAACTTTTATATTTTATATTACAATTTTGTTGTTTCATAATAAAATCATCATTAGATTTTTATTTTTTTATTTTTAGCATTCATTTATGAATTTTATAAAAATTAGAATTATATAATTTCATTTCAAATTTAATTGATATATAATAAATAATAAATTCAGTATTAATACATATAGATCTTTTATTTACTATTTATGACTATTATACTATTTAACAATTTTGAGTTAATTTAATAAAATTTGAATTATTTAAATAAATAAAGTTTTAAAATTTTGAGTTTCAATTTGATAAAATTAATTGTATAAATTTATTTAAGTTTTACTAAATGATAGAATTATGTAAATTGAGAACTTAAACTTGAGTTTTAATAATTATAAATTTATAGATAAATAAATAAGTTATTTACAAGTTTTACTAAATGAAATGAATACTGAATTTCACTGGGGGGGGGGGGGGGGGGGGGGGGGGGTGATGATCAAAAACTTTGATTACATATACTACAATATTCATATTTTAAGGTCAATTGGAGTAATAAACTAACAAACAACATTTAGTAAAAGTATAACCAAAATTTTATATTTAAACTGTAATACAAACAAAATCAACAAAGCATAAGCAATCAATCAATTCATCCAATAAAATTGAAATAATAATTAATAATCAATTAATGTAGACCATTATTCAATTGAAAAAATAAAAGACAAAAGAGTCGATGTAGACAATTATTAAATTGAAAAAATAAATGACAAAGAGTCAAACAATGTATACCATTATCAAATTGAAAAACAAAATGCAAAGCAGCAAACAATGTAGACGATTATCAAATTGAAAAAATGAATGACAAAGAGTCGAACAATGTAGACCATTATCAAATTGAAAAACTAAATGACAAAGAGTCGAAGAATGTAGACCATTATCAAATTGAAAAAAATGAATGACAAAGAGTCGAACAATGTAGACCATTTTCAAATTGAAAAACTAAATGACAAAGAGTCGAACAATGTTGACCATTATTCAATTGAAAAAATAAATAACAAAGAGTCGAAGAATGTAGACCATTATTAAATTGAAAAAATGAATGACAAAGAGTCAAACAATGTATACCATTATCAAATTGAAAAACAAAATGACAAAGCAGCAAACAATGTAGACAATTATCATATTGAAAAACTAAATGACAAAGAGTCGAACAATGTAGACCATTATTTAATTGAAAAAAATAAAAGACAAAAGAGTTGATGTAGACCATTATTAAGTTGAAAAAATTAAATGGCAAGGAGTCAAACAATGTAGACCATTATAAAATTGAAAAACTAAATGACAAAGCAGCAAGCAATGTAGACCATTATTCAATTGAAAAACTAAATGACAAAGTGTAACAATGTAGACCATTTTTAAATTGAAAAAATTGAAGACAGGGAGTCGATGTAGACCTTTATTAAATTGAAAACATGAATGACAAAGAGACAAACAATGCATAGCATTATCAAATTGAAAAACAGAATGACAAAGCAGCAAACAATGTAGACGATTATCAAATTGAAAAAATGAATGACAAAGAGTCGAACAATGTAGACCATTATCAAATTGAAAAACTAAATGACAAAGAGTCGAACAATGTAGACCATTATCAAATTGAAAAAATGAATGACAAAGAGTCGAACAATGTAGACCATTTTCAAATTGAAAAACTAAAGGACAAAGAGACAAACAATGTAGACCATTATTCAATTGAAAAAATAAATGACAAAGAGTCGAAGAATGTAGACCATTATTAAATTGAAAAAATGAATGACAAAGAGTCAAACAATGTATACCATTATCAAATTGAAAAACAAAATGACAAAGCAGCAAACAATGTAGACAATTATCAAATTGAAAAACTGAATGACAAAGAGTCAAACAATGTAGACCATTATCAAATTGAAAAAACTAAATGACAAAGCAGCAAAGAATGTAGACCATTTTCAAATTGAGAAACTAAATGGCAAAGCAGCAAACAATGTAGACCATTATTAAATTGAAAAATTATTCAATTGAAAATCTAAATGACACAGAGTCAAACAATGTAGACCATTATTAAATTGAAAATGAATGACAAATAGTCAAACAATGTATACCATTATCAAATTGAAAAACAAAAGCAACAAACCAGCAAACAGTGTAGACGATTATCAAATTGAAAAACTAAATGACAAAGAGTCAAACAATGTAGACCATTATTAAATTGAAAAAATAAAAGACAAAGAGTCGATGAAGACCATTATCAAATTGAAAAAATGAATGACAAATAGTCGAACAATGTAGACCATTATCAAATTGAAAAACTAAATGACAAAGAGCCGAACTATGTAGACCATTATCAAATTGAAAAAATGACTGACAAAGAGTCGATCAATATAGACCATTATCAAATTGAAAAACTAAATGACAAAGAGTCGAAGAATGTAGACCATTATCAAATCAAAAAAATGAATGACAAAGAGTCAAACAATGAAGACCATTTTCAAATTGAAAAACTAAATGACAAAGAGTCGAACAATGTAGACCATTATTCAATTGAAAAACTAAATGGCAAAGAGTCAAACAATGTAGACCATTATTCAATTGAAAAAATAAAAGACAAAGAGTCGATGTAGACCATTATCAAATTGAAAAACTAAATGACAAAGAGTCGAACTATGTAGACCATTATCAAATTGAAAAAGTAGACCATTATTCAATTGAAAAACTAAATGACACAGAGTCGAACAATGTAGACCATTATTAAATTTCAAGTTATGCTCCGAACAAGAAAAAATATCAAAGGGCAATAACTCTGTAATTAGCAAGAATAGAGTTATGTTTCTTGTACACTGCACTTCCTCTCATTATATTCTACCATTGTATGACGTTTGATGAAACCATTATTAAATTGAAAAAATGAATGACAAAGAGTCAAACAATGTAGACCATTATTAAATTGAAAAAATAAAAGACAGAGTCAATGTAGACCATTATTAAATTGAAAAAATGAATGACAAAGAGTCAAACAATGTATACCATTATCAAATTGAAAAACAAAATGACAAAGCAGCAAACAATGTAGACGATTATCAAATTGAAAAACTAAATGACAAAGCAGCAAACAATGTAGACGATTATCGAATTGAAAAAATGAATGACAAAGAGTCAAACAATGAATACCATTATCAAATTGAAAAACTAAATGACAAAGCAGCAAACAATGTAGATGATTATCAAATTGAAAAAATGAATGATAAAGAGTCAAACAATGTATACCATTTTCAAATTAGAAAACTAAATGACAAAGAGTCAAACAATGTAGACCATTATTAAATTGAAAAAATAAAAGAAAGAGTCAATGTAGACCATTATTAAATTGAAAAAATGAATGACAAAGAGTCAAACAATGTATACCATTATCAAATTCAAAAACAAAATGACAAAGCAGCAAACAATGTAGACGACTATCAAATTGAAAAACTAAATGACAAAGCAGCAAACAATGTAGACGATTATCGAATTGAAAAAATGAATGACAAAGAGTCAAACAATGAATACCATTATCTAATTTAAAAACAAAATGACAAAGCAGCAAACAATGTAGACGATTATCTAATTGAAAAAATGAAGGATAAAGAGTCAAACAATGTAGACCATTATCAAATTGAACAAATGAATGACAAAGAGTCAAACAATGTATACCATTTTCAAATTAGAAAACTAAATGACAAAGAGTCGAACAATGTAGATCATTATCAAAATGAAAAAATGAATGACAAAGAGTCAAACAATGTAGACCATTATCAAATTGAAAAACTCAATGACAAAGAGTCAAACAATGTAGACCATTATCAAATTAAAAAAATGAATGACAAAGAGTCGAACAATGTAGACCATTTTCAAATTGAAAAACTAAATGACAAAGAGTCAAACAATGTAGACCATTATTCAATTGAAAAACTGAATGACAAAGAGTCAAACAATGTAAACCATTATTAAATTGAAAAAATAAAAGACAGAGTCAATGTAGACCATTATTAAATTGAAAAAATGAATGACAAAGAGTCAAACAATGTATACCATTATCAAATTGAAAAACAAAATGACAAAGCAGCAAACAATGTAGACGATTATCAAATTGAAAAACTAAATGCAAAAAACAGCAAACAATGTAGACGATTATCGAATTGAAAAACTAAATGACAAAGAGTCGAACAATGTAGACCATTATTAAATTGAAAAAATAAATGACTAAAGAGTCGATATAGACCATTATTGAATTGAAAAAAATGAATGACAAAGAGTCAAACAATGTATACCATTATCAAATTGAAAAACAAAATGACAAAGCAGCAAACAATGTAGACCATTATTTAATTGAAAAAATAAAATACAGAGTTCATGTAGACCATTATTAAATTAAAAAAATGAATGACAGAGTCAAACAATGTATACCATTATCAAATTGAAAAACAAAATAACAAAGCAGCAAACAAGTAGACCATTATTAAATTGAAAAAATGAATGATAAAGAGTCAAACAATGTATACCATTTTAAAATTGAAAAACAAAATGACAAAGCAGCAAACAATGTAGACCATTATTAAATTGAAAAAATAATAGACAAGAGTCAATGTAGACCATTATTAAATTGAAAAAATGAATTACAAAGAGTCGAACAATGTATATCATTATCAAATTGAAAAACAAAATGACAAAGCAGCAAACAATGTAGACAATTATCAAACTGAAAAACTAAATGACAAAGAGTCGAACAATGTAGACGATTATCAAATTGAAAAACTAAATGACAAAGAGTCGATGTAGACCATTATTAAATTGAAAAAATGAATGACAAAAGAGTCGATGTAGACCATTATTAAATTGAAAAAATGAATGACAAAGAGTCAAACAATGTAGACCATTTTCAAATTGTAAAACTAAATGACAAAGAGTCGAACAATGTAGACCATTATCAAATTGAAAAAATGAATGACAAAAGAGTTGAACAATGTAATACCATTATCAAATTAAAAAAATAAATGACAAAGAGAGGAACAATGAAAAAAAATAAATTTAAATTGTCAATTGCAAATGCTAAACAATATTTAATATAAACAGTATTTGTTCCAAATATTACCAAGGCTAAAACTTCATACATTTATAAAACGTTAACTTAAAAATGGTCAATGTCAAATAAAATTTAGTACTAAATTACACCAATGCAAATTTTTAGTTCCTTTTTCTTTTTACCCTTTTTCAAAATTGAGAATTATATCTACATAATTATGTGGCAGTGCTTAAGAAAACACAATTATAGCATATATTACCGACCCAAGTTTAAATCAATTGTTTTAGTTTTAATTGATGCTTTAAATTCACAATAAATTGAATTGAAAAATATGCTTTCAAAAAAACAGATACACACAGGATATACATTCCAAAAATATTTTAAAAGAATCTCAAGAACAAAGAACAAATAAACTAAAAGTATTTTAATTAATTTATTGAATATTTAGGGTCATTTTCATGCCATCAAGGGCTAACAGACAATAAGTTGATCGAACCAGTTTCCCGAAAAGTTAACCAGTACTCAAGCACACCACATTTCCACAAGTATATGATAACTTTCCCACTTGAATCAGCGATGAGAGACTAATGATTTTGATTATGTCGTATATCAATCATGGAAACTTGTACCCAGGTGGGGATTCAAACTCATGACCCCTGGATTGATTGTCAGACATACTACCCACTGAGCTATTCCAGCCTGGTATTTTAAATAAATTTGAAATATCAATGTCACAAAATAAACCTAAATGATTTAAAAAATAAACAAAAATTGTGATAAAATACTCTATATAAATTTCTCTTGGTGGCAGAGATAAAAGCATTATAATGATATTCTAAATTGTTTCGGTGTCATTTTATTTTTTAACAAAAAAAAAAAATTTTTTCCCCCCTTTTTACAACAAATCGTGAAAGATTTATGATATTTTGTACATAAAAATCATGTCAACTTCCCAAGTTAGTAAAAAAGATTTGGATTCAAGAAACGAACATGCAGCAGATTGATCTGAGGATCATAAAAGTCTATATAGGTCATTCAATTATATGTATATATATATATGTGAGTTCTATGTAAGTCGCCCCTGTTTATAGGTCATAAGTACTTTGTATATAGGTCATAACAAGTCATATTTGTCACATGTTAAAATCCTGAATTTGAACCAAGCAGTGCAGGTTACAAGTGAAGGGTTAAGAAACATTTTTTATTAGTTGGTAGGGAAGTTGACAGTGACCAGTCACGTGTTCATCACAATTACTTAAATCTTTATTTTGAAACAAAGTTTATCCCCAAATTTTTTAAAAACAATCCCAAATTTTCAAAACATTTTCAATTCATAAAAAATTGCTATATCAGTAAAATCTGATGTGGAAATGTTTTCAAAATAAAAAATTTATTCTAATAATAATTTTAATAATGATTTAATATCAACATTAAAGAAAAACAAGAATACAAGAACATCATACACATGTATATTAGAAAGTGTACATTATTCTTAACAAATAAGAAATGGTATTATGCAACAACACTTTTCTTTGTTTACCAGTTAATTACAAGGAATTATAAAAAACAAATAAGTTGTGTATTATATATATTACATGTATATATAGTATATTTTTATAAAAAAACAATGATATAGTTTTTCAAATTACATGTAAACCAATGGGGGACGAAGGATGACAATTGGATAAATGATAAAATGTAATTATCAAAAATTATTTATTATTTGTGATAATTAACATTATTGAATTAATTTTGTAATTTACATTTTATAAATTCATTTTGTAAAGAACAGAACATCGTATTTTTCATAACACAATTTGAAATAGGTCATAATGACTTGTGCGTATGCAGTCATAAATACATAAAATTTCTAAATGTAGAGAAATGGTAACTCCAATAACATTTGGATCCTCCATTTTGTTTAGTCAAACCACAATATATTAAAATATATCTATATATACAGTTAGACTGGTCTTAAGCAGCTGTCAAGGGGTTGATTGATTAATTGAATATTTAACATCATTTTTATGCAATCGAGGGCTAACAGACAATCAGTTAACCTAACCACTGTTTCCTAGAATCCTAAAAGGTTAACCAGTACTCAAGAACAGCCCATCTCCGTAAGTAACTGATAAATTTCCCACTTGAATCAGCGGTGAGACGAATGATAATGAGACACAATGACGTATATCAATCATCACTGACAATTACCGTGCAAGGATTCAAACTCACGACCCCTGGATTGATAGTCAGACACATAACCGACCCAGCTAATCAGGCCCGGCCCAGCCAAGGGAAGGAGCAAAAGTGGCAGGTTGTTGTTTAGGTTTATTTGCTCTGAAAGCATAGAAATTGGAAAAAAAACAAATATGACTGCTTAAGACAAGTGGCTGCTTAATAAAGGTGACTGCTTTAATGCAGGTTTAGCTGTATTTTCAAGTAAAATCTTGTGTAAAATCATTTCAAAGAATTTTGACATTTTAATAACATTTCAGTTTTACATTTACCGGTTTGACTTAAGAAAGCATATTTCGTTTAACAAAATATCTTTGAATTATAATTGAAGTGTAACTGCAATCAAGTTTTATGAATATTGTCATTGAAAAAACTGCATCACAATTTTATTTCAAGTATTATCGAAATTCATATATCACTGTACACCAATTGACGTTTAGGCGCCATAACGCCAAAAGTTGTATAGTTATCACATGTTCACAAAAAGAAATATAAATTGTAAGAACTCGTTTCAGAATCAATGTAAAATAAATAAACTTAGAACAATCTAATATGTGATTCAAGATATGTGATGAGGGACACAGGTAGTAAACATTTTACAAGATAAAGTGCTTCCACAAACTAAGACATGTATATGTAATAGTATATAGATATTTCTGTCAAGTACAAAATTGTTGTGTTGTTTTTTTTGATTTTATATTTTACAATATACATTATATTTTGATATTCAAACAGGAGATTACAGCAAAATGTAACTGCATATAAAATTACATATTAATTTCAACCAACATCCTTAGTTTGCACTGTTGTCATTTATTCACATTCACTTTGAAACTGTCATAAAATAAGACAAAAATAGTTTAAGACAGCAAAATATTGCATTACAGTCAGGACACCAAACAAATATAAAAAAAATAAATATTTTTAAGTTCAATTTTTTTTTAAATGCTTATAACTGACATTTTATACACTTTTGTAAAAAATTGACGAAAAATAATTAACACTAAAGTTAATTTTTCAATTTTTTTTTAAATTAATTTTTTTTACAAGAAAGTTTTATAATTTAAATAATTAAGTCATCATTCCTCTATAAAATGTACTTGTTGGGCGGCCTGTTAATTAACCCATAGTAGTGGAAGCACTTTACAATTTTCTACAATTACATTAATACATTTAAATACAGTTTCTACAATGTAAGTTGCCCGAGTCTTCCATTGTCAGCTCTACCGCAACCAAACCTGCAAAATAAAAGACAATTCTATCTTTCTGCTATTATTTCAAATTAGATATTTCGTGTGAAAAAATAGAGGTCGCTTCATGTGCATTTGATTTGGAATTACATTTTCAAGTTTGTACAACAATACTTTCTGAGACAAAGTGGGGGGGGGGGGGACTTTTTTTTAAATATCTAAAGAAAATGTCCAGTATAATATACAATTTTTTTATAACAAGAAAAGGAATCATGAACTAAAGAAAAAAATGGTGTGTGATCCTGTTGAAAAATACTTTGACCTAAATAAATATTAGTATGCCCATTGTACAATTTATTGTCTTTAATTGTATTTACTTATTTAATTAAACATCAAAATTAAGATAATGATCTTAATATTCCAAAGGAAAGAAATGAAATTTAATTTAATTTAATTAAACATTTATTTTTTTCAATTTGATAATGGTCTACATTGTTGGACTTTTTGTCATTTATTTTTTTTAATTTGATAATGGTCTACATTGTTTGCTGCTTTGTCATTTATTTTTTCAATTTGATAATGGTCTACATTGTTTGCTGCTTTGTCATATTTTTTTCAATTTAATAATTGTCTACATTGTTTGACTCTGTCATTCAATTTTTTTCAATTTGATAATGGTCTACATTGTTTGCTGCTTTGTCATTTATTTTTTTTCAATTTGATTATGGTCTTCATTGTTAAACTGTCATTTATTTTTTTCAATTTGATTATGGTCTACATTGTTAGACTCGTTGTCGTTCATTTTTTTTAATTTAAAAATGATCTACATTGTTTGACTCTGTCATTTTTTTTCAATTTGATAATGGTGTACATTCTTCTAACTGTCATTTTTTTTCAATTTGATAATGGTCTACATCGTTTGCTGTTTTGTCATTTATTTTTTTTCAATTTGATAATGGTCTACATCGTTTGCTGCTTTGTCATATATATTTTCAATTTGATAATGTTCTATATTGTTCGACTCTGTCATTCAATTTTTTCAATTTGATAATGGTCTACATTGTTTGACTCTGTCATTAATTTTTATTCAATTTGATAATGGTCTACATTGTTTGCTGCTTTGTCATTTATTTTTTCAATTTGATAATGGTCTACATTGTTTGCTGCTTTGTCATTTATTTTTTCAATTTGATAATGGTCTACATTGTTTGCTGCTATGTCATTTATTTTTAAATTTGATAATGGTCTACATTGACTCTTTGTCATTTATTTTTTCAATTTGATAATGGTCTATATTGTTTGCTGCTTTGTCATTTATTTTTAAATTTGATAATAGTCTACATTGTTTGCTGCTTTGTCATTTATTTTTTCAATTTGATAATGGTCTACATTGTTTGCTGCTATGTCATTTATTTTTAAATTTGATAATGGTCTACATTGACTCTTTGTCATTTATTTTTTCAATTTGATAATGGTCTACATTGTTTGCTGCTATGTCATTTATTTTTAAATTTGATAATGGTCTACATTGTTTGCTGCTATGTCATTTATTTTTAAATTTGATAATGGTCTACATTGTTTGCTGCTTTTTCATTTATTTTTTCAATTTGATAATGGTCTACATTGTTTGACCCTTTGTCATTTTTTTTGAATTTGATAATGGTCTACATTGTTTGACTCTGTCATGTATTTATTTTCAATTTGATAAAAGTCTACATTGTTTGACTCTTTGTCATTTATTTTTTTCAATTTGATAATGGTCTGCATCATTTGATTCTCTGTTATTTATTTTTTTAAATTTTACAATGTTCTGCATTGTTTTGACTCTTTGTTTAACAACGGTCTACATTGTTTGCCTCTATGTAATTTTTTTCCCAATTTGATAATGGTCTACATTGTTAGACTCTGTCATTTATTTTTTTCAATTTGATAATGGTCTACATTGTTAGACTGTCATTTATTTTTTAAAATTTAATAATGGTCTACATTGTCTGACTCCTTGTCATTTATTTTTCAATTTAATAATGGGCTACATTGTTTGACTCTTTGTCATTTATTTATTCAATTTAATAATAGTCTACATTGATTGTTTCTTTGTCATTTATTTTTTCAATTCATCAATGGTCTATATTTTGTTTCTTTGTCATTTCAATTTGATAATGGTCTATATTGTTTGACTGTCATTATTTTTGTTTGCCTCTTTTTCATTTATTTTTTCAATTTGATCATGATCTCCATTGTTTGACTCTTTGTCATTTATTTTTTCAATTTAATAATGGGTCTTCATTTTTTTTCACCCCATTGAAGAATATTTATATTCAAAATGAAAGAAATGCAACTAGGCAAGTTAAGGATCAAAGCAGCCATATTTTATCCAAAAAAAAAGGTATTTTAATATTGATTATATTTCTGCAGTTTACGTAAATGTAACTTATCTATATTATACAAACTTTCAAATGTTCTCAAATCATGATGCACATCAGTAACAGCAGACAACAAGACAAAATATCAGGACTTTTAATAATGCAAGGGACATAACTCTTACATTAATTTATTTCGACTAGTTACTGACGTTTTGGTTAAAATAAAAGCTGTAACAAAAATATTATGATTTGGACTGTTCAAGATAGTTATATGATATGTATGGTTAGAAAACCATAAAAATTGTGGATGCTAGACTGCACGTAAGGTAAAAATGTACTTTTTGATGATACAAGGACCATTACTTGGACATTTTTATCAGATATGAGCAGTTGAAGATTTACAATTTGGTAAAGATCCAATGGAAAGTGAAAAAAAACACATAATGGATGACTGACAACAGACACAGGGTGATCAGAATAGCTCCCTTGAGCTTTTAGCTCAAGTCAGCTTGAAAAATATGAAATTCTACAGATGCATCGTTTAAAATAAATATCCATTTTTGGCAAAAGATATATTTGCGAGAAAATCGGTCAGTTACTTGCAGAAAAAGACTGGTTCGGTCATGCTCCATTGCAAGGTCTTACTCTGCCAAGAGAACATGATGCCATATACAACTTGCTGATGTGTTTATCAATGGATAGAACGGACACTGTTATAATACAGCCATTTTAATGACGCTAAAGTATAATTTGTGTCATGTTTTTCATTCGTCTTAATTCACCTGGAATCTGTAAGCTTTCATCATCATCATTATCAATAGCAGATACATCAGTAGTCACCAGCTCACTGAAGAAGGTTTGTATGCCAGTCTCACAAAATCATTCAAACAAGCATCTGAAAAGAATAACAAAATCATGTAAAAGCATGCATTAATGAGTAACAAACTGATTAATATTCAACAGTTATGTCCCTTGGAATTTTTTTTTTTTATTAATTTTTTTCATGCCAATTTGAATTTTAATTTGTTTGAAATGAATTAATTTATCAAATCCAAAATACTGGTAAATTTTGAAAAAGAAAAAATAGTTTCATGCATTTAATTTTGAAGATATCAACCATGTACATCTTATAACACATGTGTCGTGTGCATGTGTAGTGCATGTGGTTATGAAGGATTTATACAGATTAATGGGACATGGTACATAGCTCTGATTTTTATTTATTTTATTTTTTTGGTAAAATTTTGATATCAAATTTTTTTAAGAAAATATTTTTTTACAGTAGATTTGTGATATTTTAAGTGCCAGTTGAGACAAGATACATCAGAACTATGTACAGATGAGGGGATACGTCTGTACGTTTATAATACATATACAATGTGTATGTTTAAAGACCACGTACATTTACAAGACGCACATCTATTTTTGAGAAGACTGCCTCTTGTACAACGTATTTATAATTAACACAGGACGAAAGAAAGGTTCATAAAAAGCCTACAGTCAGTTTGAAGTGTTTAGCAATGCCATTTGTTGAAATTAAAAAATGTTTTGTATTGATTATTTTAAGCATTTTCCCCCCATTAAAAATTTGATTGAAATTCCTTAAGTGGACCCTTATCCTATTTTCAAAGTAATTTTAGGCTTGTTTTTCATTAAAACTAATTCTTTGTTTATATTTAGGCCGAGATAAGGGTGCATATAGTTAACTTATATTAGATTGAAGAGTTTGTGATTAATTATGTGTTTATATTTTTTTCATTTAAAGTGATTACTGGTTTTCAGTGTTTATTTTTGTTTTTTTTAAAGTGATTGTTATAATGTTTGTTTTTTTCACGAGTTATTATGAAAGTTGTTTTTGATATTTTAGTGATTTTAAGCATTTGTTGTTTTTTTTTGTGTGTGTGGTTTTTAGTTTTTGTGTTATGATTATATGTTTTATATTATTTCATGAGTATATGTTTTATATTATTTCATGAGTATCTGTTTTACATGATTACATGAGTATATGTTTTATATTATTTCATGAGTATCTGTTTTATATGATTATATGAGTATATGTTTATATGAGTATTTGTTTTATATTATTTTATGAGTATCTGTTTTATATGATTATATGAGTATATTTTCATGAGTATCTGTTTTATATGATTATATGAGTATTTGTTTCATATTATTTCATGATAATAGGTTTTATATTATTTCATGAGTATCTGTTTTATATTATTATTTGAGTATCTGTTTTATATTATCATTTGATTATCTGTTTTATATTATTCTATATCATTATTTAAGTATCTGTTTTATATTATTATGTGAGTATCTGTTTAATTTTTTTTTTATTTTTATTTAAGTATCTGTTTTATATTATTTAATGAGTATCTGTTTTATATGATTATTTGAGTATCTGTTTTATATCATCACATGAGTATCTGTTTTATATTATTATTTGAGTATCTGTTTTATATTATTTCATGAGTATCTGTTTAATATTATTATATGATTATCTGTTTTATATTATAATTTGAGTATCTGTTTAATATCATTATGTGAGTATCTGTTTTATATTATAATTTGAGTATCTGTTTTATATTATAATGTGAGTATCTGTTTTTTTATTATTATATGAATGTGTTTTATATTTTACATGAGTGTGTTTTATATTATATGAGTGTGTTTTATATTATTATTATTATATGAGTATCTGTTTTATGTTGTTATATGAGCATCTGTTTTATATTATTATGTGAGTATTTGTTTTATATTATTATTTGAGTATTTATTATAGATAAATATATAACTATGTTATAATTCTACAACCTGACATTATGTAACTTTAAACTACTTGAATACCAGACTATTCCCCTTTTAGAATTTTTGTTTTGATACTGTTGGTAGATGACAACATGAAGAATGGCTCCTTAAATTTCCAATGTTAATAAGCAAGCAAAGTGAACATAATGTGCCAAAGTGGTATCCCAAACATTTCTGATGTAGACAGATCAAAAACTTTCCTACATAAAAAAACATTATTCCTGTTTATAATGTTTTAATTTATATTATCTTTAGGATATTGTTTTAACATGTTAATTTATAATTCAATATTTATTCAGTTCAATAAAATAGCTTGCTTATTCAATTTTTGTGTGCATTCCTAAAACAGCGTCTGATTATTTCAGGGGAATAATTAATAAACAGATGTAATTAGTACATCCATCATGTTTATTCCACTGCTGTAATCAATCACAGATTCTGACACAGGACTGTTTTATATGAGCAGAATGTAATATGTTGTTACAAATAGCGCATATACAATGTTCCAATAATGCAACGTTTTGTACTTAAAATGAATGCACAGAAATTAAATACAACCATCTATGTTTATTGAATATGAATGATATATTGAATATAAAATACGATAAAACAATGTCCTTAAATATAATTAAAACAAATAGATAATTAATAGAACCCAAATTCATCAATTTTCAGAGATTAATTTCATAAAATCAGAAATGTTGGATGTACCACCAAGATGTTTAGTTGTTAAATATTAGTTTGCGCAAGCAGCAGGAAATTTCGAGAAGCTTTTTCATGTTTAAAAATAAGCCTTAATTCAATAATCAACCATCACACCCCAATTTACCGAACCACTGTAATATTGATAGTCTATTCAATTAACATACTTTAACTTTATGACCTTATTACTTCTACTACTAAATACCATAACAATACAAATACCACTACTAATAGAACAAATACTATTAATAATAATAAGTAATAATAATGATATTAAATATACAATAATGTTCTTGTTTTATTAGCCCTAACTGATTGTATGCATTTTATAAGCCCTGCCTGATTGTATGTGTTTTAAAAGCCCTAACTGAGTGTACATGTTTTATTATCCCTAACTGATTGTATGTGTTTTATTACCCCTGATTGTATGTTTAATTACCCCTAACTGGTTGTATATTTTATTACCCCTAACTGATGGTATGTTTTTTATTACCCTCAACTGATTGTACATGTTTTATTAGCCCTATCTGATTTTATGTTTAATTAGCCCTAACTGATTGTATATGTTTTATTAGCCCTAACTGATTGTACATGTTTTATTAGCTGTAATTGTATGTTTTATTAGCCCTTATTGTAATTGTGTTATTAATCCTAACCGATTGTATGTGTTTTATTAACCCTCATTTACTGTATGTGTTATTTACCCTAATTGATTGAACGAGTTTTATTAATCCTAACTGATTGTATGTGTTTTATTAGCACTGATTGTACACGTTTTATTATCCTTAAGTGATTGTATGTGTTTTATTAGCCCTTACTTATTGTATGTGTTTTATTAGCCTTGATTGTATGCATTTTATTTACCCTAACTTATTGTATGTGTTTTATTAGCTCTGATTGTACGCGTTTTATTAGCCCTAATTAATTGTACAAGTTTTATTAACCCTAACTTATTGTATGTGTTTTATTAACCCTAACTGATTGTATGTGTTTTATTAACCCTTACTAATTGTATGTGTTTTATTAGCCCTGACTGATTGTATGCATTTTATTAACCCTAACTGCTTGTATGTGTTTTATTAGCCTTACTGATTGTATGTGTTTTATTAGCCCTGACTGATTGTATTATTTATCCTTATTGGCTATGTGTTTTATTTAACCTAATTGACTGTGTTTTTTATAGATTGCATGTGCTTAATTAAATCACTTTTATTTGATTATAGAAATTTAATTAATTTGCTTAAATCTGATCATGTTTAATTACCCTTACTGTTAATCTTTATTTCCATAATTTTCATATGATTTATGTGCCCTAACTTACATTTTCTATGTTAATTACCTTAGTTAATTATGCAGGTTTTATTTACCCTTACTGATCCTATTGTTTTATGATCCACCTAATGAATATTTTAATTTTTTTAATTTTCCCAAGCTAATGGCATTGCTCAAGAATGTACATGGTTGATTTATAGCTTTAAATGCATCAAACTGCTTGTTACAAAATCTAAACATTTTTGATAATCCAAGGGACACAACTTCACAAATCAAAGAAACGTAATTCATATACAGTCAAACCTGTCTTAAGCAGCCAGTCAATTGAAAGAACAAAAGTGGCCTTTTAAGACAAGTTGTTGCTTAATATAGGTTAATTTACTCTGAAAGCATAGGAATAGGAAACAGAAATGTGGTTGCTTAAGACAGATGGCTGCTTAATAGAGGTGACCGTTTACACAGGTTTGACTGTACAGGTATTAGAAATAAAATGACAGACACGGAAATTATATCAAAATATTGAAAACCAACTGGCGCCACCCTCCGACATGGGTTACAACCAATTAAACTTAGAGATTATAATGATCCCTAGTACTGGCTTCTGTAGAATAGAAACATGTACTTAGAGTGATAATAGACACATTTATATACATTAAATATAATATTGCTTCCATATTTACTAAACTGTCTAACATGGTTGTTGGGGGAGGGGGGAAGAACCTATCTTTCAAAGTGCTTCCCCCACCTAACCCCCAGTACTTGGTACAGTAGAAAAGAAACAAGTACTGGCAGTTGTAATGAAATCATTAAAATAAAAATGATGATTCCATAGCTACCATATTGACTTACATTGGTGCTGCCCCCAGACACGGGCTATAACCAATAATTGAAAGAATCTGTCCCCACCCAGCTCATGATACAGTAGAATTGAATTGTGTACTAGGAGGTTAAACTGCGATATACGCATCTCCTATAGTATTAGTATAAAGATATTGACAACTGTTGTATGAAATAGGTACAAAACTATAGTTTAATATGAAAAAAGTTGAAAACAGCCATAAATCCTGTATAAATTTATAATCGACCTTTTTAATTATTATATAATAATACAGCTACGCACCTAATATAAATTTAATATATCTTTCAAAAGTTAATCATCAGAAACTTATTTGATGGGTTGACCGACGGAAACAGTAACACTAATTGTCCCTTCACCATTCCTTGAATAGTGGGAGATCACATAATAAATGCAAACACATCACAAGCACAGTGTACTTATCTTTTTTCAGTAGAGACGTCTGGACTACCGGTGTTCTAGTCAACCACCCATGTGTCTTGTCATCTGTCACTACTGGGAACCAACATGACACCATCAGACTCCTGCTGGGTACCAAACCTGTCCAGTAATTAAATCAATAAGTGTCATTGTTTTTTTACAAACACAAAGTGAGCATGCTTAGAATTTATGAAAGCCATGTCAAAAAGTGAGACAGTAAAAAGAATAGCACATGAATACTTCATAAATGAAAATCGTTACAGCTGTAGCAAGGAAAGCAAAAGAGTTACGGAACCTGTACCCAGTAGTATGAGCACTATTGCATAAAGGTCTGCTTATATCCATTTAAGCCCGTGTGGTTCCAGCTAAGAATAGAATCACTGTTGATCTTAGCAGAGGGGTAGGAATCCTCCGAATGGGTGTCATGTTCATTTTATCATTTTTTTGTCATGTTCACTATTGTGGTTAAATTATCAACCCCTGTGTGATTCCAGGGAGCCATGAGTGATGGCAAGAATAGGATCACTTTGGCTTATGCATGTCGTAAGAAGCGACAAATTAAGACCTGATAGAATTTGCTGAAACTCTGCAGTTTTAGGTTCATTCTGCATGATGTATTTTCTTTAAATCTGTATGTTAACTTGTTGTTTTTGTACATGTAGAGTGAACCTGGAATCTTCCTTCCTGTTGGCGTCAAATAACCTATAATGTGTTGGTACGCCATAAAACCCTATTCATTCATTATATCCATTTATATTAAGAAAGTCTCGCAGCTGAAATAACACTAGACAAGTATATGTAAATGTAAAACAAATAACTACAGCACATAATTATTAATTGCGCTAAATAATTTGCTCCAACTATAAGATGCATGTTAATGTATGTGAATTGTTCAGTAAGACGAGCTAGCTCAGTGTATAAACTACCCTGATTTTGTTCTAGGTCACAAGTTCGAGTTCCTATTGGGCTGGCATTTTCCTTTTGAATTTCTACAAATGCATAGAATTTTGAAAGTCAGCATATAAACTTGTTTTCTTTAGTTATTCAAATCAGACCAACTATGACCGTGTACTGCAGCCAAGGTGGTTGAAGTTGTAACCTTACCCTTTAACATTCCTATATGTCAGTCATAGTGCATCACCAATTAAAAATATTGTACAAAAGACAACGAATACTCAACTTTATAGCATAAGCTTGTCATGTCTCCCGTGGTATATAAATATAAGAATGGAACAGACCGAGTAGGGAACAGGAAGTTGTAATACTCACCCCCAGACTGATGCTCTATTCTGTGCTGTAACCATATGCGATTTTCACTGCCAATCACTGAACACTGCAAAAATGGAGTTTTTTTACCAACGTGCAGAGCCATTCCTGAAAGTGTAAGATTTATATAAATTCTGACTTCAACTATATGGCTTCTTTTTCAACAAATATTATCTGTCAAAGATGAGAACCAAGATTTACTGAAGAATACATTTTCATCTGTTGCACATTTTACATACATGGGAATTAAATAACATCCATGCATTTCAAATCATGAAAATATGAATTGTTACAATTCATACATAATTACTGAAATTTACACCATTTTGTTTAAAACAAAAGCATTGATATTCATAAGAACCTGGAGAAAGAAGTTATTTCTGGTGCTTTGTCAAATATCAGTAAAAGGAAAATAGAAAGATAAAGAAAGACAACTCCAACATTAAGCAAACCTGTTGCAATGGTGACCATATTAGAAGATACGTTGACTTGTAATAATGAATATAAAACACATCCCTTTTTTCAAAAACTGACTGTTTGCTCTCATACAAGGATTGTGGGAATACAATCAAACTGTATGCAAGTGTAGCTGGTGAGACCAGCATGTGTTCTAAATGGTTCCAACATAAGTGTACATTGTTTATGGCAAAATATTTCACTTACGTTAAAGATTCGTCTGCAACTTGTATCAACAGAGCGGAACTATACAGCCATCGCCAGAACCAAACCACACAGTCGTCGTCAGGACAAAACAACACACTACCAATGACACCGGCCTGTTAATAATATATTTTGTTATTTAAAATAATAATATAACACTGGTCATGTTATCAGAATCAAGTTATGGTAGTTCGATTGGGTCCGTTCGATTTCTCCAAGTGCACATTACCATGTTCAAAGTTCGATTCCATGCTGGTTGGGTATGTTGTCTTTTTTTAAAATTATGTATGCCATATTCAGATATTAATAAATTTGACAATGGTTAAAATACAGGAATTCTCAATTAAAAGATTCAAGCAAGACACATACGCCTAGCTTAATTACATGTTCTGGGTCATTCTGCTCAGGAAAACTTCGGGAGTGATTTGTCTAAGTTGTACAACTTGTTTTACAATCGATGTAAAATAAATAAGTCCAATTAAATCAACAGTAATCTCTAATAAGCATCCAGTAATTGAAGTTAGGAGACGGAGATCTAATTGAAATGCTGTACACTGTCGGAGCAGGCATCCAGCGGCATTCTGCTCATATTCAAATTAAAAAAGGAGGAAAACACATAAAATATAATTTAACTAAATGAAAATCGAAACAATTTGCAATAAATCAGTTACAGAAACAGAAAATGATACAATTTAACTCACGATACCGTCCTAAATCCATTGCCAAATAACACGTCTTTACACTCCAAAATCAGACAACAGAATGCGCGGGCAGTGTTTCTCGGCAAACCTCGGATATGCAGTCACCTGACCTTTAGCCAATCATATCCAACGATATGCAAACCGAACATCGACGATCGCTTCGTATTGGTCAATGAAACTCCCGCGAAAAGTATCACGTGATGGAAACATTTGTAATGTAGCTTTCAATTTCAGTTGATTTTGACATGTCTAAAAATAGAAACTTTTCGAACTACACAAAACACGCTAATCCCTTAATTACACCATCGAGTGAACCTTTTTTCTCAACAACTCAAAGGGTGTTTAAACAGCGATCGTTTATGATTAGAGTCGACTTTATGCTTGTTTTGATGAACAACATATTTATTTGGCATTATACAAATTAATATTGCAATCTCCTTATCTTCCGAGGTCGCTTATCTAATAATGGCTGAATTTGTTTCACACAGCAGTCTTCTGAGAGGCCTACATTCGGGCATTCTTGTTTTTATGTCAATTCATGAAAATAAAAAACATGCCACCCAGTTTCAACGTACCATAATGAAGAAATTTTGAAATTGTCCAGGTCCGGATTCGGATTGAGGGCACTGTGTATGATATACAAGGGGTGCTTTGTTGTTGCATGGTGTTTAGCGTCGCTTTCAACAATGTTTCAGTCATATCGCGACGGTGTCTACTTGAGACAGTATTCTGAGCGCTGTCACACTGGATTATCATGCCCCAGACACATAGTATGATACCCCACCCAGTCACATTATACTGACACCAGGCCGACCAGACCTAGAACTCAGTATCCTCTAAATGTCGAGCGCCTAGCGAGGAATGTTCTAGTACCAGTTTTCAAGTCTTTGGTATGACCCAGCCTGGGATCGAACCAACGACATTCCGCATGCGAGGCGGACGCGCTACCACTAGACCACGCTGCGGTACAAGGGGTGCGTAGCTTTGTCTTTATTTTTATTTTCGTCATTTCTTTACCGATTCTTTCTTCTATCTTTATTTGTAAAAAGAAGATAAAAGTAATTGCAATAAATCCATTGTCATCTCGTGTGTACAATTCAGAATGCCGGGTCCAGTTAGCGTACGAGCTATGATAGTATCATTCTTATTATTAAAACAAATGAGAGAATCCTCCGTGGCCGAGTGGTCTCTCAAGATCACTTCAAGTACATCTCGCCCCTATGGTCGTAGGTTCGAGTCCCGCTCGCTTCAAAAACTTAATGTGAGAAAGTTTGCCATGACCTGCAGTTCTACTCGGATTCATTCTGAGTTCTTCCTCCACCAATAAAACTGGATTATATAACCCGAATTGTATTGAAAATAGCGTTAGACCTCATTCATTTTTTTTTAAAAAATGTAATAACTTGAAAAACATGTATGGGGTATGTAACTCTGAACACCTTATAGCTACCTACTTAACAGGAAGAAAGGAACGAACGAACGAACGATTGGAAAAAACGAACACAGGAGCTGTGGTGGTGAAATGATTTGCATGCTTGCTCCAAGACCCAGAGGTCCCCGGATCGATTCCCGGTGGGGTTTCGTCCGTTTTTTTCCAAACACACTCCCATAGTACCTTATTCGGGCAACGTACTGTGAAAGCATGTAATCCTTCGAAAGGGATTCATTGGGCCCATATACCAGGGGTGTAGCTTTGCTGAAAACGATGTGTAGGCATCGTTGTAGTGGGTCCGGGGGCATGCTCCTCCGAAAAAAATTCAGCTAGCCTGTTGTAGATGTGTTTTGACATATATTTCTTATTTTTTAGGGATCTGGTTATCCTTAATATTAACCTTGAATTCACTGTTAAAGATAAACATGAAGAAGCAAAGTGGTCAGATTTTATTGCATTTTTTGGACATTTCTCAGAAAAAAAGTGTTGGCACGTGCCTACAGTGCCTATAGGAAGCTACGCCATTGTATACAGGGAGAGTCATACCAAGTACACGTAAAATACCTCACTGAACGTCTATTTTAATCAGTGATGCCCGTAAACCTCCCTCAGAAACGAAGCTTCCTATAATACTCAGAAATTGATTGCTGGAAGTAACTGGTTAAAATTAAAGCACGTACAAATAAATGACGCGCTTTTTTGCGTACCGACACAGTTAAGTTATAACGAAGCCCCTAGCAAGGCAGCTTCCAGACTCGCTCGCCTCTTCGAGTGCAAAAACAACAAATTAATATAGTATTACTTACAGAAGAAAAAATGTATACACATGGACATAGAGCATGATAGTTGCAATAGTGCAGTGTTGCCTCTTGTGCGGACACGCATCAGCTAGGCCGTCCGTAAAAATGTTTGTTTCTACGTGCTCCTTCTTACCAAGGACTTATATAGGACTATATCAGTCTTTGTACCTACTCACTCAAAATGCCATTTCCCAAATTTTGCTATTGACTTTTTAAGGGAATGATGGCATGAACAGGACCACTGCAAGGACATCCTTAAAAAAATGTTGTTTGTTTGCTGTGCTCCAACCCAGTATTTTTCGTATGAAACATAGGTTATTCCTTTTTTTGCCAGGTTTTTATTTTTAAGTGTCATATTAAATAAAAAAATGATCAGAAATCATGAAGGAAAAAACGTATAGAACCCTGGAAACACACAGGTTGATAATTTTACCACAATAATAAACTAAACAAAAAATAATACCAACAAAATAAACGCACACGCACACGTACACATATTAACGGGGAAGCTATTATTATCCAGAACGGAGCCCGGCTTACTCAGTTGGTAACGTGTCTGATTGTCAACCCAAGGGCCTTGAGTTCGAGTCTCCGGTCGGACACAGTTTCTGTGACGGTGGTCATGAACTCTGTTCTACAGCAATGAATTTTCCACTTCAGAATATGTTTGTTTGTGTTGTGTAGATATACATGTCTAACATTTTCTTAATGAAACAAAAAAAGACAATCCCAATGGCCGAATTTTATTATGGCCGCCAATAGCACTTTTTAGTAGTCTACGATTTTATCTTTGAAAAATTATAAATGAATAATATAATACATATTTTACATTGACAAATACAAGACATTTGAGATATCAGTGTACTGATCAAATAAAGAATATGTATTCTAAAAGGAACGCAATTAAAAATTGCAAAAACTATCATTATTCAATGCAATGGAATGGTATGGGGTGGATGCTGTTAATAACACTGCTTTAAGGTGTAGTGACCGGAGGTGGGGACGGGGGAGAGGGAAGCGGGAAATCGAGTCAAGTGGAACACCTCGCCTGTTATCCTTTTTTTAGTCTCATACAGAAAGATGATGGAATTGGCCGATTATGTACGATTGAATGTGAGTGTAAACAAATTTAGCTTTTTTTTCATTTTATTGTCTGTAAATTCTCATCTTCAACTACTACATTTATCGTGATTTCTGTTTTAGGAAAGTATTCTCTCCCTCTCCATGTGTTAAACTGTTATGGTACTTTAACCAATATTCAAAAATAGTTTTTCTTTTGTTTTGTTTTTGAAATGCGGCCTTGACCTTATTCCTAACCACCACAGTTGTTCATTCAAAGTTAATACACATTGTAAACAAAAACATTAATTACAGTTATAATTACCACAGTCGCTATAATATCGAAGGTGTTGTCTCAAATTATTTGTTTAATCATTTCAACATAAATACTTTGTTTTGTCTAAAGATTATTATAATTTCAAGCAAAATATTTACTGCTTTTTCTTTGTATGTGTACGTGTGTGTACGTGTGTGTACGTGTGTGCGTGCGTGCGTGCGAGTGCAAGTGAACGTGCTTGTATGCGTGTAGAAGTGAGTGATATGCTTGTTCGAAAGTATATGTGTTTGTTTGTTTATCAATAATATCGTCACTTTAATTTGTATGTGCATTTTGACGCATTGGGGAGGGCTGTAACTAATGTTGTTAAAACGCGTAGCCCCACCCTTTTGCATTTTATTCGTTATTGGTTCTACAAGTTGATGTTTTGAACATGTAAAATTTGCAATAAAATATCAATAAATTAAGGTGTTTTTAGTGGTGGTGGTGGTGGTGTGGGTGTGTATGTGGGGGGGGGGGGGGGTGCAACCTGAGGAGAGAGTGTATGTGGATGTACTTCCAGACCCCAAAGTGTATGCTGAACCTGAATACTGGAGGTGGGACGCCCCCATCCGGCTCCTACGCCTATGTGACTTATATAGTCTCTCTCTCTCTATAAGTCATTGATTAATGTATTTTGTTCTCTCTCTGTAAAATCCCAATATGAACATTAAAGAAAATACTAACTGCAAGTCTGATTTTCCGTCACTAACAATGGCAAAAAAGTCTAGCTCACAAATAACTGGTTCGATAAAACTTGACCATTGTTAGGGATGAGGAGCAACCGAATTACATAACCAAGGACATACATGAAGAATTACCTAGAATTTCTCTTTAATTCTTGGTATAATCAGTGGCTAGATATGTGTCTATGTCTCTGGTATAACTTACATGTACTTTTACTGGTTTTACACCGTATACGAGCGGTTCTAATATAAAGTGGCCCATTAGAATTTAATAACAAAACTTTAATCATTAGACTTTTGACTACTTTCTATTCTTTTCGCCAATTAGAATAAACAAAATTGCCAGTCTATCTGATATTTCCCGAATATCTACTGATATCTCTATTTAAAAAAACCGGAAACAGCGGGGAATTCTATACCAGTTTCACAACTCGTAGCAATTGGACGCTTACTGGACTGTGGCGTCATTTAAATTTTCCATGAAAAATAACTGACCAATCAACGTGCTCAAATATGGCTTTCCAAACATTGCCATTTAAGGGACCCAATCGGGTTACAGACTAACTTACCGCATACTTGACAACAAGTCTGCAACATCCGGTTGTACGAGGTGGGTATTTCAAATCGACTTGCGTAAGTTTTTTAGTTTTTCTTGATTTTTGGTCTTTATTTTGATTATTTAATGTGAAATGTCATTTGACACGTGAGCACCTGCCACCAAGCACATCCAGAAACCTATACTTATCGATAACACCTGAAGCAAAGTTAACAACCGAATCAGTTGGAAATGACCTCAGCGTACTGAGCGGAAGCTTTGCAACACTTTATAAAAGTTCATTGCATAATTGGCTGATAAACACATATGCATGTAGATAAAGGAAACATTTCTCTGAATAGGAGACTGACGGATTGGGTAGGACCACAGGGGCTAGTGACAATATAGCTTCCATATCCTATATATAGCCTGATAAAGACAGAGGCTAGTGACAATATATATTTTATATCCATATATATATTCTGATAAAGACAGGGGCTAGTGACAATATATACTGGTCATACCTAATACCGCGAGTCTAAAAAATGTTCAACCATGTAAAGAATGGCATCAATACTAAACAGTAATAAGGTTACTTAATTGTGCTGAGTAAAAAACAGTTGCCGATACGAAATGCATACAAATGCCGCCGCTAATGGAAGTTGGAGCTTTGCACATGTCTACCCAGATTGTTATTATACGTGCATTCGCGGTATTAGGTATACAAAGGATACATTCTATATCGCTTTATATAGTACATTCTATATCGCTATATATAGTCTGATAAAGAAAGGGGCTAGTGACAATATATATTCTATATCCCTATATATAGTCTGATAAAGACAGAGGCTAGTGACAATATATATTCTATATCCCTATATATAGTCTGATAAAGACAGGGGCTAGAAACAATATATATATTAAATATCGCTATATATAGTCTGATAAAGACGGGGCTAATGACAATATATATTCTATATCACTATATATAGTCTGATAAAGACAGTGGCTAGTGACAATATATATTCAGATGTTATAACCACTTAGGTGTATTGATTTATAAAGCTATAAATGTACTTACACCTGATTAATTCACCAATATTTTGTCATTTGCAAATAATGAAAAATATAATCTTCAATCTAAACAAAATAATGATCTTGTCCAGGTGAAACCTCGCACTAATTATTTAAAACAATCATTCATCTACAAAGCTGAACATTTGTGGAGAACAATTCCAGTTGACATTAGAAAAAATAACAAATTATGCACCATCAAACAAAATCTTAAAAAACATCTTCAACAAACATAAAGAAATATAAACTACTCAGACTCAAAGTAAACTGTATGCATAATAGTGTATCTGATCATTGTTTTTATTATTCTAATTTGAGTGTATAATTTCGTGGAATAATTTACAATACTTTTATAATTAAAGTTAAATGTGTTTGTCTAGTTCATATAGATCAATATCAATTTAAACTTCTTGATTAATTATTATCTAAGCAATTATTCAGCAAGTAGGTCTAATATTGACAATCGCTTTTTTTTGTTGTTTTTTATTATTGTTTTTATTATTGTTGTTGTTGAAGGCCATATTGAAAATAAGTTATATGTGATATTATATTATGTACTCTTAATATGTTACCTTCAAAAAATAAAGTTGTTATTATTATTATTATTCTATATCCTTGTATATAGTCTGATAACGACAGGGGCTAGTGACAATATATATTCCCTATAAATAGTCTGATAAAGACGGGCTAGTAACAATAATTTACCCTATAATTTATTTAGTATAATAAAGACTTTATTATACTATACATAGGGATATAGTATATAATATTGTTACCAGCCGCTGTGATCTTTTGACGCCAATTCCTGAAAAATCTTCTGAATTTTACCAAGGACTTGTCTAGAATAATAAGAAACTTGCATCTTCTGACTAAATGTTGATGAAACAGCACATGAAGAATTCATGCTTTACAAATTAATCATTCATAATTCGTAGGCAAATGACTTCTTGTACATAAACTGTTAGTTGTATATAATATTAGATGTTTAAACATGTTTTCATCACACAAAATGCTCTTGATTTAAAGATATTGAGGTTTGAAAGGGAAATTTCTCGTAATTTGTCATTATTTAAGCTGCAATATACAAATTTTGTAATCAAAAGTACTTCAACAAGTTAAAAACATAAATTGCTAGGAATGGAGTTGTTTAAATGAGAATTTCATAAAATTTCAATCATTTGCTTTTCCTTCTCTAACCTTTGTATTTGAAGACCGATGTCTGAGCCCTGAGATTTTAATCCACCACCGGAAATCTCTGATATGCTTATATAAACTAGATCTATGCATTGTTCAATGGGCATCCTGTTGATCAGATGGGGATATTACTGGAATGGTTCTGTAGTGACTATACATTGTCCATTTATAACAGCCTCACTGTTATGCTAGCTTATACAGCTACATGGCTGAAGTGTACTGATAGTATTGGAAGTTAAGCAACAAAGTATGGGTTAGTACTTGGATAGGTGACCACTGTCACTTTAATTGCTACGATGATTAACTTTCAAACCTGCATCTGCACAAATCTGTCTTTACTTCGGATGGGGCGGGATATGGCCAGGGGCTGCGTGAATCTACGGGCTGTGCAGTTTGAGGGCCAAGCCCTAAAAAGTTAAAGAGAGGAGGTGTGTAGTGAATGTACATAGGTCTCTTGTAACAGCCTCGCTTTAAGTTGGCTTTATAATGACATGGTTGAAGTGTACCGATAGTATTGGAAGTTAAGCAACAAAGTATGGGCTACTACTTGGATAGGTGACCGAAATCACTTTAGTTCTGACACGTTTGTTAGAGCACCAGCTACTGTTTTGGAGTTTAAGGTTTGAGTTTAGTAGAGACTACAGAGACATTCTAGAGAGACAATGTATCTTTTCTTTATATCTACAATGGCAATGAGGAGTTCATGAACTATTGAACTATATGGTTTCTGTTTTTTTAAGTATGCATTCAAAAGTCCACATTTTATACCTTTGTCAGAATAATGATGTCATCATATTTATATCTTTATTTAGGGTCCTCCAGGCACCATTTCAAGATCACTTACCTCTCATCGCTAAGGACTAAGGTTGTAGGTTTGAGTCCTGTTTGTTCCAAAAACCTTTTGAGATAATTTATTATTATTTATTGCATAAGGACGATGGTTCTACTCAGATTCAATCTGAGGACTTCCTCCACAAATAACACTGGATATGCCATATGTACAGACAGCCTGAAATGTGTTGAAAATGGTGTTAAACCCCATTAAATTTTTTTCTTTACTTTGATTTATCCTAAATTGATTGCAAAACAAGTTTTTGCAGGTTAGAAAAATTACGCTCTAAATTTTCCTGGGAAGAAACAGTACTAAGCATAAGTGGAGCGCATAATCCACTGGCAGAGAATTGGATCCAATAGATCGGAGGGCCATATTGTTGATTCTCCACTATGGCTATGTATGTTGTCCTTGAACATGACCTTTTTTCCGCATATGCTAAAGTACTGGTTCTACCCAGGAAGTCTAAGAGCGAGATTTGTCTAAGTTGTAATAGCTTGAAGTAAAATAATTTGCATGGTGTTTAGCGTTGCTTTCAACAATTTTTCAGTCATATCGCGACAGTGTCTACTTGAGACAGTATTCTAAGCGCTGTCACACTGAAGTATCATGCCGCAGACACATAGTATGATACCCCACCTAGTTACATTATACTGACACCGGGCCAACCAGATCTAGAACTCTCCTCTAAATTTTAAGCGTCAAGCGAAGAAGCTTTTAGTACCATTTTGAAAGTTTGGTATGACCCGACCAGGGATTGAACCCACAACCTTCTGCATGCGAGGCGGAAAAGTTGATTTTTTGCATTCCAGTGAAAAAATATTTTTTAGCAACAATGAATTTGCATTGATGTTTCCAATCTCAAATCAGTTTTTGCTGTAAAGTTTGTTTGACTTGACAGACTTTCAATAGTAAAGCATTTTTATTTGCCACTAAAAAGATGGGTTAGTAACTATATAAACTAAACATGCGCCAAAAACAATAGAATGCTGATCATCGATGAATATTACGAAGTTTATTTATTTTAGTTTGCTCAAATATGAATCGCTTTCAATTCTTAAATAATTAAGTATATATAATTAAGTAATGAAGAGATGGAAATATGGAACAACGATCTGCCTTGTTTGTTCTTACTTTTTTATTTATGACACAGATTCTCAAGCCAGGCCCGGTTAACTCAGTCGGTAGCATGTCTGACTATCAATCCAGGGATTGTGAGTTCAAATCCCTGCCTTGCAACAATCTCCGTGATGATTGATATGCAACATTGGGTCACATAGTCATTTATCTCTCACCACTTCAAGTGGGAAAGTTGTCAGTTACTTGTAGAGATGGGTGTGCTTAGATTTTGGTTAAAGGGAGTATATCAGAAAAAAAATTATGATTTAAAAAATAAAATTATTTTTAAAATGGACAAAAAGCATCTCAATTACATAAATAGATAAAATCTGATTGGTTTGGTATATCAAATTCACCGAAATGGGACAATATTGATGTTATAATTTGAGTGGTAAACTTGTAAACAAAATCCCCATTCTAAAAATAGACAGCATTTGTTTCTAAGATAAACAAAATTTACAATGTGTAAACCAGTATGACAAGCACTCATTTTATATTACAAAACATGTTTTAAGTAGGAAGTCTAACCCAGGCGTGTAGCCCAAGTTAGGAAACCCCTTTTCAATGTTTACAATTTGGCAATATTGGGCCAACGAGTATATATTGGAATATTAGATATTGGTAAAAAAATGTTTTTAGCAAATTTCAAATTTTTTCAATGGTACTTAACTGACGCTAAATATTCAAACAAAGGACAACCATTTATTTCTACCAGGGAAACGGACTTCCTTATAAGCTCTGAGCTTTCTTCGTATTTGAGCTAAAATAAATTACTAACATTTAAGTATTTGGATGTTGGATTGGCCGTGAAACCTAACCTTCCTTGTTTGTTGATGACACAGATCTTCAAGCAGGTGTGAGGGTAGAATGAAGGGAGGGGAAGGTTAGGGTTATATATGTGGTCACTGGGATCAAGGTCAAGGCCATCATAACTGAAAAGAGAAAGAAAAACAGATAACTTTAGAGGGAGATTTTGCAGTGAAACTTGTTTTTCCTACATTAAAGATGCATCACCTAAACCAAGGAATTGTAAACAGAAGGAAAAGCAACTGATTGAGTTTTTGTGAATGCTGGCATATTCACGCAAAATCTCACAATATCTCGTTTTCAATTATCTTAACTTCCATTCATCTCAGAAATACAAATCAATATTCTTACATTGCAGAATGAAATTGTCATCAAACCAATACCATTCCGATAAATTTGTGTTTTTCTTTTTATTCGCCAATGTTTTAGCATAACCTGAAAGTGGCCAATGAGTGACTTTATCGCAGACCTCGATTTAGTATTTGGTCCACAAAATTAAAGAATTTTACACTACAGAGACAGAATACAATATAAGTTATTGAACAAAATATCCTTAATATAATTCTGATCTTTGATATGAATGTGCAGTTTTACTGCTAAGATAAAATAAATATCGGCGATATGGTCATAATAAATTAATTACTACATTAACATCCCCGCCTGTCCCCTCATTTTCATGCTGCCTCGATCCTTTTTATTTACATGCATAAAAAAAAGAATACTGTAACAATAAAATCCCCAACCCTTTTAAAGATAAAAAATTGGATGATAATCTAAGCGAATAATTTATAATGGCCTATAGGTCACGGTGAGGTCGCTTCAATATATGCTTAGTCGCAATCATTATTTTAAGAAAAAAATTGTTTCTTTCAGGAGGAAATATCTGAAGATTTCTAAGCTTCACTGGAGGACACATTGACCTTTGACCTGCTAGAAACCTGACAAATATACTTACAGGAAAATGCTGTTCAAGGTAAATATAGTGTTAAAATTTTATATTATTTAGATTTATATTAGATGAGGAAAATACTATAAAAGGCATTAGATAAGGCCAGACAAAAAAATACCTGTGTTTAAGGTTAGGTCATTATAAATCAATTAATAGATTTTCTTAAAAATGGGGAGGGGGTGGGGGGATTTTATTGTTACTTTTTTTTTCTTTCTTTTTTTTTTTTATGAAAATAAAAAGGGTCGAGGCGGCATGAAAATTAATTTTTCTTTATTTTTATCTATTTTTTTTATATTTGAAGAGATGATTATCTAGCAATTAATTTATTATGGACTTACCCAACCGACTCTAAAACTGAGTCCCAACTCTAGCATTTTTTTTCATCTCATAAAAATATTGTGAAAATACAAAAAACTGTGGAACGAATCTGCTAAATGTGTCGAGAAAATTAAATTTGTACTGTTCTTTATTGATTTACTACCATAATTAGTTTTTATAGAACAAAAAAAATCTAAAATCAATTTGTTATGACATTTTCTCTAAGATTCTCTATTAACTTTTTAAAATCTGTTCCATATTTATTGAAAATGATTTTTTGTGGCGAAACTTGTTTGTATGAAAATTTGGAGGCGGGAAAAATATTTTAAAAATATTTTGAAATAATGATTTTATAAGCGTCACAATTATGCCCATATTAAGAAATATTGGAGGTTTTTTCTGAATGGAGTATGTGGTCCAGTGTTAGAGAATCAGACCCAGGATCGGAGGGTTGTGGGTTCAGTCCTCCGCCACAGCTATGTGTGGTGTCCTTGAGCAGGACACTTTATCAGCATATTCTTTAGTACTGGTTCTACCCAGGAAGACTTCAAGCTTGGTTTGTCTAAGTTTTAATAACTTGTTTCACAATCGAAGTAAAATAAATATGTTTAAACTAAAAACCTAAATATTTTCACCCCGTCATTCTTGTTTGTCAATGCTATCCTTAACATGTACAATCTTTTCTCTTCTTCTCAGCATGTATTTAGTATTATATTTATTTATATATACTGGTATTCTTATATTTATTATATTCTAGTATTCTTATATCTATTATATACTAGTTTTCTAATATTTGTTATATACTAGTATTCTTATATTTATTATATACTAGTATTCTAATAGTTATTATACATACTGGTATTCTTATATTTATAACATACTAGTATTCTTATATTTATTATATACTAGTATTCTAATATTTATTATATATTAGTATTTTTATATTTATTATAAACTAGTATTCTTATATTTATTATATACTAGTATTCTAATATTTATTATATTTAAGTATTATAATATTTATTATATACTAGTATTCTAATATTTATTATATACTAGTATTTTTATATTTATTATATACTAGTATTCTAATATTTATTATATACTAGTATTCTTATATTTATCATATTCTAGTATTCTAATATTTATTATATACTAGTATTCTAATATTTTGAAAAAAGATGTATCTTTGGATGATTCTGTTTTTTTCTAAAATTTCTAAAATGCACGTTATCTAACATCCTTCAAATGGTGTATTATTCAGTCATGATTTATTTAATTTAAGTTGACACATATTTAATCTTGTTCAATTAAAATAATAATAAAATAATGGAATAATATCAATAATTTGCCAAATATATACATACTTTATACATGTCTTGGAGAATAACTTTACAAGATTCTTTTTTCCGTTCTAGTCAATATTTGAATTCATATTCATTTCTGTGTAACTTTGTAAAATTAATGTAAATAAATACATGTAAACTGAATGGAACAGCTAACCCGCCACCTGACATTTTACGTATTTTCTTAAATAGTGTCAATGCAATTTCTTTGAAATTTGGACTTGAATGAAAAAAAGAACATTTTGGCTGTGTTTCATACATAAGTGACTGTTACTGTTATATATACATACTTTATAGCGCTGCTCCATATTTTGAAGAAGATATTGAAAATACGAAAGTGGCAGGTTTGTGGTTCATTTCGGTGGATTTGACATACCAAAACATTCGGATTTTATTTATTTATGATAATGGGATGCTTTTAATATCTATTTTAAAAATAATTTTATTTGTTAACCCTTTACTTCATGAGGACGTCTTCGGACACCTAATAAAGAAGAGGTAACGAGCAATCAGAACAGGTCTTACACTGTTTTCTGCTCTATCAGTATAAATAGGTAAACTGTACCTATTTAAGGAAATTGACTATGCATGGCATGAAAAATCCACTTAAAACACATATGAAGTAAAGGGTTAAGACATTTATAGCATTTTTATGGCCTACAAAAATTTTTGGGTTGGTATATAATAATCACAGCGTCCGTCTGTCCTTCTGTCCAGTATTTCATTTCCGGCCTGTATCTTTGTCATGCATAAATGGATTTGGTTGATACTTGGTACAAATGATCAACATAACATGACAACGTGTCGCAAGTTAGACCCACACCCATAACTCAAAGGTCAAAGTCACTATTTGAGTTTGTTTGACAACACTTCCAGTTTGTGTGAGATTTCGTGTCCAGCCTGTAACGTTGTCATGCATAGATGGATTTTATAAATACTTGCTACAAATGATCAACATAACATGATGACGTGTCGCAGGTAAGACCCACACCTGTTACTCAAAGGCGAAGGTCACAATTTGAGTTTGTTTAACAACACATTGAGTCTGTGAGATTTTGTGTCCGGCCTGTAACTTTGTCATGCATAGATCAATTTTAATGATACTTGCTACAATTGATCAACATAACATGACGCGAGTAAGACCCACACCCGTACCTCAAAGGTCAAGGTCACAATTTTAGTTTGACAACACTTTTGAGTGTGTGTCAGATTTCGTGTCTGGCCTGCAACTTTGCCATGCATAGATGGATTTTTATAAATACTTGTTATAAATGATCAACATAACATGACGATGTGTTGCACTTAATACCAAAACTCCCACTTCAAAGGTTAAGGTCACAATTTAACTTTGTTTGACAACACTTTCAGTCATTTTGACATTTCTTGTTCTGTCTGTCATATATGGATAAATTTTAAAAACACTTGGCTCAGTTGATCAGCATGACATAATTAAGTGTCGCATGTAAGACCCAGAACCTTTCCTCAAAGATCAAGGTCGAACTTTCAATTTGTTTGATATTGTGTGTCTGGTCTGTGGCTTTGCCTTTAACTTGGCTCAATTTATCAAGATGACATGACGACGTGTCATAAGTAAGACCTAGACCCATACCTCAAAGGTCAAGGTCACACTTTTAGTATGTATGACAACACTTTGAATCTGTTTGAGATTTCAAGTCCGTCCTTTAATTTTATCATACATGGATGGATTTCAAAAACACTTGGCTCAATTTATCAACAGTTGATCTGTAACTTTGTCTTACATTTGGGGATTTAAAATAGCTTGACACAAGTGATCAGCATGTTATGATGATGTTTCAGCAGCATTTAACTGTTGAAATACCCAGACCATTACATCAGATGTCAAGGTCAAGGTTACACAAAGGTCAAGGTCACGCTTTAATGTAAAAAAAAACATGAAATTGCATGTCTAGTCTGAAACATCAGTCCATTACTCTTTATATTCATGGATACATCGCTACCTATTATAGCATAATTATATTGTTATTTTTCAACGACCATTTGGGGGGCATGCGACACTTACCAGTGACATTTCTTGTTTCCTGATATATTCTTTTGAAAGTTACATGTACAAAAACACAGCAGAGTTTTCAACTTGACCTTACCGTTATACTAATGTTTCTATTTACAGATATTGGATACGATTAGATGGTTAATGAAACCAAAGTTTCATTTTATGTACCGTAACCTTGTTATCCCTATTGGAATCATTACCCTTATATATAAAGCGCAGGATCAATGGAATAAAGAAGCGTATGCAATGAGGGGACGCAGCATGCTGTTCCGCAAAAGCTACGAAAAACTGAAGGAATCCGGTGAAGACAGAGAGTTGTGGTAGTGAGTCCGTTCCAGAATGATATAATGTGTGCTGTTGAAATAGTTCAATACAAAATTGAAGCATACTTCTGTTCATGTTCTATATATAGGTCAAGGTCACCTTAGCCAAAGGCTCTGGATGAGATATTCTGATTGTGGTCTGTCCCTTATATTTGCACTTAATTATAATCTATATATAGAACCTTATATCTCCTGAATCAGGTCTGTTAACCACAGATGAAAAAAAAAGCAGGGAATTCTTAGAATGCCTGTCCTACAGTTCTGAGCAATTAAACACTTAATAAACTATGACGTCATTCAAACGTTCCCTGAACCAACTGATAAATCAACATGCTCAAATGTGTTGCTTTTAAATGACCCAATCAGAAGAGCTGGGGTCATTCTACAGTCTCACTAAATTAGTACATGCATTTTTTTTATTGGATTTTTACCACTTATACCATAAGAACTGAAACAAATCTTGGATGATTTATGTCAGAGTTATGGCCCTGGAATCATCAATAATTGAAGTAAATATTGTGTGCACTCTAACATCTGCATTTTGCGCCTGCATTTTTAGCTCAACAAAGCTAAGTTTGGCAAAGCCCCTTGGGCTTTTCTTTTTTTTTTTAATAAATCACTTGAGTTCAAAGACCAATGTAGCTTTTCTGATTGCTTTCCATCCGTCGCTAGTCCATCATCAATTACTGTAAACACTCCAAATTTGCATACACTTGCTCAAACTTGTCCCATTTTATTTATTTGGGAAATGTTGAATTCTTGACATTGAAAATGAAACAGCAAATGCATTTTTTGTTCTGACTTCTGATATTCTCAAATGATCTGATTTGCCCGAAACACAGTAACTGTTGATACAAATAACTGTTACTGCAATATTGGTCAAATGCATATTTATTGAGTTATGGTCAATGTTATCGAGTCTTTATTCATGTACACTAAACAATAAAAACATTGGTTTAGTAAACGTTTGCAATTTTACAAAATATTTAAATTTGCAAGAGATATAACTTGTGAATAATAGTTAAAATAAAGTTTTTGCTAATAAAAGTGTCTTACAGAATTTTAGAATTTGAAACTGCTAGGCAGATTTTCATCAATATTATTTGAGCCCATTATGAATTAACTGCTAGATTATCATCTCAATTTTTCTTAAAAACTGGGAGTGTGGGAGGATTTTATTATTTATTTATTTTGTTTTTAAATTTTTGATTTTTTTTTGTGTTTTTGTTTATGTTCTTTTTATGAAAATAAAGAGTGTTGGGGCAGCATGAATATTATATTAGGGCCCCTAACGCTACGGGTCGCTGATCACACATTGAAGGAGTGCTACTGGCGATAGACTCTTCCGATAAACTCCCCCTAATATCATTAATGGTTTAGTCAAAATAAACATCATTTCGCACAGCAGGTGACAAAACAATCGGATTATTGGGTCAAATGTTATTGCCGCAAGGCGTATTTCACAGGTCAGTATAGCATGGTAAGAGAAATTTATGAGAATTTATACGACTGATAGACAATATCTGGACCGATTTTTTTATTAAACTTTGAAAATTTCTGGACCGATTTCTTATTAAACTTTGAAACGAAAATCTGTTTTGAACTTCAGAAATCGGTCCAAAAACCGAAAAACCATCAATTTTATAAGGCCTGATTAGGAGGTGGGCGGGCGGTCAGGGATGATAATCTAGCAATTAATTTATTATGGCCATACATGAATCTCTCTCAAGTTTATTAAAAAAGTGACCATTGGTTCCGCCCCAGGGGTTTATTTTTTATATTCAAAATTTCAAAAGTATTATCTCCAAAATGCAAAGCTGAGAGTTTTGCTATTTTGCATGTAGTATCACCAATCTCAGGTTTGTTCAAACTGAGACTCTAGGGTTAAAATTTTCTCCACCCTGGGGACTTACAAATCAGTTAAACATGTAGGGAAAATTTTAAGTGAAAAATCTTCTGAAGAAGAACGACCAATCAAATTTGATCATATTTGGTATTAATGGGTTTCAAGATCATTTGAATAAAGGGGCTTGAGTTTAATTGGCCTAGTAAGGGTACATTGATTTTTTTCAAAGGAATATACTATGGGAAAACGGTAAATTCTGTATTTCTCATCTATTTTTATGAGTTATTTTAGTCATCTTAAGATTTCGAAAATTTGTTAAATCATAAAAGTTGACTCAGACGCTGCATTCTTAATTAAAGGGGATCTAATATCCAGAAAGGGTCATGAGGGATAGGAAAAGGGATAAAAGTGTGAATTTTCAAAAAAATTTCTTCTCAAGAACAGATGAAGCCATTATAAAATAACTGCTAGATTCATATCCAAACTTTTCTTAAAAAGGGGGACAGTGAGTGGAGAGAACTTTATATATATTTTTTTTTTTTACAAAAAATAAAAATGGTTGGGGCAGCATGAATATTAGGGGGTGGGTGGGGATGATAATCTAGCAATTAATTTATCATGATCTATGCCAAATTTGTTCATATTTGATATCAATAATCTATATGAGCAAGCGTTTTAAGTTTATTCAAAAATGGGGCCAGCGGAATGATTCAATTGATTTCTAGCAAATTGTTTTAATTATCTCAATTTTCAAATACCTTCATTAAAACTACTTCGCTCGGCTGAATACATGTAGATGGGTGAGTAAGAAATTGCTTGCTCTAGACTTGAGCAATAGTAAATGTGGCTGCTTAAGACAAGTGGTTGCTTACTAGATTTGACCGCCTTCACAGGTTTTACTGTATTTGGCCAAATGTGCATTTTAGTATATACACTTTTGGCTCATCTGAGCAAAGTTTAAAGTGACTGAACTTTCCTGATCTTTTCAAATACCTCGAAAACAGAACTGCTTCGCTCAGCTGAGTAATATGGTTTTCAGTGAAATAGAGGGGCAAGTAAATAATTGCTTCGCATTGACCTAAAATTGCATTATTTGGCCATTTGCACATTTTAGTACACACACTTTCAGCTCACTGGAGTAAAGATTATAGTGATCTATTCTGATCTTTTCAAATACATTTGATAGAACTACTTCGCTTGACAGTACTTTGTTTTCCAGTAATGTAGAGAGGCGAGTAAGAAAAGGTTTACTCACTTCGCACCGGCCTAAAATTGCATTATTTAGCCATATGCACACATGCAGCTCACCTGAGCCAAATTAAATGAGTTTTTTTTTTATCACTCATCAACTGTCGTCTGTATATGTATGTCAACTATTTTGATCTCTCTTCAACTGTCGTCTGTATATGTATGTCAACTATTTTGATCTCTCTTCAACTGTCGTCTGTATATGTATGTCAACTATTTTGATCTCTCTTCAACTGTCGTCTGTATATGTATGTCAACTATTTTGATCACTCTTCAACTGTCGTCTGTATATGTATGTCAACTATTTTGATCTCTCTTCAACTGTCGTCTGTATATGTATGTCAACTATTTTGATCACTCTTCAACTGTCGTCTGTATATGTATGTCAACTATTTTGATCTCTCTTCAACTGTCGTCTGTATATGTATGTCAACTATTTTGATCTCTCTTCAGCTGTCGTCTGTATATGTATGTCAACTATTTTGATCACTCTTCAGCTGTCGTCTGTATATGTATGTCAACTATTTTCATCACTCTTCAGCTGTCGACTGTATATGTATGTCAACTATTTTGATCTCTCTTCAACTGTCGTCTGTATATGTATGTCAACTATTTTGATCTCTCTTCAACTGTCGTCTGTATATGTATGTCAACTATTTTGATCACTCTTCAGCTGTCGTCTGTATATGTATGTCAACTATTTTGATCTCTCTTCAACTGTCGTCTGTATATGTATGTCAACTATTTTGATCTCTCTTCAACTGTCGTCTGTATATGTATGTCAACTATTTTGATCACTCTTCAGCTGTCGTCTGTATATGTATGTCAACTATTTTGATCACTCTTCAACTGTCGTCTGTATATGTATGTCAACTATTTTGATCACTCTTCAACTGTCGTCTGTATATGTATGTCAACTATTTTGATCACTCTTCAACTGTTGTCTGTATATGTATGTCAACTATCTTGATCTCTCTTCAACTGTCGTCTGTATATGTATGTCAACTATCTTGATCACTCTTCAACTGTCGTCTGTATATGTATGTCAACTATTTTGATCAATCTTCAACTGTCGTCTGTATATGTATTTCAACTATTTTGATCACTCTTCAACTGTCGTCTGTATATGTATGTCAACTATTTTCATCTCTCTTCAACTGTCGTCTGTATATGTATGTCAACTATTTTGATCACTCTTCAACTGTCGTCTGTATATGTATGTCGACTATTTTGATCACTCTTCAACTGTCGTCTGTATATATATGTCAACTATTTTGATCACTCTTCAACTGTCGTCTGTATATGTATGTCAACTATTTTGATCACTCTTCAGCTGTCGTCTGTATATGTATGTCAACTATTTTGATCACTCTTCAACTGTCGTCTGTATATGTATGTCAACTATTTTGATCACTCTTCAGCTGTCGACTGTATATGTATGTCAACTATTTTGATCTCTCTTCAACTGTTGTCTGTATATGTATGTCAACTATTTTGATCACTCTTCAACTGTCGTCTGTATATGTATGTCAACTATTTTTATCACTCTTCAACTGTCGTCTGTATATGTATGTCAACTATTTTGATCTCTCTTCAACTGTCGTCTGTATATGTATGTCAACTATTTTGATCACTCTTCAACTGTCGTCTGTATATGTATGTCAACTATTTTGATCACTCTTCAACTGTCGTCTGTATATGTATGTCAACTATTTTGATCACTCTTCAACTGTCGTCTGTATATGTATGTCAACTATTTTGATCTCTCTTCAACTGTCGTCTGTATATGTATGTCAACTATTTTGATCTCTCTTCAACTGTCATCTGTATATGTATGTCAACTATTTTGATCACTCTTCAGCTGTCGTCTGTATATGTATGTCAACTATTTTGATCACTCTTCAGCTGTCGACTGTATATGTATGTCAACTATTTTGATCTCTCTTCAACTGTCGTCTGTATATGTATGTCAACTATTTTGATCACTCTTCAGCTGTCGTCTGTATATGTATGTCAACTATTTTGATCACTCTTCAGCTGTCGTCTGTATATGTATGTCAACTATTTTGATCACTCTTCAGCTGTCGACTGTATATGTATGTCAACTATTTTGATCACTCTTCAGCTGTCGTCTGTATATGTATGTCAACTATTTTGATCACTCTTCAACTGTCGTCTGTATATGTATGTCAACTATTTTGATCTCTCTTCAACTGTCGTCTGTATATGTATGTCAACTATTTTGATCACTCTTCAACTGTCGTCTGTATATGTATTTCAACTATTTTGATCACTCTTCAACTGTCGTCTGTATATGTATGTCAACTATTTTCATCTCTCTTCAACTGTCGTCTGTATATGTATGTCAACTATTTTCATCTCTCTTCAACTGTCGTCTGTATATGTATGTCAACTATTTTGATCACTCTTCAGCTGTCGACTGTATATGTATGTCAACTATTTTTATCACTCTTCAGCTGTCGTCTGTATATGTATGTCAACTATTTTGATCACTCTTCAACTGTCGTCTGTATATGTATGTCAACTATTTTGATCACTCTTCAACTGTCGTCTGTATATGTATGTCAACTATTTTGATCACTCTTCAGCTGTCGACTGTATATGTATGTCAACTATTTTGATCACTCTTCAACTGTCGTCTGTATATGTATGTCAACTATTTTGATCACTCTTCAACTGTCGTCTGTATATGTATGTCAACTATTTTGATCACTCTTCAACTGTCATCTGTATATGTATGTCAACTATTTTGATCACTCTTCAGCTGTCGACTGTATATGTATGTCAACTATTTTGATCACTCTTCAGCTGTCGTCTGTATATGTATGTCAACTATTTTGATCACTCTTCAACTGTCGTCTGTATATGTATGTCAACTATTTTGATCACTCTTCAACTGTCGTCTGTATATGTATGTCAACTATTTTGATCTCTCTTCAACTGTCGTCTGTATATGTATGTCAACTATTTTGATCACTCTTCAACTGTCGTCTGTATATGTATGTCAACTATTTTGATCTCTCTTCAACTGTCGTCTGTATATGTATGTCAACTATTTTGATCTCTCTTCAACTGTCGTCTGTATATGTATGTCAACTATTTTGATCACTCTTCAGCTGTCGTCTGTATATGTATGTCAACTATTTTGATCACTCTTCAGCTGTCGACTGTATATGTATGTCAACTATTTTGATCACTCTTCAGCTGTCGACTGTATATGTATGTCAACTATTTTGATCACTCTTCAACTGTCGTCTGTATATGTATGTCAACTATTTTGATCACTCTTCAACTGTCGTCTGTATATGTATGTCAACTATTTTGATCACTCTTCAACTGTCGTCTGTATATGTATGTCAACTATTTTGATCACTCTTCAACTGTCGTCTGTATATGTATGTCAACTATTTTGATCACTCTTCAGCTGTCGTCTGTATATGTATGTCAACTATTTTGATCTCTCTTCAACTGTCGTCTGTATATGTATGTCAACTATTTTGATCTCTCTTCAACTGTCGTCTGTATATGTATGTCAACTATTTTGATCACTCTTCAACTGTCGTCTGTATATGTATGTCAACTATTTTGATCACTCTTCAACTGTCGTCTGTATATGTATGTCAACTATTTTGATCACTCTTCAGCTGTCGTCTGTATATGTATGTCAACTATTTTGATCTCTCTTCAACTGTCGTCTGTATATGTATGTCAACTATTTTGATCTCTCTTCAACTGTCGTCTGTATATGTATGTCAACTATTTTGATCACTCTTCAACTGTCGTCTGTATATGTATGTCAACTATTTTGATCACTCTTCAGCCGTCGTCTGTATATGTATGTCAACTATTTTGATCACTCTTCAACCGTCGTCTGTATATGTATGTCAACTATTTTGATCACTCTTCAGCTGTCGACTGTATATGTATGTCAACTATTTTGATCACTCTTCAACTGTCGTCTGTATATGTATGTCAACTATTTTGATCACTCTTCAACTGTCGTCTGTATATGTATGTCAACTATTTGATCACTCTTCAACTGTCGTCTGTATATGTATGTCAACTATTTTGATCACTCTTCAACTGTCGTCTGTATATGTATGTCAACTATTTTGATCACTCTTCAACTGTCGTCTGTATATGTATGTCAACTATTTTGATCACTCTTCAGCTGTCGACTGTATATGTATGTCAACTATTTTGATCACTCTTCAGCTGTCGTCTGTATATGTATGTCAACTATTTTGATCACTCTTCAACTGTCGTCTGTATATGTATGTCAACTATTTTGATCACTCTTCAACTGTCGTCTGTATATGTATGTCAACTATTTTGATCACTCTTCAACTGTCGTCTGTATATGTATGTCAACTATTTTGATCTCTCTTCAACTGTCGTCTGTATATGTATGTCAACTATTTTGATCACTCTTCAACTGTCGTCTGTATATGTATGTCAACTATTTTGATCTCTCTTCAACTGTCGTCTGTATATGTATGTCAACTATTTTGATCACTCTTCAGCTGTCGTCTGTATATGTATGTCAACTATTTTGATCACTCTTCAGCTGTCGTCTGTATATGTATGTCAACTATTTTGATCACTCTTCAGCTGTCGTCTGTATATGTATGTCAACTATTTTGATCACTCTTCAGCTGTCGTCTGTATATGTATGTCAACTATTTTGATCACTCTTCAGCTGTCGTACTGTATATGTATGTCAACTATTTTGATCACTCTTCAAGCTGTCGTCTGTATATGTATGTCAACTATTTTGATCACTCTTCAACTGTCGTCTGTATATGTATGTCAACTATTTTGATCACTCTTCAAGCTGTCGTCTGTATATGTATGTCAACTATTTTGATCACTCTTCAGCTGTCGTCTGTATATGTATGTCAACTATTTTGATCACTCTTCAACTGTCGTCTGTATATGTATGTCAACTATTTTGATCATCTCTTCAACTGTCGTCTGTATATGTATGTCAACTATTTTGATCACTCTTCAGCTGTCGTCTGTATATGTATGTCAACTATTTTGATCACTCTTCAACTGTCGTCTGTATATGTATGTCAACTATTTTGATCACTCTTCAACTGTCGTCTGTATATGTATGTCAACTATTTTGATCACTCTTCAACTGTCGTCTGTATATGTATGTCAACTATTTTGATCACTCTTCAACTGTCGTCTGTATATGTATGTCAACTATTTTGATCACTCTTCAGCTGTCGTCTGTATATGTATGTCAACTATTTTGATCTCTCTTCAACTGTCGTCTGTATATGTATGTCAACTATTTTGATCACTCTTCAACTGTCGTCTGTATATGTATGTCAACTATTTTGATCTCTCTTCAACTGTCGTCTGTATATGTATGTCAACTATTTTGATCAATCTTCAACTGTCGTCTGTATATGTATGTCAACTATTTTGATCACTCTTCAACTGTCGTCTGTATATGTATGTCAACTATTTTGATCACTCTTCAACTGTCGTCTGTATATGTATGTCAACTACTTTGATCACTCTTCAGCTGTCGTCTGTATATGTATGTCAACTATTTTGATCACTCTTCAGCTGTCGTCTGTATATGTATGTCAACTATTTTGATCAATCTTCAACTGTCGTCTGTATATGTATGTCAACTATTTTGATCACTCTTCAACTGTCGTCTGTATATGTATGTCAACTATTTTGATCACTCTTCAACTGTCGTCTGTATATGTATGTCAACTATTTTGATCACTCTTCAACTGTCGTCTGTATATGTATGTCAACTATTTTGATCACTCTTCAACTGTCGTCTGTATATGTATGTCAACTATTTTGCTTAAATGACATCTCTGATACTGCAATATGGATTTAAATCAAATTTCAACAGAAACCTTGCTCCAATTACAAATATTGCTTCCATCTTTAAAAATAGCAATATCGCCTTGGAAACCACCTTAAAGCCAGAAAATTCAGTGACATTTCAGATCTCTGATCATCAGATCAAGATCTTTCATAATTACACAAACAGTGGCACTGGGATCAAAACAGGCCTCATCCCAGGGCCTTCAAATACGGTTACAGAGTTATGTCACATATATGTAGCATTTGCATTTTTCATTGACACAGCTATTCCATACCGGTAATCATAAAAACTGCAACAAGTTCTTGGACTGGTAAAATCTGATAGTTACTTTCTTCAGTAAAAGTGGGGGCAGTGGATAAAGTGTTGGTCGCACACGCCAGAGGTTGCAGGTTCAATGCCAAGGTCAGCCAAAAGCCAGTATAAAAAACAACTCAGTTCTGGTCCTACCCAGAAAGATTACTAGAGGGCGGTCCATATAAGCTTAGAGCTTTCTTTGCAATTGAGCCAAAATGAATTAGTTTAACCCTTTGCTCCATAAGCATTTTCTTGGACTCTTCCAAATTGAAAGCAATAATTCATCACATATCTTTTCCTGCACTGTTTTCAAGGGCCTTTGATTGGTGCGGGAAAATGCGTATCTATGGAGTAAAGGGTTAAACTAATCTCTTCATTTCACCAGTTGCATTATTTGGTTACTGTACTAACAATGGGCACAGTGTTGTCGCACTCTCTGGAATATTATTCATGTTACAGGGTCATAGTACAGCTTTCCTATTAGATCACCTAATATCAATAAATTATGACATTATTCATTATAATTTGCCGAGACTGGTGTGCCCCTTTAAGATTAATATATATATATATGACTTTGTATATAACTTGACTAATACATATATTTGTACGGTTTGTTGAGGGATTGCCCTCCCTGACCCTCACAATTGCATAACAGGGTGAATAAATGAATCACTTTTTAATGATTGAAATAAAAAAGAAATTAGGACATTTCTGAACACACAGATTATAAAAGTCCCCTTATGGCCATAATAAATTTATTGCTTAAGAATCATCCCTGCCTGCCCCCTAATTTCATGCCACCTTGGCCCTTCTTATTTTCATAAATATATATTACATGTTCTTTTTTTTTTTATTAAAAAAACCATCAAAAATTCTAAAAATTCTGAAAATAAAAAATAAAATTCTCCCACCCTCCCAGTTTTAAGAAACATTTGGTTGATAATCTAGCAATTAGTTTATATTATAATGGCCTTATAAATGTATTCCCAGATTTTCATTCTTCGCAAGTAATTGATAATTTCTCACTTGAATCAGTGGTGAGAAACGAATGACGGCGAGACGCAATGTCCTATATCATCATCACAGACTGATTCAAACTCTTGATGTGCGCATTGATAGTCGGTTGATAGCTGGACATGATATCAGCTGAGCAAACTGAGCCGGCAATGGCAAAATTGTACTGTTTCTGATCAAATAATTTGGTCCTGCAAACGCTAATCTTGAGTTATATGCTCTTAATTGATCAAAAAGCAAGATTTTACGGTAATTTAACCCTTTACTTTATATAGACGCCTTTGGACACTTCTAATATAGACACCTTTGGACACCTCTTATATAGACACCTTTGGACACCTAATATAGAAGGCTTTTGAATTATTGGGTGAATTATGTTTATATTAACTGACAGAGTGGAAAACAGTGCAGGAAGAGTGCTCCATAAGCATTTTCTTGGACTCTTCCAAATTGAAAGCAATAATTCACCACATATCTTTTCCTGCACTGTTTTCAAAGGCCTTCTGTGATTGGTGCGGGAAAATGTGTATCTGTGGAGTAAAGGATTAAGCAGCACTCAAATATGTGTAGTATATTTAACAAATAACAATACTGGTAGTATTGTCCATACGGTTTTACCTGTGGTACTCATTAATCTTCGCCTTCTCCATACAGATATTCATGAATAACATATACCATATATTCCCTTATTAACCCCCCAAGGGGCATTACATTTTACAAGATAGGGGCGTTTATTAAAGATAAAGGAAAGCAAATTTAACAACAGTGTATAGAATTAAAATGTATGTTTAGTGTTTAATTGGTATGTTAGTATGTGATTTTATTCGATTTTATGTGAGTTTGTGCTTTTTAAGTATCTGGATTAAAGGAATTTTCATTTAGAAGGTACGTTTTATTTTTTAATTTTCCAGAAAAATAGGTGGGGGCGTTTATCAGAGGGGGGGGGGGGGGGGGGGGCGTTAAAAAAGGAATATACGGTAATACCAATTTAATTATGTGTTTGTATTGGTCTATTGACAGTAATATCACTATTTACATTCAGCCACCGCTAATTATTTGACAGATGAATATACACGGAATATTAATAAGTTGCAGGTAAATCCTAATGAACAATAACCATAAGATATTGTAATCAATTTTGAACTGAGCCAGTCGTATAATAACTGTCCAAGCCATGGCCATTGTATTTACAAAGTTTGCAAAATTCGTCTTGATGTCAAAACAGCCACTAATTTAGAAATCTGATCTATGAACTGCTCTTAGCTCTACATCGGCCTTAAAAACTGCTGCAAGACTTAACTAATCTTGATAGATTTTGATGTCTGATCACGGGTGGTATCTGGTAGCTAATATATGGGCCAGTGATTGCCTGGTGTCTAGATATTGGTCCATGCGTTGTTACAGGCATCAAATGGTAGGATGTACTGCCTGGATCATCGTGATATCTAGAGTCAAGTCTTTTCACCTGATTTGATACAGCTGTCCTATCTTCTGTTGGGTATCAGCGACAAGTCGAGGGATGGAGCAAAAGTGGCCTTTAAGGTTGGTTGTTGCTAAAAACAGGTTAGTTAGGCCATAATAAATTAATTGCTAGATTATCATCCCCGCCGGCCCCGTAATTTTCATACTGCTCCAAACCCTTTTTATTTTTATAAAAAAAAAACAGTAAAAAAAAAACACTACCAGTATAGAAAAAAACATCCAAAATTTTAAAAATAATAAAAAATAAAATCCTCCCGACCTCAACGTTTTTAAGAAAAATATGGATAATAATCTAGCAATTAATTTATAATGGCCTTAGCTCTGAAAGCATAGAAATTAGAAATAGTAAATTTGGCTTCTTAAGACATGTGGCTGCTTAAGGTCATAATGAATTATTGTTAGGTTATTATTCTCACCTACCCCCTAATTTTCATGGCGCATCAACCCTTTTTAATTTCATGATAGAAAGATAAAAATAAAATTAAGATATGTATTTCCCACCCCTCCCCCTTTTTAATAAACATTTGGATGAGACTAACAATTAATTTATAATGGCCTAATATAGGTGACTGGCTTATACAGGTTTGAGTGTATTATATCATAGGTGAAATGGAACAAATTTCTGAATACTAATACATGTACATGTAGTTAAAACAGCTGCCACAGATGTGACAAGATTGGCATTCTCCTTCTTTACAACAACCACCAACTTGGAGTTTGTTAACATGTTAGCTGTACTATACTGGAGCTCTGAAAACTGCTTCAAGACTGTAACCAAATCCAGGCAGATTTCAAGGTATCAGGTAGTGCCTTCATTACTTTTGTGTCGTTGATAAAAAAAATTGGAGCCTCAGTTTGTATGTTAACAAGCAAAAACCCTCCACCCCTATTTTTTTAATTTTCAAGAAATGTCTCGGCATTGCATGAAAGTAATATATTATGGCCACAATCATGTCTGCAGGGAAATTACACTTCACATTTCTGCATTAAAATGACTGGTATATGGCTATGGGAGGGGACAGCATCTATGACACACATTATTTTTAAAATAATATTTTGGAGGAAAGCCGAAAGTTATTGAACTGGTACAACTTGCATAAATGATGGCTATCAAATCGAGACATTTCAAAAAAAAAGTTTTTATTGTTATTATTTTCAAAGTAGGATATTGTATTTGTTATGGATAATTAAAACGTATTGATCAATATTAATTAACATCAATCTTGATATTTAAGGGAGTATGTCAGGAAAAACGTAAGTGGTATTGTTGCAAGTCAGGACTATATTATTATCTTGGCATGATATATCCTTTTGGTAGTACAGGGTCAGTGAGTATATATAGGCATGCTATATTGGAATAAAATTTCAATAGTCAATTTTAAAAGTTTGAAAAATTCTGATGAGATCAAGAAATTATATAGATACGGAAATTAAGACTGATCGAGATTTTGTGAATGCTTGCTATTCATGCAAAATCTCACAATATCTCGTTTTAATAACCATAACTTAAATATACCATAAATAGATAAAAAATTGATTTTAAACAGTGTCTTTTTAAAAAGAAATGCTATTGTTTCAAATTCAATGTTAATTGTTAAATTTTCAGCAACTCCTGCACACATCATTCTATGTGTAATGGTCTCAATCCTCACTGGTGTCGTGCGTATAGATTTTTTTATCGACACGTTGGCCGTGGAAATAGACGACCAAACAAAGATGGTGGACAAAACATCAATATTTTGAGATTCGTAATTCGACTTTTGATATTTGAGGACCAAGAAAGGCAAGTTAACGTTAAAATTTAAATTATAGGAATTGTTTTGCTTTATTTTACTTTTTCTTCAATTTTGTGTTTCGTTAGCGAGTGCAATATGATTAATATTAGTATAAAAATTAGCATTACAGTAACTAAATTGTCATTTAGAATTGACGCATCGTACACCAGGGCTTGTTTCGATAAAAGGAACAAAGTACATACTAAAACTAAAAAAACACATATATAAATGAACTAAAAAAACTGTACAAGCCCCTGTGCATCATGCAGATTAGTTTCAATATATAGAAAATCATTCACATTTAATTTGATTTGATTTTCTATTTTTGGACAAATGGAGTCTGAATAGTAAAGTATCATAAGACACGGGTAAATGTAGTGTAAAACATGATAAAAAAATGTTAAAAACAATCTCAAAATGCTCATGGTTTGGTGCACTTTAGCAGACTAACAAGCTTGAATGATTCGAAGACTTGCAGCGATACATGTGCAGGTATCGAATTCCATTTTACTATGTACAGTAAGAGGAATGAAAAATACTTGTAATAGTTAACCCTAGTGTGATTCTGTTTAAAAGATATAGAGTGACAGTACCTTGATACCCTGTCGTTAGATTGAAAGTAATGAGGTATGAAGATAGCAACCAACCCATGCACAATCTTATAAAGGAGGCATAGGCTTGTATCTCCCGACACTGTTCTAAGGTTCTCCAACTTAGTTTTTCTAGCATAGTCAGTAATGCTGGAGTAATGGTCCATTGTGCTGCACAGGGCTTGAAATTTCTGTTAAAAGCTAATCGTCCTCCCTTTCCAACATTTTTAATTGAATGCCTAAAATAAAAGAAAAATTAAGGTCACTTTCTTAAAATCACTTGTCATGGTAAGGGGACTAGTGGAATTTTCCAGCCCTGGTGCTGCACATCTCTGAACTCTTTCCCGTTTGTCAGTATTGGACTTAGTGTGAGAGTGGCACTCTCTTTGATCTTGTGGGACTTTAATGTTCCTCTTGACGAAACCTAGGGAGATGAAAGGCCTTGGCTGCTACTCTGTCTATTTGGTTATTCCAAGACAATTTGTTTTAGATGTCTACACCAAGATAATATAGCACTCTAAGTTGTCTTTAAAACTTGTCCATGGAGTATGTACCTTGTGTGTTTTTTAGCTAGACTATTCGGAGAATAAAGAAAGCTATTCTACTCACTCGGGCGCTGGCATCGGCATCACACCTTGGTTAAAGTTTTGCATGCAAGTCCTTTTCTCAGTAACCATTGCATGTATTGCCTTAAAACTTTACACAAACCTTGCTAGTCATCAACCCTACTAGAATAACTAAGATAGATAACTCTTGCATGAATATAATACAAATTATTGCCATTGTTATACTTAGAAATTCTGGTTAAAATTTTGCATGTAAGTCCCTATCTCAGTAACCATTGCATGTATTGACTTGAAACTTTACACAAGCCTTCCTAGTCATCAACCCTACTACAATAACTAAGTAAGATAACTCTTGCATGAACGTAATGCAAATTATTGCCCTTGTTTGACTAACAAATTCTGGTTTAAGTTTTTCGTGCAAGTACCATCAAGTCCGTGTCTCACCAACCACCCAATGTATTAAGTTAGATAGCTCTTGCATGAATATAATGCAAATTATTGCCCTTGTTTGACTTAAGAAAATCTGGTTAAAGTTTTGCGTGCAAGTACAATCAAGTCCATATCTAAGTAACCATTGCATGTATTGACTTGAAACTTTAGACAATTACACAAGTCTTCCCAGTCATCAAATCTACTACAGTTACTAAGTAAGATAACTCTTGCATGAATATAATGCAAATTATTGCCCTTCTTTGACTTAGAATTCTGGTTAAAGTTTTGCGTGCAAGTACCATCAAGTCCATGTCTCACCAACCACTCAATGTATTTGATTGAAACTTTACACAAGTCTTTCAAGTCATCAACCCTACTACAATAACTAAGTTAGATAGCTCTTGCATGAATATAATGCAAATTATTGCCCATGTTTGACTTAGAAAATTTGGTTAAAGTTTTGCGTGGAAGTACAATCAAGTCCATATCTAAGTAACCATTGCATGTATTGACTTGAAACAATACACAAGTCTTCCCAGTCATCAAATCTACTACAGTAACTAAATTAGATAACTCTTGCATGAATATAATGCAAATTATTGCCCTTCTTTGACTTAGAATTTTGGTTAAAGATTTGCATGCAAGTACTGTCAAATCTATATAATACCAACCGCTCAATGTATTTGATTGAAACTTTACATATGACTTTGCAGTCATGAAATCAACTAAATTAATCAAGTCAGATAACTTTTGCCAGATTTTTTTGCAAATTAGGGCTTTTGTTTTACTTAGAAATGTTATAACTCATCGGTCACTGCATGTATTTGATTGAAACTTCACACAAGATATAACAGTTATAATATCTACTCAATTTTGTCAATTTTGTAAATTAGATTACTCTTATTTGCTTGAATTTATCATCAGTCTCAATTAAATTTGTACTTCTGTGACAAATATTTGAATAGTCGAGCACGCTGTCCCTCTGACAGCTCTTGTTTAATCTTGTTATATGGACAACTTCACAGTTTGCTTGGTTGAATTCCATATTCCACAAGGCTTCCCATTTCTGTAGTTTGTAAAGGTCAGTTTGTAAAGTCTGATTGTGAGTCTTGCCATCGTTGATCGTAAGGTATACAGCTGTATCGTAGAGGCAATTAGCATTTCTTGTAAGGTGATACTTTCATGCTAATTGTTTATTTAGGTAAGGAATAGGATAGGGCCTAGGATATATTCCTGGGGTACCCCTGAAGTGACTTCATTATTATCAGATTGGTCACCCTCAATAATTACATTTTGTGTCCTGTCACTGAGAAAATTTAATGCTCTTTAAAATTAAATCCAGTTTAAAGAATTACCTTGGACTCCATAATACTTGAGTTTGTGCAGCAGTTTTTCATGGTTAGCCTTCTGAAATCTTGGAGAATGAGGTCTCTTTGCTTACCTTCGCTACAATTTTTCACCGAATCCTTTTCTAGCATCACAAGTTGTGTCTCTTCTCTTTAAATCCATGCTGTATGTTATTTAGTATGATGTTTCTGTTAAGGTGCTTGACTAGATTTGAAGCTACAATAATAATGCATAAGCACCTTACACAGAATACAGGTGAGTGAAATTGGGAAGTAGTTAGCCACAACAGATATATCTCCTTTCTTGTAGAGTGATGTCACATTTACAGCAGTCCAATCTTTTGATACTTGGCCTGGTTTCAATGATAGCTGAAAAATTACTTTTTAAGGCTGGTGTAATCTTTAATCTTAAATCCTTCAACACTAATGGTTTCATCTTGTGTGAGCCAGCAGCTTTGGTCGAGTTGAGATTTCCCTAACAGCTTTATTATCATGTTACATCTGGATTCATCTATATCAGGCATGGAGGTATTGTTACATGTACCTGGCTGTGCTGGCAAGCTATCATTGTCTATTACCAGGGATTTGAGCAGAAAACACTGACTGAAACTATCTTTTGAGGATATACGCCTTGTTGATGGTATCTGAGTAAAGCTTGCCTTCAGATTGTAATGGCACTATGCCTTCACTGTCCCTCCTAGCACTTTTTAGGTACGTAAAAAGTCGCTATTATTTTACTTGAAAAAATCCTATATTTGCTTATTATTTACCAAGCATTTTACTGATAACACTTCAAAAAAGTGTTTTTTAATTTTTTTTTTAATTTTTCAGACGTAAATTAGTGTTGAGCATTTATATGGGGAATACAGTAGTTGGCTGAAAGAAGCTTGGGAAAGCTTTTCGAAATATATATAAGTCACATCTCTCATTGTTGGAATGTATGTAACTGAGCTAGCCGGACAGCTGACATAGGTTTCTCTCATATCAGGCTACGCACACTGTGACATATCTCTCATTGTAGGATTGCATGTATCTGAGCTAGCTGGACAGCTGACATACGTTTCTCTCATAACAGGCTACGCACACTGTGACACATCTCTCATTGTAGGATTGCATGTATCTGAGCTAGCTGGACAGCTGACATAGGTTTCTCTCATAACAGGCTACACACACTGTGACACATCTCTCATTGTAGGATTGCATGTATCTGAGCTAGCTGGACAGCTGACATAGGTTTCTCTCATAACAGGCTACGCACACTGTGACACATTTCTCATTGTAGGAATGCATGTATCTGAGCTAGCTGGACAGCTGACATAGGTTTCTCTCATAACAGGCTATGCACACTGTGACACATCTCTCATTGTAGAAATGAATGTATCTGAGCTAGCTGGACAGCTGACATAGGTTTCTCTCATAACAGGCTATGCACACTGTGAATATCTCTCATTGTAGGAATGCATGTATCTGAGCTAGCTGGACAGCTGACATAGGTTTCTCTCATAACAGGCTATGCACACTGTGACACATCTCTCATTGTAGGAGTGCATGTATCTGAGCTAGCTGGACAGCTGACATAGGTTTCTCTCATAACAGGCTACGCACACTGTGACACATCTCTCATTGTAGGAATGCATGTATCTGAGCTAGCTGGACAGCTGACATAGGTTTCTCTCATAACAGGCTATGCACACTGTGACCCATCCTTCATTGTAGGAGTGCATGTATCTGAGCTAGCTGGACAGCTGACATAGGTTTCTCTCATATTACAGGCTACGCACACTGTGACATATCTCTCATTGTAGGAATGCATGTATCTGAGCTAGCTGGACAGCTGACATAGGTTTCTCTCATAACAGGCTATGCACACTGTGACACATCTCTCATTGTAGGAGTGCATGTATCTGAGCTAGCTGGACAGCTGACATAGGTTTCTCTCATAACAGGCTATGCACACTGTGACACATCTCTCATTGTAAAATGGATGTATCTGAGCTAGCTGGACAGCTGATATACGTTTCTCTCATAACAGGCTACGCACACTGTGACACATCTCTCATTGTAAAATGGATGTATCTGAGCTAGTCGGTCAGCTGACATAGGTTTCTCTCATAACAGGCTACGCACACTGTGACATATCTCTCATTGTAGCAATGCATGTATCTGAGCTAGCTGGACAGCTGACATAGGTTTCTCTCATAACAGGCTACGCACACTGTGACATATCTCTCATTGTAGGAATGCATGTATCTGAGCTAGCTGGACAGCTGACATAGGTTTCTCTCATAACAGGCTACGCACACTGTGACACATCTCTCATTGTAGGAATGCATGTATTTGAGCTAGCTGGACAGCTGACATAGGTTTCTCTCATAACAGGCTACGCACACTGTGACACATCTCTCATTGTAGGAGTGCATGTATCTGAGCTAGCTGGACAGCTGACATAGGTTTCTCTCATAACAGGCTACGCACACTGTGACACATCTCTCATTGTAAAATGGATGTATCTGAGCTAGCAGGTCAGCTGACATACGTTTCTCTCATAACAGGCTATGCATACTGTGACATATCTCTCATTGTAGCAATGCATGTATCTGAGCTAGCTGGACAGCTGACATAGGGTTCTCTCATCACAGGCTACACACACTGTGACACATCTCTCATTGTAGGAATGCATATATCTGAGCTAACTGGACAGCTGACATAGGTTTCTCTCATAACAGGCTACGCACACTGTGCCACATTTCTCATTGTAGCAATACATGTATCTGAGCTAGTTGGACAGCTGACATAGGTTTCTCTCATAACAGGCTATGCACACTGTGACATATCTCTCATTGTAGGAATGCAAGTATCTGAGCTAGCTGGACAGCTGACATAGGTTTCTCTCATAACAGGCTATGCACACTGTGACACATCTCTCATTGTAGGAGTGCATGTATCTGAGCTAGCTGGACAGCTGACATAGGTTTCTCTCATAACAGGCTACACACATTGTGACACATCTCTCATTGTAGGAATGCATGTATCTGAGCTAGCTGGACAGCTGACATACGTTTCTCTCATAACAGGCTATGCACACTGTGACACATCTCTCATTGTAGGAGTGCATGTATCTGAGCTAGCTGGACAGCTGACATAGGTTTCTCTCATAACAGGCTACGCACACTGTGACACATCTCTCATTATAGGAATGCATGTATCTGAGCTAGCTGGACAGCTGACATAGGTTTCTCTCATAACAGGCTATGCACACTGTGACACATCTCTCATTGTAGGAGTGCATGTATCTGAGCTAGCTGGACAGCTGACATAGGTTTCTCTCATAACAGGCTACGCACACTGTGACATATCTCTCATTGTAGGAATGCATGTATCTGAGCTAGCTGGACAGCTGACATACGTTTCTCTCATAACAGGCTACGCACACTGTGACACATCTCTCATTGTAGGAGTGCATGTATCTGAGCTAGCTGGACAGCTGACATAGGTTTCTCTCATAACAGGCTACATACACTGTGACACATCTCTCATTGTTAAATGGATGTATCTGAGCTAGCTGGACAGCTGATATACGTTTCTCTCATAACAGGCTACGCACACTGTGACACATCTCTCATTGTAAAATGGATGTATCTGAGCTAGCCGGTCAGCTGACATACGTTTCTCTCATAACAGGCTACGCACACTGTGACACATCTCTCATTGTAGGAGTGCATGTATCTGAGCTAGCTGGACAGCTGACATAGGTTTCTCTCATAACAGGCTACGCACACTGTGACATATCTCTCATTGTAGGAATGCATGTATCTGAGCTAGCTGGACAGCTGACATACGTTTCTCTCATAACAGGCTACGCACACTGTGACACATCTCTCATTGTAGGAGTGCATGTATCTGAGCTAGCTGGACAGCTGACATAGGTTTCTCTCATAACAGGCTACGCACACTGTGACATATCTCTCATTGTAGCAATGCATGTATCTGAGCTAGCTGGACAGCTGACATAGGTTTCTCTCATAACAGGCTACGCACACTGTGACATATCTCTCATTGTAGGAGTGCATGTATCTGAGCTAGCTGGACAGCTGACATATGTTTCTCTCATAACAGGCTACGCACACTGTGACACATCTCTCATTATAGGAATGCATGTATTTGAGCTAGCTGGACAGCTGACATAGGTTTCTCTCATAACAGGCTACGCACACTGTGACACATCTCTCATTGTAGGAGTGCATGTATCTGAGCTAGCTGGACAGCTGACATAGGTTTCTTTCATAACAGGCTACGCACACTGTGACACATCTCTCATTGTAAAATGCATGTATCTGAGCTAGCCGGTCAGCTGACATACGTTTCTCTCATAACAGGCTATGCACACTGTGACATATCTCTCATTGTAGCAATGCATGTATCTGAGCTAGCTGGACAGCTGACATAAGGTTCTCTCATAACAGGCTACACACACTGTGACACATCTCTCATTGTAGGAATGCATGTATCTGAGCTAGCTGGACAGCTGACATAGGTTTCTCTCATAACAGGCTACGCACACTGTGACACATCTCTCATTGTAGCAATGCATGTATCTGAGCTAGCTGGACAGCTGACATAGGTTTCTCTCATAACAGGCTATGCACACTGTGACATATCTCTCATTGTAGGAATGCAAGTATCTGAGCTAGCTGGACAGCTGACATAGGTTTCTCTCATAACAGGCTATGCACACTGTGACACATTTCTCATTGTAGGAGTGCATGTATCTGAGCTAGCTGGACAGCTGACATAGGTTTCTCTCATAACAGGCTACGCACACTGTGACACATCTCTCATTGTAGGAATGCATGTATCTGAGCTAGCTGGACAGCTGACATACGTTTCTCTCATAACAGGCTATGCACACTGTGACACATCTCTCATTGTAGGAGTGCATGTATCTGAGCTAGCTGGACATCTGACATAGGTTTCTCTCATAACAGGCTACACACATTGTGACACATCTCTCATTGTATGAATGCATGTATCTGAGCTAGCTGGACAGCTGACATTTCTGCATTTCTGTAGAGAAGATGAGAGAAGCATGTGAATGTTTACGGAATATAAATCATACAAGTCTCCTGTTGGGTGCCATTGTAGCAGGAAGAGAAAAAATACTCCTATGCTTCTCCTTGGGAAGCATCATTGAACATGGTTCTGTTTGGTTCATATCTGGTTGAATCTGATTCAAATTCATTAATATGACAGCTAAAAACTGCAAATTTTATTATCTTAGTTCTTGAAGGGACTATATTTATCAAGAAAAATACTATAAATGTCTAAAAAAATAAAAATATTTTCAAGATGGATAAAAAGCATCTTATTCGGCCATAATAAATTAATTGCTAGATTATCATCCCTGCCTGCCCCATATTTTTTATGCCGCCCGACCCTTTCTATTTTCATAAAATGAAATCAAATAAATAAATAAAAAAAAAAATTTTTTTTAAGAAAAATTGGGATGATAATCTAGCAATTAATTTATAATTGCCTTAATGTTTTTTATTGATACAAGTATTTTTTTAGTTTTGACTACGTATTCTGTATTGACCCTGTATGTACAGGCATCCTATAAATCAATCTCTAGCTAGTAGGGGTTTCTCTTGGCCGAGTGATGATAAGTCTTGAGATCATCAAATATCTCCTATAGCTGAGGTTCTGTGTTTTAGCCCAGTCCAGAAGGTAATGTAAGATAGTATTAATTACATCTGAAAGAATAATGGTAACCTATTTGGATCACAAATAAATCAAATCAAATCAAAAGACCTTGTAATTTCTCCACATATTTTAAAAATAACAATTATTTTCCCCAATGTCAGGGACCTCAAACCAATTCCCAAAAGTGCAAAAAAGAGCCCTGTATTCTGTGATCTTCCTTCATTAGTACAACCAGATGTCATACATTACTTTTGATGTTTTGAAAATAGTATGTGTTATATTTGATTAAACAACCTCCAGCAGCTTACTGTTTACTTCGGTGATAACATTTGCACAAGATGTTGCCCCTGTTCAGTTTGTGTTGGAGTGACTCGTGTCTGATTAAGCCTTACATTGGTTGTAAGTACATGTAGTTCCCATTCTGGCGAAAATCTACATTGACTCTTTTTGAATACTTTCTTAGTAATAAACAACCATTTTGATAATGTTACGATTAGGATGAGCAAGTAGTAATGGGTTTATCAGCTGTCTGTCTGTCCCCGTCTGTCCGTCCGCACACACAAATGGGTATTTAAGTGTTATTAATTTAGGGTTAGTATTTTTTTTGACGTTTGAAAAAAAAAATGATGTGGCTGTTTCTAGACACTTAAAAAATGCTTTTATGTGGCTAAAATCTGTTGTATGGCTAAAATTTAGTAATCACCTGGGTTCTAAGAAGCCACTTAAGTACACTTTTGTTAGAATGTCCATCCCAGTCCATCCTTTTAAGCCAAAATTCATAATGTTTCCAAGACAGTAAATTAGCGGTTAGATACTCGATTCATTAATGTTGTGAAATGCTATAATTGATATTGATAAACTGGACAATACAATGTCATGTACTACTGCCAGTAAGTGACCCTACATGAGTCAGTGAAGACAGCCTGTACATTAACAACTGGAATGATAAGCCACCAGCAGTGATAAATAAAAGCAGGGAGCCACATCAAGATCAATACCAGGAGGTAGTCACACTTCACTCCACATATACATAAATACAGCGACTGCCACAGTGCCTACAAATGGTCCTAATGCATTATTGGAGAAATTACCTCCCTTATCTGTTATTAATAGTGGAGGAGTCTCATTATGAGTTACCTCCCTTGGCTGGGATAATGATATTGAAATTAAAATATTGGAGAGAAAATTAGAAGTTACCTCCCATTACATATGTTATAATCAATATCCATAAATGAATTACGTCCCTTGGTGATCAATAGTTATCACTTCACTGGCATGACAGCCTCATACAATACATTGGTATTGATTTTCCCCATTTTGCCATGACATTTTTCTGTTGGTGAGGAACGGATGGAGAGACGGAACATATATGTGGTGATTATTTAGTAATATTGTGTATAAGTGTGAGTAAGGCTTTATTTTAGTAGTCATTGTTGATTAAAATAGTTGTTAGTTTTTAGAATTTTAAAAAGGGAGTTAGGTTGTTTACATTTAATGTGCATATTTTATGACACTCGGCAGTGTTTCATGTCAGATGCTATCTGGCTTCTGCTGAAATGGAGTGTCAATTAAAGAATCACTGCAAAGAGTCTCAGATTTACTTTTCTGACAGGGTGTTCACTAATTATCAGATTTGAATGCTTGATTAAAAAAATAAGACTGTAGATGTCTGTCAGAACAGTCGCCGGCACGTTGCAAGAATTGTCAGATTACTTAGTGTTCAATAAGTTTCCGAGTAGAATGCTTAATTAAAATATTGGGGGTCAGGGTCCCACATGGCCCTTTAAAGGGGTCAATGGGGAGCACTTCTTTAGGAGTCAGTAAATGCTTAAAATAGCATTAATTAAAGTTCATTTTGAGATGAATTCTTGGCAAGTTAAGCAGCCTTTGACAAATCATTTTTTCTTATCAAGTTCAGGTGATTGCAAAGCTGAAAGGACTTGCTTTAATTATTGATTGATTGATTGATTGAATATTAAGCTTCATTTTTATGCCATCGAGGGCTAACAGACGATCAATTAACCTAATCACTGTTTCCTGGGATCCTGAAAGGTTAACCAGTACCCGAGCACACCCCTTCTCCACAAGTAACTGATAACTTTCCCATTTGAATCAGTTTGAATCAGTGGTGAGAGACGAATTATAATGAGACACAATGTTGTATATCAATCATCACAGAGATTGTCGCTTTCATTTTTATGCCATCGAGGGCTAACAGACGATCAGTTATCCTTATCACTGTTTCCTGGGATCATGAAAGGTTAACCAGTACTCGAGCACACCCCTTCTCTGCAAGTAACTGATAACTTTCCCACTTGAATCAGCGGTGAGAGGCGAATTATAATGAGACACAATGTTGTATTTCAATCATCACAGAGACTGTCGCTTTAATTAAAACAGATGTCTGTTGGAGAAATAACCATCATATCTTTGGAGCTAATTAATATAATTTCTGCTGGCTCTTATTGTAAACATATTTTACATTAAAGCATTTTAGCCTGTATTTGAAAATGGCATTATCTTTGCTTATATGGTAAAATGTATACAATTTACCGTATTCACCCTTATAATTGCTCCTCTGCCTTATAATATTTTATTGAAGTATTAACAGTAAAAAGAAACATAATAATATGTCATTGTAATGGGTATATTTACATATTTATGAAAGAATTAGCAATCACAATATTGTTTTTTAAACACTTCTTATTTCCCCTCCAAATATAATATAACCAAATAAAAAAAGGGGTGTTCCTTATTATTTTCATAAATTCAAATTTTTATTGAAATGAAACACTTAAAAACAAATTTTAAAGACGTTTGCGTGCAAATTACAGGCAAATGTCATGCGGTTTTAAGTGTTTCATTTTTAATTTAAATTTGATTTTATGAAAAAAACATCTTTTTATTAGGTCATATTGTATTGAAATGAATAAAGTTTAATGTATGTGAAACCTAAACACTTGTATCAGAGCTTTTTTGCACAATCAAGGACTAATGTTCAAAATTTGTTGTTTTTAAACCCGTGTTTAAATCAGCTTGATGTTAAGGCAACATAACTTGCATTTTATCTGTATAAAAATTGTAATCTTAATTATCACAGAAAATAAAATAAGTGGTTTAAAAATGCTGTTAAGAACAAATTTCAATTAATATTGACCATTTTGTAAGGGAAAAACAGCGAAAATTGTCCAAAAAATATGTTTGCTATGAAAGGGGTGTGCGTGTGTGTGGGTGGGGGGAGGGGGGGGGGGGCACTGTTAGCAAAAAACTGCGCAACTATATTAAAAAGGCTAAAATAAACAAAAGCTGTGACTTCATAGTTGAAGTGTACAGATTATTGATAATTTACCCCATATGTTATTTACCCCCAGAAATCGGGTAGGAACACCACAAACTACCTTAATATGCATAATGACTATAAACTGGATACATATGTAGTTTATGTCAATAAAATGCATCATGTCATAAAGAGAGTATATCTGGAAAAAAAGTGCTACAAATGTTTTAAAAACTGAAATTATTTTTTCAATGGATAGAATTAAAGCATCACATTTTCATTAATAAAATAAAATTCAAATGGTTCGGTATATTTTTATCAAATCCACCTAAACGTGACAAAATTGAAATTTTAATTGGAGTGGTCAACTTGAAACATAATCTCCATTCTAAAAATAGACCACCTTAATATTGCTTGCTGACCCTTACAGACTCTCTAAGATGAAACAATATTTACTACATGTAAACGTCTATGATCAACAGATTAAATTGAAATCAAAATGAAATCATGTGACTCATTAAATATGTCACAATTTTAAGCGAGAAAGCTATTTTAGTCTAACCTAGACGTGTAGCCCAAGTTATGAAATCCCTTTTCAACATATTATTTTGGCATGTTCAAATAGATACCATAGTATCAGTGCTTATATATAGGCATGGTATACAGGTAGTGGAAAAAAATGTTTTTTATTTTTTCCCTTTTAAGTCTTGCGTCATAATGGCTGAAGTAATGCGTTTTTCCAAATGTTCTCTACACCACCAGACAGCTGTCACTGATTTAAATACCTGACATATCTATTGTATGCGACAGTGATCAGGTACACAAACCATTGTAAGGCTGGATCAGAAATATTAACATGGGAATACATCATGTATTTTGGTCATACTATTGTATACATCTGCTGTGAATGAGGTGTCACATCATAATAATATATATGTAAAAGCATAGATCAGGTCAGATAAGGCCATAATAGATAAATTGCTAGATTATCATCCCTGGCCGCCCCCTAATTTTCATGCCACCCAACCCTTTTTATTTTCATAAAAATCAATAAAAATATATATATATATACATGTAAGAAAAATTTGGATGATAGTCTTGCAAATAATTTATAATGGCCCAAGTAATAAATATGGTAGCTGTAATTATTGTTTTACTCTAATTAGAGGCTCTCTGTTGTTGTTGTATATTTGAATACTATGGTGTTTTAAGCGTCGCTTCCAACAATTTTTTAGTGATATTGCGCCGTCTTCTTGACAGTTTTCTAGGTGCTGCAACATATGATGCAGACACATGGTATGATAGATACCCCACCCAGTCACATTATACTGACACCGGGCTCACCAAGTGAGGAAGCTTCTAATACCATTTTTCAAGTCTTTTGCTATTACCCGAAAGGAGATCTAAACCACGACCTTCTGTATGGGAGGCGGATGCTCTACCACTAGTCTGCCATTGCTGGTAGAGGTTGTCCGAAAATAACTTATTTTAACTGCCAAGGGTGCGTGTTGGGGAATGCCCGGCCTACTCAAAGTGTCACATTGCAATGTTTGAAACAAAATTATATACTACTAGTATATTAAATGAAGATTTAAAAAGAAAATAATAATTATTGATCTATAAAATATATACCAGTTGATTTATTCTTGCCAATAAACTGAAAAAATGCTTATAGGTGTAACCCCACCATTGATTTTTGTTCTTTATTCTACAGTAAATAATAAAAGTTTGAAGGCTTGTCATTCATAGATGAGACCCAAAGAAAGAAGTGAAACTTGCATATTCTTGTTTGCCAACCTCTGCACTACTTAAATATGATGAAAAAAGTAGGGGTCATGATTGTGTCATATAAGAGATTTTTTTCTGTCAATTGTAAACACTGTTGCAAAAACAGAAGTAAACTTCAAAATTATTGTATTCGTACCCCCATCTCAAAATCTTTTTTTTCTAAATTCACAATTCAAACATGACAATGCTTCTGAAATGTTCCAAATAGATTAACAATGCCACCCAAACCAAAAAATGACAATAAAAAATGTAAAAATGCATTTTTAGAGAAAAAGAAACTACCGGTAGGATTATTTATGGCAGCCATTATGCTACTACCCCGTGGAAGCACTTCCTGTTTTACAATGGTGGTACTATGCCTGTAAGGCCACAATAAAGTAATTCCTAGATTTTCATCCAAATTTCTTTCAAAATAGGGGTGGGGAGGGTGGTGGGGGTGTTGTTTTTTTTTCAGTATTGAAATGGAAGTGTCATATTATGCATGAAATGAAAGATACTCATTTAAAGATCAACATGTTTTAAACACGTTTAATTACGGTTCAGAAAAAAACAAAACAAAAAAAAACAGGTCCAGAGAGTGATGTAAATTTAGGAATTAATTTAGTATGGTAAAATACATGGATGAGTTGAAATGAAAGACTTTACTTTACTTTACTATCATTACAGGTTCTACAGGTACAGAAACAAACATACAACACAATATACATCAGCTGAATGTACAACTAGTGGTACTGGTACAATAGAACTAGCAAGAACAGTTACATGAGTAGGAGAATCATCAAACACAACTACTGATACAGAAATAAAAAACATTCAAAACAAAGAAATGCAGTACAGAAGTTAAGCTCTTAAATACCAATCCGCTTTGGAAAAGTAATAGTTCTAAACACAACTACTGGTGGTACAAAATATAGCATACAATTTTTTACAGCCAACAGCTAACTGGGACAAAAAAAAAGAAAACCTAGCTACTGGTTTAAAAAAAAAGAGTACCAATTTGATATTTGTGTCCACCAAAAAAATCGAGCACAACCAACACTGTTGTAAACCAGAATATATGTGTGTACAATAATAAGACGCAAGGGATAAAATAGCTCCTGGAAAAAGCAGAATATTCAACGAAGGACCAACTGGATCTGCAGGGGGAGTTCTGCAGATGTTGGCTGAAGTTCCGTCTACTACAGGCAGGATGGTCTAGGTAGGTTAATAGCTTCTTTTAGGCCCTGCCATTTGAAGAATTGTAAATGAGTATTAAGTGTTGCCCCTGTCTGTTCATTCGTTTGTCCGTCTGAGGTAAATCAATACTTTATGAAGGGGTCTGTATATTTAATTAATATTTCATAATGTACCTGTATAATTACATTGGTCAAATCTAATGGTACTTGGTCATAGGACCAATTTCGGGGAAAGTGTGTTGGCTGATAACAATTACATAAGGCCATAATAAATTAATTGCTAGGTTATCATCCCCACCTGCCCCCTAATTTGCATGCCACCCCGACCCTTTTTATTTTCAAAAAAAAAAAAAAATTTAAAAAAAAAAAAAAATCAACATTTTAAAAATAAAATAAAATCCTCCCACCTTCCACGTTTTTAAAAAAAAAATTGGATGATAATCTAGCAATTAATTAATAATGGCCTAACATTATAATAATGATTTTTGATCTATCGAGTTCTGTTTCATATGTGACATATTTTACTGTCGAAATTGTGCATTTTTTAGATATATTTCGCTGATGACATCTGTTATTCAAATAAACATGTGCATGATATTTAAAATACCTATTATCTTTGTCAAGGAACTATATTAAGAAGGAAAGGCAACTGATTGAGATTTTGTGAACGCTCGTGTATTCACGCAAAATCTTGCAATATCTCGTTTTTAATTATCTTAACTTCCATTCATCTCAGAAACACAAATCAAAATTCTTACACTGCAGAATGATATTGTCATCAAAACGTTGTGGAGAATTTTGCGTGATCGAAACATGTTCAAACATCTAAGATTACATTCAACTTACAGTTTATTTACAAGAAATCAGTTACCTGTGAATTATGAATGATTAATTAGCAAATTGTGAATCCTTCGTGTGCTGTTTCATCAACATATAGTCAGATGCAAGTTTCCTGTCCTTCTATACAAGTCCTTGTCTTTATGCATGTTTTGTAGATATTCTTGTACAAAATAGGATTTCTTAAACCTGGGCCTTAATTCATCAATAATTTGTGTCTGAGAATCTGACTCTGACTCAAAATCGTATATTTTGTAAAACCCTGTAAACATGCATTTATTGGTTAGAAAGATGATTCTGTAACAGTTTCTATTATATAATCGTAAAAACTGCTTGATTCTGCAAATAGATATAATAATTTCCTTGTTTAACAAGTCTAAATCTCGGATTATGCTTTCGTTCCAATCCTAATATGTTTTGTCATTGTATATACATGCAAACGTTGTAAATATCATGAATAAAAATATGTTTAAACTAAATCTCGGACTCAAAATATTGATGGTTTTCGGTCAAGTAATGATGAGACTAATTGTAAAGTTACTTGTGGAAATGGGGTGTGCTCAAGTACTGGTTAGCCTTTCAGGATCCCAGGAAAAAGTAGTTAGGTTGACTGATCATTTGTTAGCCTTCAGTTGCATAAAAATGATGCCAAGGACATAGAAGGCATAGGAAACTTGCATCTCGCAACTAAATGTTGATGAAATAGCATGTGAAGAATTAATAATTTGGCAAATTATTCATTCAAATTTCACAGGCAGCTGATCTCTTTTACACAATCTTAGATGTTTTATAAAGTTTTAAGCTTGTAATGATCTTGAATTTTAAATATTGCAGTTTGAATTAAAATTTCAAGTACTTTCCTTGTTTTTTCAGTTACAGTATACAAAGTTTGTTATCAGAAGTACTTCAAAAATTTAGATATGATTTCCTGGAAATGGTCTTGTTTTGCAGAGAATTCCTTTTATGAGATGAATGGAAGTTAGGATATTTGAAAATGAGATTTTGCCTGATATTGTGTGAATACGTGAGAGTTCATAACATCTCGATCAATGACTTTTCCTTCTCTTTATTTGTCCTTGATGACGCTTAATGTCCTTGATGATGCAAAATGTCCTTAATGAAGCTAAATATTTAAATGATAGTAAGTTTAGTGCTAGACTCGGTAATCTGGCATGCTCCGTGATCTAGTGTAAATGATATCTGACCTGCGCAGCAACATGTTACATGTTTATTATATATCAGTGTTATATACCAGAATAATATTTATCAATATGTGTACATAACACTATTTACAAGGTACACTGGTGGATCCAAATGGGGAGACAGTGGGCTGGACCCCATTGTGGGATTCCCCAAAAATTGCGAAATTTCATCATTTTCAGACTTTTCAGTTTTACTACCTCAGACCAGCCGCTGAAATTGCAGGTAGACCTGCGACCAAAAAATCATTGATCCGCCCATAATAAGGTACATGGAGTATACAGTTTATACTATACAAAAACTTATAATATTATGAAGCCTTTGAATAGATGACTGTTTCCTATCATGTCCAGCTGTTGGCCTGACATTCTGTACGGCAATGGTACATTGTTACTTGAGAACAGTGGCTGTCATGTACAGACGGTTTATTAACTAGTTAAAGGTACATCGTCAACACAGCCACAAGAGAATAACAGTGTTGTTAAAGGGGTTGTGTTCTGTGTTGCATTCCATTGCATTGTGTTTACGCCAAATGAAGAAGACATTTTTAGCTCGCCGGGACGAAGTCCAAGGAGAGCTATTGTCATGACCCCAGCGTTGTTGGCGTCGTCGTCGTCGTCTGTAGACACCCAGGTTAAACTTTTGCGTACAAGATTCAGATATCTATGCAACCACTCATTGGATATGAATGAAACTTTCCATCATCAATGGAACATACAGAGATAAGAACCATAACTCTGGATTGCATTTTGGCACAGTTATGGCCCTTTTTGGACTTAGACACCCAGAGGCGAGCTTTGTTGGTCTTCTGACAACTCTTGTTGTTTCCTGTGATATGCTAGATTTTTTTCTCTCCATGGTTGATTGATCGAAATGGAAGCGAAAGACAAAAAAAATAAATTTTGACATGGGCATTAGGCCTAAAAAAAGAAGGTTTGTTTCCTGTTACATGCCCAAAAAAATATGGGTCGGTAGGTAGGGATTTTTTTTTTTTTTTTTTTTTTTTTTTTTTTGTCGTTACCACACTCCTTTATTAAATGGAACATCAAAATGAATGAGTTTGTTAGTTTCTATTACATGACTATATATGTCATTTTGGGGGTAGTGGTGTAAAAGTAATATATCTTTTAAATAGTACTCAATTTCAGATACGAATCTGAAATCTGAAGTGGCTATAATAAACCGAGGAAGATATTTGATATAGGCTATACTGTCTTCGCAAAAATTATACCTTGCACCGTTTCTTTGAGTCTAGGCGTATGCAGTGATTATTTTATAATGAGATTACGAGCGTCTAAACGACACAGCGCACCGGTGCGTAAGAATTACTTCGTTGTGAAAATCACCAAAAAGAGCGCGAAATCCGATGCCGATTTTTCGGACATAAAAACTTTTGAACCGGCAGTTAAAATAAAGGGTCGGTCGGGTAACCGGAACTATTTTTTCATTTGGTCGCAGCCTTTCTTAGTTCGAAATGAAAAAAAAAAAAAATAGTTTTATTTCCTATGATCCGACAATATTTTACATTTGGTCGCAGCCTTTCTTAGTTCGCCGGGCCCGATTAGCTCAGTCGGTTACGCGTCTGACTATCAATCCAGGGGTCGTGAGTTCGAATCCCCCGCCCGGCAACAGTCTCCGTGATGATTGACATACGACATTGTGTCTCATTATCATTCGTCTCTCACCACTGATTCAAGTGGGAAAGTTATCAGTTACTTGTGGAGATGGGATGTGCTCGAGTACTGGTTAATCCCAGGAAACAGTGGTTAGGTTAACTGATCGTCTGTTAGCCCTCGATGGCATAAAAATGATGCTAAATATTCAATCAATCAATCTTTCTTAGTTCACCAATTGTCCAGTCATATCACTGCAGAGTCTGGTACCCTGCTTGAGACAGTAACTATTCTAAGTGCTGCCATACTGAAATATTATGCACCAGACACATTATATGATTCCCTCACCAAGTCTTCCACCCATTAAACTGAAATCAAACCAATCTAAGCCTTGAACTATCCCTCCAATTTAGGACTTATTAGTCACTCGGTATAGTGTGAATGGGTGGGGTATCGTGCCATGTTTCTGAGGTATATATTACACTTACTTTAATCAGGCAGCTCTGTATCACTAATGACATCTGACAGCGATATGATTGTTGATTTGTTTGAATATTTAGTATCATTTTTATCATAGAGGGTACGGTTCCACTCTTTCCTGGAATCCTAGAAAGGTAACCAGTACTCGGGCACACCCATCTCTGCAAGTAACTGATAACTTTCTTACTTGAATCAGCAGTTGAGACAAATGACAATGCGATACAATGTTGACTCTCAGTTATCATGGAGTCTGTTGCCAGACGGGGATTTAAACTCACGACCTTGATGTGAAATTGAACAACAAAATAAATTGACAATCAATCAATTCACTGACTGTGTGTCATTGTTTGTCCAAGTAAATACAATGTAATACAATAAAGTGATAATATAAGAGCCCATTGGCTCTAGAAACAATATTGATTGCCTATTGGATTATCGACTTGTTAAATAAACTCAGCACTGTGCCTTATACATTGACTCAGCACTGTGTCTTGTACATTGACTCATTACTGTGCCTTATACATTGACTTAGCACTGTGCTTTTTACATTGACTCAGCACTGTGCCTTATTCCTTGACTCAGCACTGTGCATTTTACACTGACTCAGCACTGTGCCTTATACATTTACTCAGCACTGTGCCTTGTACATTGACTCAGCACTGTGCCTTGTTCATTGACTCAGCACTGTGCCTCTTCCTTTGACTCAGCACTGTGCCTTGTACATTGACTAAGCACTGTGCCTTGTTCATTGACCCAGCACTGTGCCTTGTCCTTTGACTCAGCACTGTGTCTTGTACATTGACTCAGCACTGTGCCTTGTACATTGACTCAGCACTTTGCCTTGTACATTGACTCATTACTGTGCCTTATACATTGACTCAGCACTGTGCTTTTTACATTGACTCAGCACTGTGCCTTATACATTGACTCAGCACTGTGCATTTTACATTGACTCAGCACTGTGCCTTATACATTGACTCAGCACTGTGCCTTGTCCTTTGACTCAGCACTGTGCCTTTTACTTTCACTCAGCACTGTGATTTGTACTTTTACTCAGCACTGTGCCTTGTACTTTCACTCAGCACTGTGCCTTGTACTTTCACTCAGCACTGTGCCTTGCACTTTCTCTCTGCGGTTGAGCACTGTGAGATCTTCCAGTGTTGTTCAAAATAAGAACACCACATATGACACAGAACAATGTATGCTGAATTCAGACTACAATAGTTATATTTATTTTTTTGATCTTCCATACATTACAATATGACCATAACATTATAGGTCTAGCTCTTTGTTATGCTTAATTTATATGGTTGGAGAACTACAACAAAGACCACGTTTGTAATATATAATGATGGGTAATTACACATTATTGGATAATTGTAACTGTCTGTAAATGCTATATAATTGTGGACTAAAATTAACATAATTTTAATATCTAGTTGTTTGTGTTTCATTGACAGACATAGTCATAACCGGTAATAATACTCATATAGCCGTTGGCATGTAGACACACATGTGGAAGATAATAACAAGTATATTTTGCTGGCTTGTTGACTTTAAAGGGAGTGCTTCAGGATGAAGTGCCATAAATGTCTTAAAAATTAAATAATTATCAAAATGGATAAAAAACATCTTAATGTCATTCATATATATAAACCAATTAGTTAAGTATGTCAAATCTACCAAAACGTGACAAAATCGTTCTGTAAATTAGAGTGGTAAACATGAAACAAAATCCCAATTCTAAAAATAGACAGCACTTAATACAAAATACTGTATGACGATTATTTTGAGTATTTCTGATTTGAAACAATTTTTACTACGTAAATAACAGATGAAATTGATATCAAAATAAAAGCATATGACCAATTTAATATGTCACAAAATATGTTGCCAATTTAAGCGTAAAATCTATTTTATTCTAACATAGTCTTGTAGCCCAAGTTAGGAAAGCCTTTTTAAATATATTATTTAAGTATGTTTAAGTAGATATCTTTTTTTTTTAATTTTGAAAAATCCTGTATATTCCCCCTTTCATGATAATAATTATGGTAAAGATTTTTTTCAAGAGGTTAAAAATAACAGGCTGGGTTTTTCCTGTGTGCCTCCATACTGTTTTCCCCTGTGTAAAGGCCCCCTGCCCCCCCCCCCCCCCCCCCCCCCCCCCCCCCTCTCGTGTACCTATGTGAATAAAGTATTAACGGTTAAAAGAAACCTAATTATGTATACTTGTTTGTGAAACATTGATCAAACATAAGATATTTTGTAAGACTCTTCAAAAAAAAAAAAAATCGGACATAAATAAATGCCCCCCCCCCCCCCCCCTTCTTAAAAATGCATCAACCCCAGGTGTGTTTATTTGTGGGAATATGGTATGGGTATGTTCTTGAAGATCTTAAAACACTTTAATGACATATAAAATACAGTCACATACTTTGTACCTGATTATACCTGTAGTATATAGAGCTTGGAGTATATCCACAGTTATGTATACATATTCTCTCATAGTGGTAATATTCTTCAAATTAGGAGGACATATAATATTGATTGATTGAATATTTAGCATCATTTTTATGCCATCGAGGGCTAACAGACAATAGGTTAACCTAACCACTGTTTCCTGGGATTAACCAGTACTCGATCACACCCCATCTCCACAAGTAGCTGATAACTTTCCCCCTTGAATCAGTGGTGGGAGACGAATGATAATGAGACACAATGTCGTACATGTATATAATCATCACGGAGTCTGTTGCCGGCTGGGGGATTCGAACACACGACCCCGGGATTGATAGTCAGACGCGTAACCGACTGAGCTAATCGGGCCCAATGCGGACATATAATAAAATAACCATATTCACGCTTTTTTATATATGAATGAGGTAAAGACATGGCAATACCATGTTTTAGATGTGGTGGTCTTGGTTTCAATTTATGGTTTTGGATTTTATTTCGGGGCTTGTATATCTTATAAAGAATCATCTACATGTTTATTATTGTCATTTTTTAGCTCATCTTTTTGAAAATAGTCATGACCACGGCGTCGTTGTTGTCGTCCACCGGTTCAAGTTTTATGTTTAGCTCAGCTTTTTTTCTTTTTCTGAATAAACTGCTCATGTTAACTGGTGACTAAACTTCATAAACAAGTCATATTATGTTGTAGAAACAACATAATTTTATATAGAAATAGCTAGCTTACCTAAATTTCCATACTTTGATCTCTAAAATCTTAGGTTAAAACTTTTTGTTTAGCACGGGTTTGATTTTTTTTTAATCTATTCTATTCTATTTTAAGTAATACTGATAACAATCAACTAAACAAAGTTTACATCACTGACCTTGACCTATTTTAACGACTAACAACTTGCATAATCTGGTTAAAGTTTCATGTTTTGCTACATTTTTACTCTGTTTCTGAACAAACTTCTTACGTCATAGTGACTAAACTTCATTTATGGACTTTAATAAAGACGAGCATCTGCCACCAATCGTGGTGCACTTGTTTCTCATTTTCATCCCCCGTCCAACTCAGTGATTCTGGCTGTTAACGAGTCTTAAAAACTCATTCAAACGATTCAGTCAAATGTTACTGGCAGTCTATGAAAAATAAATATAGTCCGAGACCAATTCTATGACATTTCTAACCGGACTAAAAAAGTTTTCAAAACGTATAGCCCGACTATTGTTGTGAGAAATGTACGTAGTTAATCTTTGCTGAAATTGAATAAAATTATGATAAAAAAATAAAAATTTAGAAAATGAAACTTACTGTAAATTTTAGGTCTTCCTTTATTTACTGACTATAAAAATTGAATTCAGACTATGTAATTTTGAAATCTCTCCAGAGAACTATAGTCCTCAAATGTTTTTGGCACAGACTGTACCTGTACCTGAAGAATGGTTGTGTAAATATTATGTTATAAATGTCAATGAAACTACATGTATATGCTGTATTACTGCAGCCAGTCTAAAATCATTATTACCTGATGATGCTTTTTTACATTTAAGTTTTTAAGTATTTAAGTATATACTTTTAATACGTTGATTAAATAGATGACTGTAATGTGTTGAAAGTCATATTATTATTAGTCCCATTAAAAAAAATAGGTTATACAGGGTAAGAAAAAAAGAGAAAAGTTCCTATCTGCTGCACTGTTGCTTGTCAGGATCTAGACAGACTGGAACTCGAGGGAAGACCTAACCCTCTAGTCTTAAAATAATGTTGTTGTTTTGTTGTATGGTGTTTAGTATCGTTTTCAACCATTGTTCAGTTATATCGCAACGGTGTTTATTTAAGGCAGTATTCTAAGTGCTGCCACACTGGAATATCATGCCATAGACACATTGTATGAGCCCCCACCTAGTCACATTACACCAACACGGTGCCAGTCAGACCTTGAACTATCCTCTAAATGCTGAGTGCCAAGCGAGGAAGATTCAGGTACCATTTTTCCACATGCCTGGCGAATGCTCTGCCACTAGACCACTGCTGCGGTAGTCAGAAAATATAGTTTGAACATTGATCATGTTTCAATGTGCCCAGCTTTTTATCATCATAAATTTCTTGGAATATAGTGAAACCTGTCTTAAGCAATCACTCAGGATAAAGACCAAAGATGGCCTCTTAAGGCAGGTGACTGCTTTATACAGGTTGATTTAAACTTGAATTATAAAAATCATAAATAGAAAATATGGCTGTTTAAGGCAAGTGTTTGCTTAATAGAGGTGACCACTAACACAGGTTTGACTACAAATAACACCCACATTTTTGCAGTTGTTTCTAAATCTGGAACTGCCTCAATTATTTCTCCAGATCCTCTCAGAGTGTCATTTGTACATATCACCCAGTTGCTATGGCAACACTGGTCACATGACTGTAATGACGAAAAAAAACTTATGACAAATTCAAGTCAGAGAGATATATAGAAAAATGTGGATGTGCTTGGAGTCTTGGACAAGTGTACTTGAAGTATTGGAAAAATAAGACATTGTGCAAGGCATTATTCTAATTGTATGTTTTTTCCCTGGATTTTTTTTTAGATTTCTCCATATGGCAGTTTGGAAGATGGGAGGTTTTATTGGATTTTATTAATAGATGAGTCCCCATCTTTGTCTGCAGGTACATTACACTAGTGTTATGATATTGGATGTTTCTTAAACATCCAACATACTGTTATTATTATTGGAATCATTCTATTTTTGGATAGGACATGCTATATTCTATTCAGCTGTGTTTTATTTATCTGTAATATTTAACATCAGACAATTACTGCAGAAAAATGCATTGATTTAAAACTATTCATTTTAAATAGTGGGACCCAGTTGGCTCAGGATAAAGAGCAGAGATGGCCCCTTAAGGCAGGTGGCTGCTTTATACAGGTTGAGATAAAATTATAAAGATTATAAAAATTATGAAATATTATCATTATAAATAGTGGGGCCCAGTTGGCTCAGTTGATAGCACACCTTATTATTAATTCAGAGGTGATGAGTTTGAATCTCCGATCGGCGACAGTCTATTTGATTATTGATGTATGAGTCACATTTTCATACATCTCTCCCCACTGATCAAAGTGAGAAAGTTATCAGATACTTGCAGAGATGGGAGTATTGGAGTACTGGTTAATCTTCCAGGATCCCAGACGGTATCATATCTGACTATCAATCCAGGGTCATGAGTACGAATCACCGCATGGTCACAATCTCCTTGATGATTGATATACGACATTGCGTCTCATTGTCAATCGTCTCTCTGGTTCAAGTGGGAAAAAGTTATCAGTAATACTTGCGGAGATGGATGTACCCAAATAATAGTTTAAAGTTTCAAGGAAAGAGTGTTAGGTGATCATCTGTTAGCCCTCGATGACATAAAAATGGTGCTAGATATTCAATTCAAATCATTGTAAATAGAAAATGGGACATAGTATTAGTCCTGCTTGACTGTATGAATGAATAACAACAATGTTGGTCTATGGATAGAGCATCTGCCATGCATGCCTGGGTTTGATCCCCGCCCAGGTCATTATAACCAAATGGTACTGAAGTAGACACCATTGCAAAGTAACTGAAATATTTTTGAAAGCGATTCTAAACAACATACAACAAACAACAAGTGTATGGATAAAATATATAGGTTATCATGCATCAGAATCAACATTTGTTAATGTTACCACATTACATATCATACTAAAATATATCTTTGAAATATTTAGAAGTTTTATGTTGAATGATTAAATGATAACAAGGAATTGTAAGGCCTAAATTAAAAAACAGTGTGGTTCTGGTATCCCGACCATCCTTATTATTTCCCGCCGACTCTAAACATTTATTCGGAATTTCCCTTGAAAAAAAAAAAATTGTTCCCAGTGGCGACAGTTCTGCTGTATTGTAGGCCTTTAGCTTTTTATACTAGATCGCCGGAAGTGCACTGCCAGAAGTGCACCACAAGAAGTGATCATAGGAACGATAGCAGCAACATTGCAGCCTCCAGCAAGAGCTGCCTCGCCATCGTGTATGACAAGTGTGTCCACATACAGACATAACATATACTCATAGAAAACTGATAGAATTGACATCGCAAAATAAATAATTTAAAATAAATAAATAATTTACCTACCTACCTTATTTTGTATTTCCATGTAATAGGAACAACACTTTTAATTAATTTAGATGTTATTTCACTCATTGAAACAGACTTAACATACATTGCACGTTTACTTAGTAAACTTGGTAGTAATTAATAAAATAATCTGATTTGATGGATTACATTTATACATCAAGGGGTTCTCTGTGACTGAGTAGTCAAAAACGCCTTAAACACTAATCTCTCACAGAAGAGGTCGTAGGTTCGAGCCCCATCTGGTTCAAAAACTGTATGTGTTACCTGTGAAAGGATGGTGGTTCTACTCAAATTCATTCTGAGGTTTATCTCTTCCTGTAAAACAGGATATGCCATATATAACCTGAAATGTTTTGAAAAAGGTGCGAAACCCATTTGATCAATCATTCATGCACCAAAATGAGAAAACACATACAAAGTGAGTTAAGATTTTAAGTAAAATGGACCTTTGCCAGATATTGTTTCAGAATGTTTTAAGCTCTGGGGGCATATCATTTCTAATATTCAGCACTGTTTTTAAATGTAGAAGAGTGAAGTTCAAATTTATTTTTTGGGGGTTTTAGGGGAATGGGGGATGAGTCCCTTTCATAGGGGAAAATGGCATTTCAATGTCAAAAACGTGGAAAAGAACGAAACAATGCAAATTGTAAGACAGTTTACAGGACATTATGATGATTTCAATTTTCATTTTCATATAAAAAAGAAGTTCTAATTTGAAGGAACATTTTTTCTAACTTTAGAGGAAAAAAGCCACATGTTTTGGCGTGGGAAATGGCACCAAATTTCCGCATCAAAAAGGGGCAAAAAAAACAAACCCACTCAACTTTGTATCTTATTTTTAGTTGCATAAATTAATTAATTTGACTTGAATAGAAGCTGAATAACAAAATACATGAACTAAAACAAATTTTTCACTCTGAGGTTGCAAGTTTGAGCCCATTTGAGTCCAAAAACTTTTTGTGAGAAAATTTTACATTTACTTGCGAAAGGATGATGGTTCTTCTTGGATTATGTTTATACTAACTTATTTTTGAGACTTCTCCACAGGCTATTTAAGCACAGGGGCACCCCAGCACTTGACTATCAGAAATCCCTTAGCGCTTGAATTCTTTAACAAAATTTTGCTAAAGCTGACTTTCCTGTAAATCATTATTTTACATTACATATCTTTTCTCATGTTAATGTCGAAAATGAAACTTACTGAATATGATGACTTTAACTGATTAATACAAGATAAATTAATGAAATATATTTCAATGATTTCCTTACGCAGCTCTTGAAAATGTGTTGAAGGTGCATGTATATGCACTCTTACCCCAGCGCTTGCATTTCTTCCTGTGGAGATTGAATCCTGTAATTTTGCTTGTTTTCCAAGTAGTAAGCTCAGAGCTTATTTGAACAGCTCTCAAGCCTGGTTCCTGAGTAGAACCATGAGTACTGAGTGTTGGTTTGGATGAAGATTGAACCCACAACCTCTACCATAATTGGCCAATATTCTCTCCACTGGACAACTGCCCTGCTTACTCCTTTCTCCTGCAGGGATAAATTTTAAATAAATTTCAAAAAAAAGTTTTTTTTCTGAAATAAACCTCAACATTTTATATTTAGCACCTTAATTTTTTTTTTTAAAAAAAATGCAGAGAAAAAAAAAACAGAAAAAAACCCCAGCCTGGGCTGGGGATGATACATGTAGTGGCAAGTAAGTGTGTATTCTGTATTGTTTCCTTAGACTAAGCATACAGTCTCACTATAATTTCTATTGGAAATTTAAATGTTAATACCAATATTTCAAATCGTGATTATGTGACAATAGGGTGGTAGTCGTAAAAAAGAAAACTTTGCAGTCGTGTCAGTTTTTATTAAAGGTATTATAACCAGTGGTGTCTGTCAATACTAACTTCTATATCTGTGTACGAAAGTGGATTGGTAAAAAAATGTGGATTTGAGGATAACAATGAGATGACTGTAAATCTTTATAAAATAATTGGTTTAATTTACAACATTTATAGCGAAGTAGGTGAACTTATACGGACTGCATATTCCTTGAGTATCTGAGTTAATGTGATAAAAAAACTGTGTTAAATATCTTAGTTTATACGGTGAATTTTGTTAAATAACTGAGTTTATACGGTGAATTTTGTTAAATATCTGAGTTAATGTGATAATTTGTGTAAAATATCTGAGTTTATGTGATTATTTGTGTTTTTTATCTGAGTTTATGTGATTAAAAAAATGTTTTAATTATCTGAGGCTATATGATAAATAATTTAAGTTTTTTTATAAATTTTTCTTTTAGCAAACTATACTATAATCATATATTTTTATCATAGTAAGACTGTAACAACATCAGAAACATCTTGGGATCATTTCATTTAACAGATTTTTAGATTGTTTAATATTAAAGACCGTCTTTGTCAATATAAAATTATAGATATTTATCTTTGCTTCGGCATTAAAATACATAAAAACCAAAAAGACAACTGATCAATTATTGATAATTCTAACACCCTTAAGAAATTTCCTTGATTCCAATGGTTGGTGCTCATGATCGATGTCACAAATATTTTGAACAGTTTGGCAATTTAAGTTTGATTTTTTTCCAAAAACTACTTTTATAGCGCTCTATTAATTTTGCTGATATGCCGAATTTCACCAAAACGTTAACATTAGGTTTGATTAACAACTCGCTTGAATAACTTGGTTCAGCGAGCAAATATTAATGATAAAATGTACAAGTGCGTTAGAATTATATAAAGGTTTTAAAAGTATACTGTAATTTTGAAATTTGAAACCGTATATGAGGTTTTTTAATGATCACAAATTTGTTTTAATGACTTAACCCAATATAAAAGGTCATTGGAACATCATTTAAGCTCATAATCTTTACGTGAAGCACGTGGTCCAGTGGTAGGGCATCTGACCCAGGTTCATGGGTTTGATCCTCTGCCAGGACTATGTATTGTAACCTTGAGCAAGATACTTCATCTTCTTAAAGCTTAGTACTAGGTAGTTGGGTCTATCCAGGAAAAGTTCGAGCGTGATTTGTCTGAAGTTGTAAGAACTTGTTTCACAATCGATGTAAAATACATAAGTTTAAGGAGTGATTTTTTTTTGTAACAGCATATAATTTTATATCATGAATACAAACTGACAACATTATTTTTATACTTTCTGTATTAAAAGTATTTTACATGTTCTTTGGATAATATATTTCAGAGGCCCATTTAAGGTATTTTGGCAGTATGTTACTCCCATGATTTAGCTGTTATATATTTATACCTCTTAATTCTTAGCTCGCCGGGACAAAGTCCAAGGTGAGCTATTGCCATGATCCCGACGTCGTCGTCTGTTGACACCCAGGTTAAACTTTTGCATTTAAGTTTGAGATATCTATGTAACCACTCATTGGGTGTGAATGAAACTTTGCATGTGTGTTCACCATCATCACAAGAACCATAACTCTGGATTGTATTTTGGCACAGTTATGACCCTTTTTGGACTTTGACACCCAGGAGCGAGCTTTGTTGTCTTCTGAAAACTCTTGTTAGAATTAGAGATAATACCCCTTGCCTTAGTGGTTAGCTTACTCCTTCCAAATATCTTTAATAAAGACCTGTATAAAGGTATAATTTTACAGTACAAGGCAAACGAAATAAAAATAAATTATATAATTTAAATCATGCAAGTAAGCAAGAATTTTAACAGAAATAAATTGAATCTGACTGCAATGAATCTTTGATCGTATGCCTATTTACTACATCACCATAAATCTTGAAATAGCATTACCCCCACCTTTTCAATTTTGGGGGTTAAAAATTAACCCACTCTTCAATAAAAATGTACGTGGCTCTTTGTTGATTTATTAGTACACTACCTTAAAAGGTATATCAATATTCTATGGAAATAGTTTGTATTTTGTGATTTCTTAAAGTCATCTTTATATATAAAATAATTTTGTACAATAAATTGTTGTATGTTACATGCCGCATGATTTCAAGTATCCAATGGATACGGCTCTATTATGATAATTTCTTCTTTGGTTTTATATATTGCTTTATCAGTTACCTATATATAGTTACATGATAACACTGTCGTAAATTTAAAAGGAGTTTTCATTTGAAATCTCTTATCGTCATTTTATGCAGTTGCCTGTTCAGAAATATTGACTTTATATATTATTAACTACTCGTAACCACGTTGTGTTTTATTAGATATCATAGCAAATATATGATACCACAAGTAATTTCATTTTAAAATCTTCATCACAATTTGAATTGACCTGGAAAGAGATCTTTGCAGACATTCATAATTTATCAATAAAAAATATTTTGAAAAGAGATTTTATTTTATTGATAAACAAATTGGATAAAATGGACTTAAGAAATTAAAGTGTCTCGGAGATTAAGTGAACCTTAACAAAAACGGATTATTGAAATATTATCATGTTGAATCTAAATAATTATACAATTCTAGTGAATTTACAATATGACTTTAAAAAAAACATTATCGTTGAGGTAGTGATAAGATTTCTCTCTAAGAATGAACATACATGTTATAGGCTGATCCAGTATGCCTGACCCGGTTAGCTCAGGCGGTAGTGTGTTTGGCTATAAATCTAAGGTACTTGATTTTGAATCCCTGCCAGGTCACAATCTTTGTGGATGATTGATTTACAACATTGCTCTCATTGTTATTCCTCTCTCACCTCTAATTAAGTAATTCAAGTGGGAAAGTTATCAGTTATTCATGGAGATATTATGTGTGCCCAAGTACTGGTTAACGTTCTGGGATCCCAAGGAAGAGTGGTTAGGTTGACAGAATATTCAAACAAACAGGCTGATCCAGGATATTTAGTGAGGAAGGGTCCAGTGTGGGATCCAGGATAATCAGTGAGGGAGGGTCTAGTGTGGGATCCAGGATATTCAGTGAGGGAGGGTCTATTGTGGGATCCAGAATATTCAGTGAGGGAGGGTCTAGTGTGGGATCCAGGATATTCAGTGAGGGAGGGTCTATTGTGGGATCCAGAATATTCAGTGAGGGAGGGTTTAGTGTGGGATCCAGGATATTTAGTGAGGAAGGGTCTAGTGTGGGATCCAGGATATTCAGTGAGGGAGGGTCTATTGTGGGATCCAGAATATTCAGTGAGGGAGGGTCTAGTGTGGGATCCAGGATATTTAGTGAGGAAGGGTCTAGTGTGGGATCCAGGATATTCAGTGAGGGAGGGTCTATTGTGGGATCCAGAATATTCAGTGAGGGAGGGTCAAGTGTGGGATCCAGGATATTTAGTGAGGAAGGGTCCAGTGTGGGATCCAGGATATTCAGTGAGGGAGGGTCTAGTGTGGGATCCAGGATATTTAGTGAGGAAGGGTCCAGTGTGGGATCCAGAATATTCAGTGAGGGAGGGTCTGTTGTGGGATCCAGAATATTCAGTGAGGGAGGGTCTAGTGTGGGATCCAGGATATTTAGTGAGGAAGGGTCTAGTGTGGGATCCAGGATATTTAGTGAGGAAGGGTCCAGTGTGGGATCCAGGATATTTAGTGAGGAAGGGTCCAGTGTGGGATCCAGGATATTTAGTGAGGAAGGGTCCAGTGTGGGATCCAGGATATTCAGTGAGGGAGGGTCTGTTGTGGGATCCAGAATATTCAGTGAGGGAGGGTCTGTTGTGGGATCCAGAATATTCAGTGAGGGAGGGTCTAGTGTGGGATCCAGGATATTTAGTGAGGAAGGGTCTAGTGTGGGATCCAGGATATTTAGTGAGGAAGGGTCCAGTGTGGGATCCAGGATATTTAGTGAGGAAGGGTCCAGTGTGGGATCCAGGATATTTAGTGAGGAAGGGTCCAGTGTGGGATCCAGGATATTCAGTGAGGGAGGGTCTGTTGTGGGATCCAGAATATTTAGTGAGGAAGGGTCCAGTGTGGGATCCAGGATATTTAGTGAGGAAGGGTCCAGTGTGGGATCCAGGATATTCAGTGAGGGAGGGTCTGTTGTGGGATCCAGAATATTCAGTGAGGGAGGGTCTATTGTGGGATCCAGAATATTCAGTGAGGGAGGGTCTGTTGTGGGATCCAGAATATTCAGTGAGGGAGGGTCTAGTGTGGGATCCAGGATATTCAGTGAGGATATTCAGTGAGAGAGGGTCCAGTGTGGGATCCAGAATATTTAGTGAGGAAGGGTCCAGTGTGGGATCCAGGATATTTAGTGAGGAAGGGTCCAGTGTGGGATCCAGGATATTCAGTGAGGGAGGGTCTGTTGTGGGATCCAGAATATTCAGTGAGGGAGGGTCTAGTGTGGGATCCAGAATATTCAGTGAGGGAGGGTCTGTTGTGGGATCCAGAATATTCAGTGAGGGAGGGTCTAGTGTGGGATCCAGGATATTCAGTGAGGGAAGGTCCAGTGTGGGATCCAGGATATTCAGTGAGGGAAGGTCCAGTGTGGGATCCAGGATATTCAGTGAGGGAGGGTCTAGTGTGGGATCCAGGATATTCAGTGAGGGAAGGTCCAGTGTGGGATCCAGGATATTCAGTGAGGGAGGGTCCAGTGTGGGATCCAGGATATTCAGTGAGGGAAGGTCCAGTGTGGGATCCAGGATATTCAGTGAGGGAGGGTCCAGTGTGGGATCAAGGATATTCAGTGAGGGATATTTAGTGAGAGAGGGTCCAGGGTGGGATCCAGGATATTTAGTGAGGGAGGGTCTAGTGTGGTATCCAGGATATCAGTGAGGGAGGGTCCAGTGTGGGATCCAGGATATCAGTGAGGGAGGGTCTAGTGTGGTATCCAGGATATCAGTGAGGGAGGGTCCAGTGTGGGATCCAGGATATTCAGTGAGGGAGGGTCCAGTGTGGGATCCAGGATATTCAGTGAGGGAGGGTCCAATGTGGGATCAAGAATATTCAGTGAGGGAGGATTTATTGTGGGATCCAGAATATTCAGTGAGGGAGGGTCCAGTATGGGATCCAGGATATTTAGTGAGGGAGAGTCTATTGTGGGATCCAGGATATTTAGTGAGGGAGGGTCTATTGTGGGATCCAGAATATTCAGTGAGGGAGGGTCCAGTATGGGATCCAGGATATTTAGTGAGGGAGGGTCTATTGTTGGATCCAGAATATTCAGTGAGGGAGGGTCCAGTATGGGGTACAGGATATTAAGTGAAGTAGTGTCCATTGTTGGATCCAGGATATTTAGTGAGGGAGGGTCTATTGTGGGATCCAGATATTCAGTGAGGGTGTCCATTGTGGGATCCAGGATATTTAGTGAGGGAGGGTCTATTGTGGGATCCAGGATATTTAGTGAGGGAGGGTCTATTGTGGGATTTAGGATATTCAGTGAGGGAGGGTCTATTGTGGGATCCAGAATATTCAGTGAGGGAGGGTCCAGTGTGGGATCCAGGATATTTAGTGAGGGAGGGTCTATTGTGGGATCCAGGATATTTAGTGAGGGAGGGTCTATTGTGGGATCCAGGATATTCAGTGAGGGTGGGTTCATTGTGGGATCCAGGATATTCAGTGAGGGAGGGTCCAGTGTGGGATCCAGGATATTTAGTGAGGGAGGGTCTATTGTGGGATCCAGAATAATCAGTGAGGGAGGGTCTGTTGTGGGATCCAGGCTATTCAGTGAGGGTGGGTTCATTGTGGGATCCAGAATATTCAATGAGGGAGGGCCCATTTGAGGGATCCAAGATATTTAGTGAATGAGGATCCATTGTGGGACCAAGGATATTTAGTGAGGGAGGGTCTATTATGGGATCCAGGATATTTAGTGAGGGAGGGTCTATTGTGGGATCCAGGATATTTAGTGAGGGAGGGTCTATTATGGGATCCAGGATATTTAGTGAGGGAGGGTCTATTGTGGGATCCAGGATATTTAGTGAGGGAGGGTCTATTTTGGAATCAGGATATTTAGTGAGGGAGGGTCTATTGTGGTATCCAGAATGTTTAGTGAGGGGGGGTTTATTGTGACAGTTGGATCAAGGATATTTAGTGAGGGAGGGTCTATTGTAGTATCCAGAATGTTTAGTGAGGGAGGGTTTATTGTGGCAGTGGGATCCAGGATATTGAGTGAGGGAGGGTTTATTGTGGGATCCAGGATATTTAGTGAGGGAGGGTTTATTTTGGAATCCAGGATATTTAGTGAGGGAGGGTCTATTGTGGTATCCAGAATGTTTAGTGAGGGAGGGTCTATTGTGGTATCCACAATGTTTAGTGAGGGAGGGTTTATTGTGACAGTGGGATCAAGGATATTTAGTGAGGGAGGGTCTATTGTGGTATCCAGAATGTTTTTAGAGGGAGGGTTTATTGTGACAGTGGGATCCAGGATATTTAGTGAGGGAGGATCTTTATTTTATATAATAGTATGTGTGCAGATCCTTAATTTTAATTTTATACAGTTAATGGGCATAATTCATAGCTAAGGTGATGAATGTTGTACTTGGTTGTACCTGGTCATACTTGGTTGTACTTGGTTGCACTTGGTCATACTTGGTTGTACTTGGTCATACTTGGTTGTACTTGGTTGTACTTGGTCGTACTTGGAACTGCTGCTGACAAGCTGAATACACTATTTATTCTTGATGCAAATTTTATCTGATCCTTGAAACCTGTTTCTGCTGGTTTTGTGTTGCATGCAGTTCAGTTTAGTTACCTGTAAATATAATTCCAGATGATTAAAATTGAACGTGATTTGTCATAAGTTGCCTGACCCAGGAGTTAAAGGTGCAAGGGTTCAAGTCACACCCATCTGAGTTCTCTCCATCGTTCAAACTGTCTGCAGTGGTTTTATTTGCTGATTGCCTTTGCCAAAATGTGTTTTCTCTCCCTAATTTGAAATTTTAAATTCCGTTAAAATTAAAAGAAAGTGTGTTTTTTAATGGAATTGAATGCCACTTTAACAGTTGAAAACAGTTAAGAACAGGGATGTTGACCTGTTAACTCTTTTAAACATACATTATTAACATTATTATTTGCTTTGTTTTGATTTTCCCTCCATTTTCATCATTTTCAACATTCACAATATCCCCCATTCCCCTCAAAATCCCCCAAAACAACAACAGTTTGTTTATGTAACATGCATATATAGAAAGGGTGCACAATTCAGTTAACACATATATTATATTAATCCAAGTTTTAGGTGTCGGTTAGACCTTGGTCACAGGAACTTATTTTACATTTTTTTCACAGATGATGGATCCAGGAATACAAAGATAAGACAACTCTAGCTTACTTGTCATGTCTGACACGGAGAACACAAGTCTGATGTCTCAGGGCGGGCATGACACTGGTGGTAATGGTGGCACGACGAGGAAAAAACAACCACCGCCAGACTGGGGGAAGTTTGGCTTGAGTCAGGAACCAGCCAAAGTTCCATACAATGCAGCTACCGGGGGAGAAGAAGGATACCAGCATACAGACGCTGGTAACAAAAATGAACTCTTCCAAGAAGATCAGGTAGAGTTGTCTTGCATTGTTTAACAAAATAATAAAAATCCAGGAGTCCTGAATTTGATCTAAACCTGGGGTGAGATAGTAATTTCTTGCATACCGGACAAGGATTTCCTCGTATTTTCACTGGGTACAGAATTTTCACCTTGCACCCCTCCACGCGCTCATCCTACCCTGCTGTGACGTTGGAACAATTTATGATGTGACATATTAAAACATTGGCGTATTATTGTATACTTTTATATTGTCCCTGTTGTTTTCTATAGAGGACGAGCGTGCAGTATTTTAAATGGTATATTGCATGCATTGATATTGCATGGAAACTTTAGCCCATGCAATGGAAGTAGGAACTACTTTCGCAATCTTATCAAAGAACTTACAATTTAAATAAAAAATATTAATTTGATTACATATTTATTTTGACCCAAGAATAAAATACAATTAGACACTACATCTCATTGATTGGAATAATTCTGACACAATTGACAGTTATGAAAGTTATTTCTATGCCGGACGTGACGTCAACGCAGCATTGAATTGGGAAATGACATTATATGAAAGTATACAGTAAAATGGTAAGCTCATATTCCTCTGCCAAAACAACTCGCCCCAACTAATATTTATCCATACACGTTCAGTAACCTGTAATATATTTGATTTGACGTCTTAAAAGCCATCGTGATGAAATTTAAAGTAAGTATTCAATATGTTTGGTATGCAAGAAAAATAATCTTTTTAGTTCAGATCTAATTTCCATCCCTTTCCCTTGGAATGAAATTTTCTATCCAAATCTCCATCCCATGTAAGATTCTTATACTCTAACCCGGATAAAATTACAGAAACTATGGTAGAAGGCCAATTTCTTCATCACACCATGTTTTGTATTTCAGAATTTGTCCCAGAAACTATGGTGGAAGGCCAATGTCTTCATCACGCCATGTTTTTTATTTCAGAATTTGTACCAGAAACTATGGTGGAAGGCCAATTTCTTCATCACCCCATGTTTTGTATTTCAGAATTTGTCCCAGAAACTATGGTGGAAGGCCAATGCCTTTATCACGCCATGTTTTGTATTGCAGAATTTGTCCCAGAAACTATAGTGGAAGGTCAATTTCTTCATCATGGCATGTTTTGTATTTTAGATTTTGTCCCAGAAACTATGGTGGAAGGCCAATGCTTTCATCACGCCATGTTTTGTATTGCAGAATTTGTCCCATAAACTATGGTGGAAGGCCAATGCCTTTATCACGCCATGTTTTGTATTTCAGAATTTGTCCCAGAAACTTTGGTGGAAGGCCAATGCCTTTATCACGCCATGTTTTGTATTGCAGAATTTGTCCCAGAAACTATGGTGGAAGGCCAATGCCTTTATCACGCCATGTTTTCTATTGCAGAATTTGTCCCAGAAACTATGGTGGAAGGCCAATTTCTTCATCACGTCGTGTTTTGTATTGCAGAATTCGTCTCAGAAACTATGATGGAAGGCCAATGCCTTTATCACGCCATGTTTTGTATTTCAGAATTTGTCCCAGAAACTCTGGTGGAAGGCCAATTTCTTCATCAGTGAGCCAATCTTGTTTGGCACTTGGGACGGCGTCTTCACATCTTGTATGATCAATCTACTGGGTGTCGTAATATTTCTGCGTATTGGCTGGATAGTGGTAAGATGGAGTCATAGTCATTAAATAAAACTATAACAAGCTGGACACTGGTCAGTGGTGTTGCGGATAGAGGGTTGACTACTCATACCATAGAGGTCAATGGTTTAATCCCCAGCTCAACTCAGTGGTCTCTGAAAAACAACAAGAGCACTGGATCAAACCAGAAAACAGACTTGAGAGCAAGTTTTGATAGCTCTGTCCTAAAATGAATTGGTATAAAATAAATAATATTATATTGATATCTATTTATCTGGTCCATTGTTAACACTTTCACTAAATTTGCTTGTTTATTCATACCTGATGGGCACCTGATGTGCAACCTGTAGAATCAGGGTAAATTAATTCATGGTTTTAATCGAGCTTTTCCAGAATATTCATATGTTAGTTTAAAAACTTTGTTAAATTATTTAATGAGGATATGATACCCATAACTCCTTGTCTGGGCCTCTAGACTTTGTAATCAATTAAACATTAACCTTTCTCTATTTATTGGTGATTTGTATTTCCAGGGCAACGCTGGTATCAGTTTGTCCATATTGACCATCCTGCTGGCTGTACTGGTCACTCTGATTGTGGCACTCAGTGGTATAGGTGTGTGTGAGAGATGCCACATGGAGAGTGGAGGAGTCTACTTCCTTATATCTCATGTACTAGGGGCCAGGATAGGGGGCAGCATTGGGGTCATATACTGTTTTGCACAGGTAGGTGTGGTGTATTCTTCCTTATATCTGGTGTACTAGGGGCCAGGATAAGATATGCACAGAAACTGTAAAATAATTTTTTCTTCAACCTTTGACATTTATTGATTTATTTGAATGGGGTTTAATGCCATTTTCAACATATTTGAGGTTATATATGGCATATCCAGTTTTACTGGTAGAGGAAGACCTCAGTCTGAGTTGGACTGAGTAGGGCTACCATCCAGTAACTGGCAAACTTTCTCACATAAAGTTTTTGGAGTGAGCGGGACTTGAACCTATGACCTTAGTGGTGAGAGGTAAGTGATCTTGAGATGGCGCCTATGACCACTTGGCCACAGAGGACCTTCATTTATTTAGCATTAATTTTATCTCAGTTTGTAACCATAATATTTGTCTATCTATCTTCCATATAGCCAAACCCCTTGCGAGGACATAGGCTTTGAAGTGCATCAACTGACAAAGAGAGAAAAAGAATAAAAGCATAAAAGAGATAACATACAGGTTGTTTTTTATAAGCAGAGCAGGTTTCTAGGGGGATGCATGTTCAACCTGGCACACTGCCTGTATGAACGGATCTGACTCTAGAGAGACAATATTTCCAGGGAGTGAGATCTGTTGGATAAAAGTGTGAGGGAAGAATGAAAATTTCAGGAAAGACAGAATTTGTTTGGATTTGTCTACAGCCAGAGAATGGCATAGACGGCTTGTTCTTTGGGATAAGAAAAGCTTCAGATAGACTTGCGACTTGGTTAGGTGCAGTCCTTGAATTGTTAAAAGACTTTTACAATTTGAGCTTGTGTGTCATCTAGTGTTATGATGTAATATGATTAAAAAAGCTTATGGATATATAAATATACAGTTACATGCGTTTATAGAATATACAATGTAATAATAAAATTATGAAAATATGTTTATGTGTAATTTTAGTCTGTGAGTTGCTCCTTGTCGGTGATGGGATTTGGAGAGTCCATCATGGGCCTTACTGGCCAGGACAACAAGTGGATTGCCAAAGGTGTGGCCATAGCTCTTGTCATCTTGTTGCTAGGTAAGATGGAGGATATTTTTTGCATGCGGGTAAATAGGATTCTTTAAATAAATATCATAATGAATATTTTAACCTCTACCCCTAAACACTATTAAGATGCTTAGCAAAGTTTGTTAAATGGAAAACTCCAAGCAATTCATTGGCAATGATATAACACTGGGTTAATATCAAAAATATGTCATGGATTTATTAAACTTCTGCATCATGAATTTTATCATGTCAATGCATTCATTTCTGTTGATAAATGCCTGCCTGATAAACATAGGTTTATCACGTCAGTGCAAGTTTATCAGGCACATGACGTCATAATGTATAATTAAACATTTAGACCATGAGGGAACTTCTTTTAATCCTACTTCAAATGAATAAAAAATGAGATAGAAATATTGACATGATAAATAGAATGCCCTTGTCTTATGTTATCAACTTTATCAGGTTTGGCATGTTTTTTTCTAAGCTTCACCTGATAAAGCTGATAATATCAGACACTAACATGGTATTCTCATTCTCAAATTGAGCACACTATTTGAGTTTAAGTAAAATAATGGACTTACATATTTTTGTGAAATCGGGGCAGACTGTTTTATAGCCCAGTTTGGTCCAAAAAATGACTGTGAGAAAGCTTGCCAGTTACTTGCGGTAGGCCACTCCGGGTCTACACATATTCATGTTTGTGGTGTTACAGTCGTCATACAATAGTGAAACACAACGCATACCTGATTTGCACATTTATATGTTAAAATTCACACCGTTTACTATTACTGCTGTTTCAGGTATAAATGTAGCCGGTGTAAAGTGGGTTATACGGCTGCAGCTCGTACTTCTGTTTCTATTGTTCCTGTCTGTTATGGACTTCTTGGTCGGATCATTTGTACACACCGATCCAGGTAAGTTGATTTGATGGGGATTCAGATATTTTCATAATTTTGATTTTTGTTAAAAAAAATCAACAAGAAAATTGTACTCATTATTATTTATGTAGATGATTTTGGTGATTTCTCAATGTCATTCAAACGAGCTGGGGATTAACCCAGTAACATCTAAAGTGATTGGCTAACACTATCCACTGCACTACCGCTCCGCTTAAGTTATCAAAATTGTCACAGGATGAAGTCTAGTTGAACATATTGTCACTTTCTGGTACATCAACTTTCTTGCAATTATGAACCTTTCATTATTTTTCAATTTTATTTATTTAAATTTTTAAACAACGGTCAAGGTCATACTTTAATGTAAACAACATGAAATTGCGTGTCTAGTCTGAAACGTCATTCCATTATTCTTGATATTCAGTCCATTACTCTTGATATTCATGGATACATTTAAATCGCTATCTATTATAAAATATATTGTTATTTTCACGGACCATTTGTGGGGCATGTGACACTTACAAGTGACATTTCTTGTTTTAATCACTCATCATAATATATATGTTTCCATTTGATACTTAACAGACCATGGTGTGACGGGTTATCTTGAAGTCAACTTCCGCAACAACTCGGGCCCAGACTTCATGGAGGGAGAGAGCTTTTTCTCCATCTTTGGTTTGTTTTTTTCCACGGTAACGGGAATACTAGCTGGCATCAACATGAGCGGTGACCTCCGCGAACCATTCCATAATATACCTAGAGGGACCTTGGCTGCATTGGGTGTATCGTAAGTGCCAAATCCTCCAAAGCATGATGAAACTGATATTTGAATTGGAGTGGTCAACTTGAAACAAAATCCTCATTCTAAAAATAGACTGCACTTAAATACTGATTGACAACTTTCACATCGTCATTTGGACTCTTTCTAAGATAAACAATATAACTACATGTAAACCTGTGTAATGGATGAAATTGAAACCAAAATGAAATAGTGTGACTCATTAAATACGTCACAAAAAAGGTTGCAATTTTAAGAGGGAAGTCTATTTTAGTCTAACCTAGGCGTGTAGCCCAAGTTAGGAAATCTTTGTTCAATATATAATTCTGACAAGTTTGAATAAGTATCCTTTTAGCAAAACAGGGCCAGTGAGTATATTTATATAGATATGCTTAATTGGAAAAAAATGTTTTAGCCATTTTAAATTTTTTGAAAATCCTTATACATGCATATTCCCTTTAAAGGGAATTTATCAGGATTTTTCAAACTTTTAAAATTGGCTAAAAACATTATTTCTCAATATATCATGCTTATATATACTTACTGACCCCACATTGTCAAAAGCATACGTATATATTCACTTAAGTCTCAATCGTCTGGTTGTGTGGAATTGAAGCCCAGGTCCTGTTTTTAACCCTTCTATCTTTAATATACCACTGTTTACTCAAATATTTTTATTTTCAAATAATTCAGTATGGTGTCCTGGTACCAATTTAACAGCTCTGTTAAATCCACAGAGGGTTTGATAGCCTTGCTAGACTATGAAAGGGATTCTGTTAACACCCTGGGATTTTGAAAGATGGGATTTTGATATACACTTGTACAGAATTATGTTTTCTATTACAATCTTAAAACACAATTATATATAAGTGTTTCTTAGTTGAGGGAATCAGTTGTGGGTACCAAATCTAGTGTTTGTCGTAACTGTTCACAACATTTAAACTGATTTTGGTAACAACTTTATTTGCTTAGTAAAATATTTGTTAAAATAAAAAAAAAAATGTGTGATTTTACATATTATAAGAGGTAAATATGCCCTTAATATTTACTTTATTGATTATTACAGTGTGTAATTTACATACCTTATATTTCTGGACATTTAGTGATTATTACAGTGTGTAATTTACATACCTTATATTTCTGGACATTTAGTGATTATTACAGTGTGTAATTTACATACCTTATATTTCTGGACATTTAGTGATTATTACAGTGTGTAATTTACATACCTTATATTTCTGGACATTTAGTGATTATTACAGTGTGTAACTTACATACCTTATATTTCAGGACATTTAGTGGTTATTACAGTTTGTAATTTATATACCTTATATTTCAGGACATTTAGTGATTATTACAGTGTGTATTTTACATACCTTATATTTCAAGACATTTAGTGATTATTACAGTGTGTAATTTTCATATCTTACATTTCAGAGCATTTAGTGGTTATTACAGTTTGTACTTTACTTACCTTATATTTCAGGACATTTTTATATATATCCTTCACGTTGGTTCTTGGTGCCACATGTACAAGAATGTACCTGCAACAAGACTACATGATATCGGAGAAGGTATGCTTGATCTTGTTACCAGTTACATGTATGTATTATAGTTATTGTTGTATGGTATTTAGTGTCAATTTCAACAATTTTTCAGTTATATCGCAATGTTGTCTACTTGAGACAGTACTCTGAGCACTGCCACATGCAGACACATGATATGATACCCCACCTAGTCACATTATACTGACAATGGGCCAGCCAGACTTGGACCTATCTTCTAATTGCCAAGCACAAAGCGAGGAAGCTTCTAGTATCATTTTTACAGTCTTGGTATGACTCGGCTAGGGATCGAAACAATGACCTTCCTCATGTGAGGCAGATGCTATACTGTTAGACCACGATGGGGTGATTATGTTATGGGGATCTACTGTGTATATTCTATATTGAGGTCCAGGGGTAGTGCATGAGATCAAATATCGTGAGATCGTGGGTTTGATTGTCCGCCACGGCTGTGTAGTGTTGTTAAGTAAGAAACTTTACCCGCACATGCTCAATACTGGGTTATCCCTGGAAAACTTTGCGTTATTTGTCTTAAGGTCTCACTTAAGAATTACCTCCCTTACATGACAGTAGCAAGATTCTTTCGCCCAAGAAATTAGAGCTGTGTAAAGCCGTTGGGCAATTTTTTTTGTTAAAAATGCATAAAATGTCATATTTCTTTGTGCATATGGGAACATTGGAACATTTTCATGATTTCTGCCAAGTTTGGATGACATTGGTCGTTTGATGAAGCTATAACAAATTAAAGATGTGTAGTGATACACTGCTACAAATGGGCACAATTGTCAAAAATGAAGGGGTGCCATCAAACCATTGAAATTGTAAAAAAGCAACCTGGTCAGCCCCATGTTTTTTTCTGCATAATTGGACCAACAGAGGACTATCTATGGGAACAAGGCACTTTTAGAACCATTGGTAATGTATCCAGTGTTCCAGAAGTGTTTGTCTCTTTATGTAGAACTGTACAAAATTAATTGTTGTGCGAGACATTAAGTTGTAAGAAATTGTTCCACAATCGATGTAAAAGAAATAAATTTAAATCCCAAAACTATTGTATTCATTGAACACAAATGCTATGACCGTTATATTTTTATTTGTAGCATAAACCCATGGTTTTATATATTTGTTAAAATCCTGTCCCACTCTGGTGCTTCAAATATTTTTAAATGAAAAACTTTAAGAATCTTATCCACTGAAAAGACTTTGCTATAAATTGATATTTAGCATAAAGCATAAGGTTTAAGGACCCTATCAGATGTGTTTGACGTTAAAGTCATATTTTGTGTCGCCCTGTGTGTTCAAACTTTAACAAAAAATCTTCTACTTTGAAATTATAATTGTGAGAGTGCTTCTTTTGTGGCAATAACTACTTTATATCTGGCACAAAAATTGTATTTTAGTAACTATATGTAAGGGAGATAATTCTTAAGTGAATATCTAAATGAATTCCATGGACTTATGGCAGAGTTATGGTACTTTTATTGTTTTAAAAGGAATTTCTCCTAAACGTTTTATCTAAATCTAGGGAGTTTCAGTATGAAGTTCAGTTATGCAATTTGCTGTTGCATTGTGGTCCATTGATTTTTGCTGGATTCATGGCCTTTGATAATTTTAATTGTGAACCTTCTTATAAACTTCTCAACTGATTATGGTCAGACTTTCTAGCATGTATCAGTATCAAATTCTGTTGTGCATACTGTGTCAAGAGACACATTTCTAATTGCTTTGTGTTTTAAAGGGGAATCTTATTAACACATAGTTTGGTATCTTAAAGGAATATATGTTTAAATGGATCAACATTAAAGGAATCAGACAAAAGGTATTTGAATTAACAAACAACTGAGATTTCAGTTTATCGGAGTTTATAATTATATATATAATTTGAGTTTTTGATTCCGACCTCATATTTGTTAAATGACAAATTCAATAATCCTTAGTTAATAAATGATCAAACCATTGTTATCACATAACTCACGGTGCAGGAGAGTAAGAAACCCATGGCCTATTTTTTATATTAACCTAGTGTATTATCAGTACTCTGCATTTACTATATAACTCTGCTCTCAGGCCTAAATAAAAATAGTGTTTGTTTCCCCTTGCGCGACCGACCCACGAAAAAAGCACCGACTGAAAAAATTTTATTCGGGAAAATTTCTGAGTTTTTTTTTTTAATTTTCGGCCGCTCTGGGCTTGTCTTAAAAATCGGACAAGCAAGTTTTCACAATACACAGGTCTGCAAATATCTCTATTCTATACAACACATGTGAAACTGTTGCTTATAGACCATAACTAATCAGTAGAAACAATTGACCCCCGCTGTGTTTACCCCATGCCCGATATTGCGACTTCGGAAAACCTTTCATGCATATTCAATTATCTATTTTTATTCCTCTAATGTGATTGGGGGTTAGCTTTGAACATAAATTAATCTATTTTAAATAACGGCTATGATTGGTCGGATATCTACGACCACGGTACACACAGCGTTAAGTTCTGGTATTTTAATAAATATTTCGTAGATTTACAATAATTGGAACTACATGTATGTAAATTTTCTTCTGTGACCAGGGGCCGGCAAAAGCACTTGTCCTAACGACTGGTTTTTGTCTGCGGACGAGTGATTTTTGCCAGTAACTAGTCCGTCGGACGAGTAAACCTTTTGGCCGAGATCGAAAAATAAACAATCTGAAAACTGTAAAAAAGGTAATGATCCAAAGTCGTTACGGTATTAATTCTTTCTATATTTCATTGCTGTAAATATAATTTGTAAATTTAACATTTAACGATCATCAACGATAACTTTATCATGCAATTTCTTGTCGTGTACCAAGGACATTTTCTTACGAAACCATTCGGCATAATTTTTTATAAGGTATCGAGACGCGCATGCGCATCTTTTTAATACCGGTTTAAAAATCGGACTTTTCGGTCGTCTGAATATTTCCCGGTCTCCGGAATATTAACAGTCTTTTTGCGTTTTACATGTTACGGAGGCTTGAATGCATTTACTTTTTATGTTTACCCCAAGCTGTTTGTATTCGGAACAAAAGCGATATATAAACATCAACAAACTTAATGTTTATTGCATGATCACAACGGTTAAAGCTAGTGGTGTACTTAGTGTAAATGAAGTAATAAAACTATTTAAGGCAAGATAAGGTTATCACAACGTGCTTCCAAAATAAACACTATTTTACTCTTTGTGATTCCAGAATAGACACTATTTTACTATAACTTTTTTGGACAAGTGAGTTTTCCATACGGAGTGTACTTTTTACCAGTCCACTTGCCTGACAGACGAGTGCTTTTAAAAGCTTTTCCCGACCCCTGTTGTGAAAATGTGAACGTTGATATTTAAATCGAGTATACGGTAAAGAAAAATGTGGTAGGGGTATTATAGTAATACATTTATTGCTTTTTGGTTGTGTGGTTTCAGTGTATAATTTTCTTTGGCAGTCATGTCATGATTTAAATATAGTATTGAAAAAAAACAATTAAGATAAATTGTCTTTTTAATATTTGAAATATAGTTTACTTGTTGCACTTTTCTAGATCATAGACTGCCAAGTTCTCTTGGACCAATTGAATAGCTTTGTAGGCTTGACATTGCCATTATTGTGTGTTATGACATTTAGTTATCGTAAGAAAAGAGAAAGATATTTAAAATATTGATTCGAATTAATACCTGCTCCCACACTGCCACAGAGTGACAGAACAGATATGATAGTCAATAAAGAACAAAGACAAAATACAACTTAATAAGTTGGTCATACTTATAGAGACAAAGTCAGTTCTCCCTGAATTTTTCTCACTTCTCCCGGTCTTGTTCAAACTCTAAAACTTATGATTTACACATGCATAATGTTATAGGGAGCTAACCTTACATAAATATTAATACATTTACATGTAGGTCTATTTATGTTTAATTATTTTATATTTTACCGCAAAGTGTATTGGTAATAAAAATCTGGACAAGTGAATCTTTGATCAGGGCAAGTTAGTACTACTTCTGGTAGTTTATTTTGAAAAACAATGTTCAGAAACTGTATTATTATATAGAATGACTAATACTAGAAAATTTGACTGCAGTTACTAAAACTGTTGCATTTAAAAATGCCAATAAACTATATTAAATAATGCCAACAGATTAATACTTATTATTCTATATACAGTTTCATTTTTTGATATAGTTCTGTAGGCATTTTTAAATGCAAACAGTTTAAGTAACTGCTGTCCGATTTACTAATACTAGTGATATTGTATACAGTTTCATTTGTCAATCAAAATAAACACAGTACAGTTTATTATATATAAATGTTATACAAATACTATTCATTTTTACAGTTTTTCTTAGTTTTCAATCCTACACTTTTACAAGCAATGCAGTTAGTATTGAGCACATTAAATACATGTAATATGAATTATGTTGTTGTATTGGAATAGCCATATCAGGTAATAAGACGTTGAGTTTCTCTGTTTATCAATACGTATGTTTTTCAGTATGTTTCAGTATGTTTTTTATGGATTTCAAAAAAAAAAAAAAAAAAGCCTACCTACCTACCCAGTTCTAAAATCTAGGGTCGGGCAAGGGGAAACAGAGATATTTTTAAGTGTGGCCTCATACAAAAAAATCAGATACTTTCCAACTTCCCTGAATATATAAATGACGTTGATTTGCCATTTTTTCCTCATTCCTTATAGAGGTGATCTGAACAATAAATGGTAAGTGTATAATTTTCCTGAGATATGTGATAAAAAAGAATCTTACATTTGTATTTATTTTTTATTTAATTTATTATTAAACTTGTTAGCAAAAATGATATGATGCTTGGCAAGACTAAGTGTATATGAAATAAGAAGGCACTTGGTACCAATGGCGCATCATGTAAGATCTTCTATTTATCAATTTAGTGAGTTCCAAGACCTGCTTAATTCGGATATATACAAAAACATTTTTCACGAATTGATACATAAGCATCAAGAATGTTGTGTTATTGAGTAAGACACTACCGGTATATCTATATTTCCCAGACTTGCTAATAATTTGACCATGTATACTTACAGGTGTCCGTGGTTGGTGTGCTGTGGTTGGCGGGACTGTACATTTCCTCCGTATCATCATGCATGGGAAGTCTGTACGGACCACCGCGTATACTCCAGACAATAGCCAATGAGAATGTCATACCAATCATACGCATACTGGGACATGGGGTATGTGTTGGTTGAAGGATCGGCAGGGATCAAGTTGTATTTATGTTTATTGAATGGGGTTAACACCAGTTTCAGCACACTACAGCTGTTTTATGATAACAAATTTTATTGATGAAAGTATACAGATATTTTTTTTTTTTTTTTTTGAATGGGGTTTAACACCAATTTTCAACACATTTCATGTTATATATGGCATATCCAGTTTTGCTGTTGGATGAAAACCTCAGACTGAGTCAGACCGAGCAGAACCATCGGCCTTCTGCAAGTAACTGGAAACTACACATATACATAAATCTAAGTGAAATAACTCTCCTTCCGCAAGTAACTGGAAACTATACATATACATAAATCTAAGTGAAATAACTCTCCTTTTGCAAGTCATTGGCAGGTTTTCTCATATGAAGTTTTTGTGCCTATCTGGCTGGAAAGTTTGAGGTAAGTGATCGTGAGACATGCAAAGCCACGGAGGACACACGGTATATAGTATATAGGTCACTATAAACAAGATTGATTAAAATAACACATGTATCAGGCTGTCCTTAAACAAAAATTTGTTTGCTGTGCTCCGACCCAGTATTTTTCAGGTGGATAGGTAGGTAGCTAATTTTTTTTTGTGTCTGATATTGATTTTGCATTTCATTTTAAAGAGAAAGGGACAGAAGTCATGAACAAATTTTTTTAAACGCTTTGAAAGTCAATAAAAAAGTTTGGGTAGCTGCGATTTTGAGTGAGAAGGTAGGAGCACGGCAAACGATATATTTTTTATGGATGGCCTCAAAATATACATCTCTGGAGATATGAAAATGACAAGAAAATCATTGACTCTCCTTATATGTTCAATATATTCATATGCATGCCCATATATTACACTGAATGCGGGGCCATAGTGCAGTAGATAGAATGCTGGCCACTCACGTTACAGATGGTGTGTTTGATCTTAAGCTCAACTCAATTGTCTCCAAAAAAAACTCTACCCCACTCAGTACTGGTTCTACCTAGGGAGCAGCAGTGAAAAAGGTTCATAGAAGCTCTGAGATTACTTTGCAATTAAGCTTAAATAAAGTAGTATAAACTATTGAACTGAACTATTATATTTACCTGACCAAAAGGGTCAAATGTTAATCACTTTACTTATACAGTGTGTCATCTGATATTTTTTTACATTTTTGTCTACTTCACTGAAACCACTGAACCAAAAAGAAATGACAAGTTAAATCTACTGAGCGATTTAAACACCTTCAGTTATTCTTTATATCTTATAATTTTTCAGCAAAGAATCATGAATGACAGACTGCTAGCCAGGTCTTGAACATCTTACTTAATGGTTACAATGACCACTATTTGTTGTGTTTTTCAGCGAGGTCCCAACAAGGTCCCAATCTACGCACTAGTCTTAATCACCTTGGTTGTTCTGCTATTTGTACTGGTGGGCGATGTGAACACGCTAGCTCCTATCGTAACCACGGCATTCATGATGTCTTATTGTGCCGTCAACTATGCCTACTTTGCTCTTGCCATGAGCTATGACAAGCGTCAGGAACGGGACTTGCGCTTCGGACCAAAACCGCGAAGAAAAAGCGGTGATTTCACAAATGGCCAAATAGGGTACGGGTCAACCAAAAAGGTTGATGGTGCTTACAAAGACTCTGTACAGAATATAAGGACAGATTTAGATAAACTTTTCCCCGAAAGGCTGACTCACCGAGGCCAGCATCATTTAGTTCAGCAGCAAATGAACGGGTCGCCATCGACTCCCGAGGCAGATTTTGATGCTACTAAAAGGTCAAAGTCGATGGATAATATCTCAGACACGAGTGAAGCTTCGCAAGTGTTGTTAGGGAAGGAAGGAGGTAATATTTAACGGAGCTTCTAACTTCATATTAAGGTTAAGATGTATGGTCATACTTGAATAAAATATTAAGAATACAGTGCTGCGGATAAGCGCTATTTGGAGGTATTTAAGCATTGAAATTTCTGAGTAAAGCATTGAAATTTAAATTAAGGGGTAAAATAAGCATTGGTTATTCTCACTTTCATTGTTGATTAGTTTGTTTTAAATGGCAATTTGTTTTCACTGCCTACTCCGGAGTCTCTGTATATGTTATATAACCAGTCAGTGTGCTTGTCCTTATTGATTCTTGTCTGTGTTTTTTTGGTATACAAACTTGACTGCAGTCCCTGCATATCATTCAACTACACATGTACAAGTAAAGGTCACACCAGTTAGCTTATACATTCTTGTCATGACCACTTTGCATCTTTCAGCCACACGGCTACATCTCTATTCTCAGTTGCAAGAAACTGCCTCAGTTCGACAGAACTGCATTGGTGAGTGCAAGCCTCACTGCCTCGGTCATGGTCGCCTCAGCCTTGGTTGCCAGCTTGCTGCAATGGACAGTGCTAGTTATGCCCCCTTTCTCCAGTTATTTAAAATAATGTTTATATTGAACTTTTTTTAGAGTATATAGTGTTGTTTATAATAAACAATAAATCTTACTCATTCTTATCACATTCTTTTCTTCATTTATGCTCTTTAAAGTGGCAATTTGATAAGAATGTTAATTTTTTACCCTTACTATCTTGAAAATAAGCATTGCATACTAATTTAACGGGTAAAATACTCATTTGAAACAAGCTTTTATGTACTACTTCATATACTACTTTATCTACTACTTTATGTACTACTTTGTGTGCTATATGTACTACTTTATGTACTACTTTACATACTACTTTACTTTATGTACAGCTTTATGAACTACTTTACATACTACTTTATGTACTACATTACTTTATGTACTACTTTATGTACTACTTTACATACTACTTTACTTTATGTACTACTTTATGTACTACTTTATGTACTACTTTATGTACTACTTTATGTACTACTTTACATACTACTTTATTTACTACTTTACATACTACTTTATGTACTACTTTATGTACTACTTTACATTCTACTTTACATAATACTTTACATACTATATTTAATACTTTACATACTACTTTACATACTACTTTACTTACTACTTTATGTACTACTTTATGTACTCCTCTCCGTGGTCTGGTGGTATCAGAATTGGTAAAACTTCCATATATGCCAATAACCATTTAGTAAATTATGGTGTCGCCATTTTGTGTACTGCTTGTGGGCTGTCTGTTGTTGTTGGTCATTGGTTGTCCTCTTCACCATCCGTCATCAGTCAGTAAACATGTCATCTCCACCCCCAATCATCAGTCAATAAACGTGTCATCTCCGCATTCAATCATCAGTCAGTAAACGTGTCACCTTCACACTCAATCATCAGTTAGTAAACATGTCATCTCCACCCTCAATCATCAGTCAATAAACATGTCATCTTCACACTCAATCATCATTCAGTAAACATGTCATCTCCTCCCTCAATCATCAGTCAATAAACGTGTCATCTTCACACTCAATCATCAGTCAGTAAACATGTCATCTCCACCCTCAATCATCAGTCAATAAATGTGTCATCTTCACACTCAATCATCAGTCAATAAACGTGTCATCTTCACACTCAATCATCATTCAGTAAACATGTCATCTCCTCCCTCAATCATCAGTCAATAAACGTGTCATCTTCACACTCAATCATCAGTCAGTAAACATGTCATCTCCACCATCAATCATCAGTCAATAAACGTGTCATCTTCACACTCAATCATCAGTCAGTAAACATGTCATCTCCTCCCTCAATCATCAGTCAATAAACGTGTCACCTTCACACTCAATCATCAGTCAGTAAACGTGTCATCTCCACCCTCAATCATCAGTCAATAAACGTGTCATCTTCACACTCAATCATCATTCAGTAAACATGTCATCTCCGCCCTCAATCATCAGTCAATAAACGTGTCATCTTCACACTCAATCATCAGTCAGTAAACATGTCATCTCCACACTCAATCATCAGTCAATAAACATGTCATCTTCACACTCAATCATCATTCAGTAAACATGTCATCTCCTCCCTCAATCATCAGTCAATAAACGTGTCATCTTCACACTCAATCATCAGTCAGTAAACGTGTCATCTCCACCCTCAATCATCAGTCAATAAACGTGTCATCTTCGCACTCAGTCATCAGTCAATAAACGTGTCATCTTCACACTCAATCATCAGTCAATAAACGTGTCATCTTCACACTCAATCATCAGTCAATAAACGTGTCATCTTCACACTCAATCATCAGTCAATAAACATGTCATCTTCACACTCAATCATCATTCAGTAAACATGTCATCTCCTCCCTCAATCATCAGTCAATAAACGTGTCATCTCCTCCCTCAATCATCAGTCAATAAACGTGTCATCTTCACACTCAATCATCAGTCAGTAAATGTGTCATCTCCACCCTCAATCATCAGTCAGTAACATGTCATCTTTGCCATCAATCATCAGTCAGTAAAGGTGTCATCTTTGCTCTAAACCATCAGTCAGTAAATGTGTAATCTTCGCCCTCAATCATCAGTCAATAAATGTATCATCTTCGCCCTCAATCATCAGTCAGTAAACGAGTCATCTCTGCCCTCAATCATCAGTCAATAAATGTGTCATCACCGCATTCAATCATCAGTCAATAAATATGTCATCTCCGTCCTCAGTCATCAGTCAGTAAACGTGTCATCTTCACCCTCAATCATCAGTCATTAAATGTGTCACCTTCGCCATCCATCATCAGTCAATAACGTGTCATCTTCGCCCTCAATCATCAGTTGATAAATGTGTCATCTTCGCCCTCACTCATCAGTCAGTAAACGAGTCATCTCTGCCCTCAATCATCAGTCATTAAACGTGTCATATCCGCCCTCAATCATCAGTCAGTAAACGTGTCATCTTCGCACTCAATCATCAGTCAGTAAACACGTCATCTTCGCTCTCAATCATCAGTCAGTAAATGTGTCATCTTCGCCCACAATCATCAGTAAGTAACATGTCATCTTTGCCATCAATCATCAGTCAGTAAACGTGTCATCTTTACCCTCAATCATCAGTCAGTAAATGTGTCATCTCCGCCCTCAATCATCAGTCAGTAAACGTGTCATCTTCGCCCTCAATCATCAGTCAATAAACGTGTCATCATCGCCCTCAATCATCAGTCAATAAACATGTCAGCTCCGTCCTCAATCATCAGTCAATAAACGTGTCACCTCCGCCCTCAATCATCAGTCAATAAATGTGTCACCTTCGCCATCCATCATCAGTCAATAAACGTGTATTTAAATGATTTCTCCTATTTCTCCTAAAATTGCTTTAAACCGATTCAATGTGAGCAATTTCATCTTTTTTCCAAAGGTTTTTCTATTCCTGTAGAGATAACTTGTAACATATTTTGTAGATCCAAGACGTCCACCTAACATGGAAATTACCAAACAGCCGCGGTCGTGGTACTCTATGTTGTGTAATAGATGGATCTCTCTGATAGGGGTATGTATTCTGCGTGCGGGGATTATTAATAATACTCTTGTATTTGTATCTGTTTAATATAAGAATTTTTCAAAAAATCTAAATATATCATGCCTATATATACCCACTGACCACAAACTGCCATAAGGATATCTATTTAAATGTGTCAAAATTATATATCGTTAAGGGATTTCCTAATTTGGCATACATGCCCAGATTAGACTGAAAACGATTTCTCGCTTAAAGATGCAACATATTTTGTGATGTATCAGATGGGCAACGTGAATTAATTTTGAAATTGATGTGATGATTTTAATTTAATCCATGGAACTGGTTTACATATTGTAGAAGAAGTGAAATCTGTGTAAGCCGTCGCCTCTATTAAGCAGCCACTTGTCTTAACCATATTTTCTATTTCCCAATTCTATGCTTTCAGAATAAATAACCCTGTATTAAGCAACAACCTGTCTTAAAAGGCCACTTTTGCTCCTTCCCTTGACTGGCTGCTTAAGACAGGTTTGACTGTAATTTAATTACAAGAAACTGGTTAGTTATCCTAAAACGTGCTAACTTTAAAATTACATGTAGTGCTATAAATATATTATAAATGAAGGCACATCGCACCTGTATACTTCAATGGAACGATTTACAGGAAGACTGCATCGTAAAACATACACAATGTAATATATTGCATGAATCAGACAGACAGACAGGTTGGAATTTACTCGACGCCTTTGCTTTTTGCATTTGTCTGGTTTTTGACTATGGAGTTAATTTCTAAATAAAATGTGCATGGTGTAAAGTGTAGAATATTGTCTCTATAACTAGTATACAATTATCTGGCGAGTCTAGTCACAGTGGTGTGAGATATAATAAAATACAAAAATATATTGCAATGCAATACATATACAAAGGCAATTTATTTGAAAATATTTAAAAAAATCATTGAGCTTCTCTACTGTTATGGTTATTGCATATATTGATAACATGTTATTTTGTGGTTTTATATTAAAGATATGTGTAATTTTGGGTAATATTGGATTATTTTGTGCAATTTGGAGTAATTTTGGGTAATATTGTGCAGTTTTGTAATATTTTGTGCAATTTTATGTAATTTTGTACAGTTTTGTGTAATTTGGGGTAATATTGTGCAGTTTTATGTTATTTTGTGTACAGGTTTTGGTGTGTTTGGTAATCATGTTTGGTACACAATGGGCCTACAGTCTCGGAGAGTTCATAGCAGCAATAGCTGTGTATATATATATAGGTCAGGCCAACCCTGGCTATTTCCCAGGTATGTATTGTTTTGTCTTGTTAACAGTGGTTGTATAGCTTTTTTTATGTCAATATATAACATAGATATTTTGTTTGTTTGAATATTTAGCATCAGTTTTATGCCATCGAGGACTTACAGATGATCAGTTAACCTAATTTTTTTTTCTGGGGTCCTGGAAGATTAACCAGTGCTAAAATTTATAAAACATTAAAGTCTAAAAAAACAGACTCAAACTCAAAATGGCGGCTGATTTTTCAGTAACTGTTTAATAGCAAAAAACTTGTTGTAAATTGATAGTAAATTTCTTGTAAAATTGTTTTAGTTTTGTTTGAGCTTGATTGCGACTAAAGCTCAGAATTAATCGCTTTTGAGTCTGTTTCCTGGGTAGAACCAGTACTGAGTGTTGTTTTATGAGAGGCATTGGGTCGAGCTGGGGATTGAACCTGCAACCTCTGGTGTGAGCAGCCAACATTCTATCCATTAGACTACCGCCCCACTGTAAAAGCCCAGTATTCCAGCACACCTGAGTCTGCCAGTAACTTTCCCACTTGAATCAGTGGTAGAAGATGAATGACAGCGAGGTGTAGTAATTTGTATATAAGTCATAATGGAAACTGTTGCCGGGTGGGAATTCCCGACCCCTAGATTAAAATATATGCTTGCTAACAACAGAGCTAACCATGCCCTGCTAAAATATATAATTCAGTACATAGAAACCATGTTTATAAAAATTACCATATGTTCATTTTTATTAATGTTTAAATTTTCTGGAAACCAAATTTCAAAGCTTGATATTTACATTTGTGGCGTAACTCCACAATGAACCTATCAAGGACGTATATAGAGAAGGAAAAGCAGCTGATTTAGATGTTATAAACGCTCGCCTATTTGCGCAAATGTCTCACGAAATCCCGCTTTCAAATAACCATTCATTTCAGAAATACAAATTAAAATTCTTTCTTTCGCACAATGGAATTCTCTACAAAATGAGACAATTTCAAGCAAAGTTTATAATTGTTGAAGTACTTGTGATAACAAAGTTTGTATGCTGCAGCTAAATTATCAAGGAAAGTATTTGAAATTTTATTTCAAACTGCAATATTTTAAATTCAAGATCATTTTGCATGTTTGAAACAGTATAAAAAATCTAAGTATACATTCACATTACATTTTATTTAAAAGTAATCAGTTGCCATTGAAATTTGAACGATTAAATTGCCAAATGATTAATTGTTTGCATGGTATTTTACAACATTTCGTAGTGAGATGCAAGTTTCCTATCCTTCTATATAAGTCCTTGAACCTATATAGAGTTGTGTTGTGCATTTCCCATAAACGGTCATTAGTAAAAATCAGTGCTTGGTTGAGCACCATTAAGACCATAATAAAATTAATTGCTTGATTATCATCCCCACCTGCCCCATAATTTTCATGCCACCAGACCCTTTTTATATTCTGACATAAAAAAAAAAAATAGAAAAAAAAATAGATAAAAATATTTTTTTAAAATAATACAAAAAAAAAGAAACAATTGGATGAGAATCTAACAATTAATTTATATTTGCCTAAGCATGTTTATTTTGTTTATAAATGCAAACGGTGACCAAATGATAGAAAGAAGAGTAATCATGAAATCAAACATAGGTGCTGCTCTCCATTTCTATATAACTCGTGTAATAAAACACAAGGCAACAATTCTCATGGTTGTTTGCTGTGTTCGCAAATGTTTTAAGCGAGCAGGTTATTCAGTTGACTTCTGCTATCAAGCATTTGCAAACAAACTAAACATTTAAGTGAACTGAACGCAGCACAGTAGTTTCAGGTTTGCTACTTTACTTCATCAGAATGAAGACAGAATTTTCCTATAATATAATATGTTTTAGTTTTGTCCTCTCTCTATTGTAGGCATTGCAGAATTCAACTTTTATGATTGGATGAAGTCCGCAATACAGCGTTGTTTTAGGTATGTACTTGTGGTGGTGTTTCTGCTCAGACTCGGTCTGGAGTCTTCCTCCATCAGTAAAATTGGGTGCCGTATAAAATGTGTAAATGTGTTGAAAATGACATTTAACCTGGCTATACGATAATACAAACTTTTTAATGCTCTACTAAAATTCGCACTCGAAGACAATTTCAAGGATTCATATACAAACACAAATTAAAAGAGAAAATACTGGACTTAGTCTCAAATTTCAAGTAATTAAAACATGAACAGATTTGAGGTAGAAAACTGAAGGTTTTTACATTAATTTTGGTGATAATGAGTCTTTTCTTTTTTAGCTCGCCGGGACGAAGTCCAAGGAGAGCTATTGTCATGACCCCGGCGGCGTCAGCGTCGTCGTCGTCTGTAGACACCCAGGTTAAACTTTTGCGTACAAGTTTCCGATATCTATGCAACCACTCATTGGATATGAATGAAACTTTGCATGTGTGTTAACCATCATCAATGGAACACACAGAGATAGAACAATAACTCTGGATTGCATTTTGGCACAGTTATGGCCCTTTTTGGACTTAGACACCCAGAGGCGACCTTTGTTGGTCTTCTGACAACTCTTGTATAGTTTTGCATTGAGTTGAGCAAGGAACAAAATTTTATAATCTTGGGGCCTGATTCAAATTTTACAGAAGTTATGGCCACTTTTTCCACTCCACTTAATTTCTGGTAAAAAAATTGGGTTTCCGATCAATACCAGAGGAATTTATATCGACACATTTTAAGTCTTTACATGTAATATTATATTACAAATTCTTTAAAATGCCAGTCCATCTTTCTAATGAATGAAAGGAGATTAGCCACATAGCTTCATATTTAACAGGAACAGAAAAAGTAGTAGTCTGTCTTATCATAAAACTTCTAGCTTTCGAGTGCTAGACTAATGTTGAGGACAGCAGTGTGGTCTAATGGTAGAGGGTCCGCCTCGCATGCAGAAAGGTTGTGGGTTTGATCCCTGGCCGGGTCTTACTAAAGACTTAAGAAGTTTCCTCACTTGATGCTCAGTATTTAAAGAAAAGTTCAGTATAATGTGACTGGGTGGGGTATCATACCATGTGTCTGCAGCATGATACTCCGGTGTGACAGTGTCAGAATACTGTCTCAAGTAGACACCATCGCGATATGACTGAAAACTTGTATAAAGCGATGCTAAACACCATTCAACAACACAGACTAATGTTGACACTACTTCATTAAATTGCAAATTTTATAAAAAGGTTATTATCTTCTCTCATTTTTAAGTTTGAGTTTTTCTACTTTCAGTGGAAAAGGGTCCCAGGAGGAGATTGTCGTCGCCCCAAGTACGCCCGCAGTAACCACCCTTGCTGCCCAGCTTACTGAGGACAATGAGGACTTTGCCAGCAGGGGGCGCTACCATCAGTCAGAGGTTGTACAGGGAGAGAACTTTGATGACTATGAAAGTGATGACTAAGGGAGATAACTATGAAAGTGATGACTAAGGGAGATAACTATGAAAGTGGTGACAAAGGGAAATAACTATTACAGTTTTAATGAATAGAACAAATATTGCATACAGGGTGTACAGAAGAAGCCTTCAAGGAATGCACTATGACACAACAGACAATACACTACTTCTTTGCTGGCCGTGGAGACTGAAATAAAACACAAACTTTGGATATAAAACACAAACTGAAGATATTTAACACACATTGAGAATGTATAAAACACAAACTTAGGAAATAAAACAAAGATTAAAGATATAAAAAGGTAGATCTCTGTATAATACAACAAAAAACAAATATCATGCAGATGTCATTACCTTTGATTGCAAAAGCAGAAAAATAATTTTGTTTTCTTGTCAATGAATTCTTTTTTAAAATGTGAAACTTGGTTTTGCAGATAATGCCATTTTCTTATAAACAATGTCACCTCTGGCCTCTTTGACAAAGTGTTTTATATTCGGCATTTAAAATAATGGAAATCTTGTAAGAATTAAAGTGGCAAGTACATATTAAAAGGTCAAAGTGCATCCAGCAATACTTAAACCGATATGTTAAGATATGTAAATAACAAACATTGATAATAGTGTAGTCAGACCTAAGATTCCTATAACCTGAACCAAAGAGCCTTCTCTCTTAAGTGACCCATCTTCTCCTGGGGTGGATGTTTGTGACAGGTTTGACTATATGTTAAGATTTTGACGGTATTAATGTGTATGTTTCATTTATATTTATTAATATTTTGTCGTCATGGGTTTCCCTCATGGGCGAGCCCCTCGATGAATTGTTAATTGTAAGACATTGGAGGGATAAACCCAGCTTCAAGATTGTCTGACACTTGAATGCTATTATTGTTAAGCAACGATACATGGAACTTCTGCTTTTATATCATCCAAAAGTTGATAGTGAATGTAATAACCTCATTTGTACCTCTACATGTGTGTTTTATAACACCAATGTTAATTGGGTAATATTTTAGCATAATTTATTCAACACATGTTTTGACTGATTTTAATCTATACTGTGTTGATTGGTTGATATTTAATATACAAATTAGGTTGTGCTACTAAATGCTCGCCAAAATTAGTTCAAGACCAGTTCAATGTGTGAGGGTAAATAAAAACTTGACTTGTGCTACTAAACAAATTTCAATTAGTAGGGAAGTGCAATATTAGATTTTGTGTAAACACCTCACAACATAAAAAGTAACACATATGTAACATTGATTTTCACAATCTTCATCACATTCATTTATCATCAAACATACATGTATTTAAATATATTTAGATATTATAATGAATTTTTATTCATAATTTGATGAACAAAAATTTTAATTTGAACAAAAGTTAATGAGCATAAATGTGAATATGAGCAAAAATAATATATATAATAAATTGATAATGAACATATATATAAATAAGAAAAATACTACGAATACTTTAATACTTATATAAGGGTCCTTTGTGGCCGGTTGGTGTAAGACCCATCTCAAGATCATTTACCTATCACCACTTAAGGTCATAGGTTAGAATCCCGCTCGATCCAAAAACTTTATGTGAGAAAGTTTGCCAGTTACTTGCAGAAGGACGGTGATTCTACCCAGATTCATTCTGAGGTTTTCCTTCACCAATGAAACTGGATATGCCATTTATAACCTGAAATGTACTGAAAATGGCGCTAAACTCAATTAAAAAAAAAAGAAAAAAATAATAATACTTTATAAATTTGTATTCATTTCATGCACATTTTCATCTCTGGACAACTTTATCTTTTTTTTACATTTAAGAGAAATAAAACTAAAAAACATGTTTATATTTTTTAATAAATCTTGTAAATCTTTAACTGAAAGTACATGTATTAAAAAATACCCACAAAGTTTTGTTTTGAAACTTGTTAAAAAAAGTGCTCATTAAATGGAGCAGTCCATTTCTGTTTATTTCACACAAAACTTATTGCCAAAAAGATAGTTGTTTGTATTTGAAATTTGGTTGTTACATTGATGTGGATAAAATTTAATATTGTTTAGATATACTCTTGATAATCTTGAATTTTTGAGTGATTGTGGGGATATGAATCCCTTATTCTGTTACATAAGCTTCAATTGACTCGCATTGTCCTTAGCTCCATATGTTTAATACATTCCTTTCATAAGTCACATTCTTCTGTGGATTTTACAAATTTTTTACATTTAATGGACCACTCCCCTTTTGGATTTTGGGATAAGTATTTGTTGTTTAAATTGGTGAGGTATATCTAATTACTGTGTTAGTGAACATTCATTAAGCTTGTTTTCTTAAACAGGAATTTTTTCATAATTATTACTGTTCATGAATGTAACTGTTCATGAAATTGTTCATAAATGTAATTGTTCATGAATGTTACTGTTCATGAATGTAACTGTTCATAAATGTAAATGTTCATGAATGTAACTGTTCATGAATGTAATTGTACATGAATGTAACTGTTCATGAATGTAAATGTTCATGAATGTAATTGTTCATGAATATACCTGTTCATGAATGTAAATGTTCATGAATGTAATTGTTCATGAATGTAACTGTTCATAAATGTAACTGTTCATGAATGTAAATGTTCATAAATGTAACTGTTCATGAATGTTACTGTTCATGAATGTAACATGAATGTAGTTGTTTATGAATGTAATTGTCCATGAATGTAATTGTTGAGGCATGTAACATGAATGTAACTGTTGATGGATGTTGAATCTAATTGTTCATAAATGTAATTGTTCATGAATGTAACTGTTCATAAATGTAATTATTCATGAATGTAAGTGTTCATGAATGTAATTGTTCATGAATATCACTGTTCATGAATGTAACTGTTCATGAATGTAGTTGTGAATTTGATTCATATTATTTTAAGCCCATGGCATATAAATATGCATAGTAAATCAGAAATATGCGACTATGTGTTCATTGTATACATTTCAAACATAATTACAGTTGTACATGTACAAACCTTTGAAACAAAAAGGAATTGTATATATGTCAAACAGCATTTAAAACTGCCTATTAAAAAAATCTTTGATATTTTATTTGCTTACAAATTATAAAAAAATTATTTACATATTGATTGCAACTTAATTTTGCAATATTGTAAAGCATTCCTTTTTTATTAAACTTCTCATACATGACAGTATTCTATTCTTCTAAAGACCATTCCAGTTTGTCGTAGATAGTTCGTAGATAGTTGTTGGAAGTTCTTTTTAACTATTTTTTCTCTTTACAATAATTATAGATTATATTTAATAGTATTTAAAAACTTTATTCAAGTGTTCCAAGTTTGTTGTTGTTTTATGATATACATTGTAGTTGATAAAACACCCAATAAAACTGATGTACTGTTTAAATGAAGTTGGTAACGTAAGACACATAAGGCCATACTTAAAAAAGTATTTGTTTGCCATGCTTGTTCCTACACACTCAAACTGCAGTTACCGATAACCAATTGTTTTTATCAATTTCGAAAGCATGTTTTTTTTGTGTTTTTTTTTCATGAAATATATCCAGTTTTGTTCAAAACTAGAATACAGAAATCACAATCTGGCACATAAAAAATAGGTAGCTGCCTACCTACCCTCATATATTGAACATTTGCACAGCAAACAAACATTTTTTTAGGATGGCCTAAACATTAATTCTAAATTCTGATAAACATAAAATTTTTGATAAAAATGTATATTATAAAAATGAATGAAGCATGATACAGTATTTGTCTTGTGCACAACTAGACCAATGGTGTACAGATCTGATGATGTAATTGTTTATTGGGCATATTGAACAAAATAAAATTACAATTCCTTATTTATCCATAATTCATATACATTGTAGATAGATTTTTTTTCATGTCCTGTTATATTACCAACTCTTTGATAAGTTGTAGTGGACTTGTTTTTGTTGATATTTTCTGTGATATATATACAGTCAAACCTGTCTTAAGCAGCCAGTCAAGGGAAAAAGCAAATGTGGCCTTTTAAGACAGGTTGTTGCTTAATACAGGTTGATTTACTCTAAAAGCATGGAAATTGGAAATAGAAAACATGGTTGCTTAAGACAGGTGGCTGCTTAATAGAGGTGACGGCTTACACAGGTTTTACTGTATATACAAGTATATATATATATATGGCATGTACATGTACCAGTAGGTATTCTATGTTAGTGAGCATTCCTTCATCTTGTTTTCTTAAAGGGACACACGGCAATAATCACTCATATAAATGCTGGTGAAACCCAGCAATTTCACAAGGTATTAGTCATGTTTCCAAGTGTGTTCTGCATTTTCATTTGTTGATAAATTTTATTTCAAACTAAAAACCAAATTTATAAAATATCAAAAAAAAAATTTATGGAAGTCTATTTAACATTCCATTAAATCATGTAAAAACAGTTATTACTTTCTGAGGGGAATTTAAACAATGTGCCAGTACCTAATTAAAGTGTGTAATAATTTGCATACAAAAAAACAAGTTAACAAATTATTTATCTAACTAAACAGATACTATGTTGATATTTCATTATTTATTTTGATTGTTCATTAATATAACTGTTCATGAACATAACTGTCATGAATAAAAATGTTCATGGATATAAATGTCCATGAATAGAACTGTTTATTGATATAACTGTCCATGCATGTAACTGTCTATGAATATAACTGTCCATGAATATAACTGTTCATGCAGATAACTGTTCATGCAGATAACTGTTCATGAATATAACTGTCTATGAATATAACTGTCCATGAATATAACTGTTCATGCAGATAACTGTTCATGGATATAACTGTTCATGAATATAACTGTCTATGAATATAACTGTCCATGAATATAACTGTTCATGCAGATAACTGTTCATGCAGATAAATGTTCATGGATTTAGTTGTTCATGAATATAATTGCCCATGGATATAACTGTTTATTGATATAACTGTTCATGTATGTTACTGTCCATGAATATATCTGTCTATGGATATAACTGTTTATTAGCATAACTGTTTATGCAGATAATTGTTCATGAATGTAATTGTTCATGAATATAACTATCCATGAATATAACTGTTCATGCAGTTAACTGTTCATGGATATAACTGTTCATGAATATAACTATCCATGAATATACATGTAAATGTTCATGTATATAACTGTTCGTGCAGATAAATGTTCATGAATGAAGTTGTTCATTAATATAACTGCCTATGGATATAACTGTTTATTGATATAACTGTTCATGTATGTTACTGTTCATGTATGTAACTGTTCATGAATATAACTGTTCATGAATGTGAATGTTTATGGATATAACTGTTCAAGAATATTACTGTTCATGAAAATAACTGTTCATGAATATTATTACTGTAATTAATTGTCAGCCTGTCAGCTTCTGTGTAAATATTTCTTTCATGAGATATAAAAAGCTTGTATAAGGTGCAAATTATTGATAAAAGTTGCTGTATGAATTAGACAGTAAAATTTCCACTTTTTTAAAGATGAAGTTTGCTGTTTCTTGTTTTAAAAATGAAACTCTTTTTATCTGTTTGTATGAATTTCCTTTCATGAGCAAGACAAGCAACAAATATTTAACGACAGTAAGTTGGAAATTGCCTTTTCTTGTATATTGAAGTTAAATCTATTTGTATCTGTATTTAATATATTCATGTGTACAGTATTTGGGGTTATTTTATACATGTGTAGGTACATACATGTAAGTTATTAGTTAAAACAATATGATTAGAATCTTATGTTTTGTGCAATTAGAAATCCAAATGATAAATTAAAAATGCAATTTAAGAAAATAGCTAAGCATTTAACTCTTGCATACTTATACACAAATTGTTGGGAAATTATGTTTATTTTGTTTGTAAATTTTGAAATTTCAGTATGGAATTTTAAACTTGCTTCTGTTCGAATTTTTGTTCCTGTTAAAGAAAATATAGCATCATTTTTTAAACTCATTTAATTTTGTATAAAATTTTAAACTCACTTAATTTGGTATAAAATTTTAAACTCACTTAATATGGAATAGAATTTTAAAATCATTTAATTTAGCAAGAAATTTTAAACTTCCGGTAGCTAAAATATACAAATATAGATATAAAAAATATAAATGTTAATTTGTTTTGACATACAGTAACCGTTGAAGTTACCTGTGTTACATAATTCAGCAAATAGTGATTTATAGTTGACATTGATTATTGGCAACTAGAAAATCAATTCTTTGTTTGTTTGGATAAGCTGTTTGTATTTTCCGAGTTTTAACTAGAGTAGAATATTATACATGTAAGCTAGCTCTGTTGGACTGAATAAATGGAATGATATAGGGGACCGGTTTACAGCCCTGTAAAGTCAGGTTTTATTTTCAAATCATAACAATAAGTGCCATGACAAATGTAGGATTTTAAACATTTTACTTATATAGTTATACAATAGTATCATATATTCATTTTTTTGTTCCGTTCCACCAGGGACATAGTTACAGAGATTGGCAGACTTATATCAATTCAATATACACAGCTGTAGAGTGTTACCTTAAGTACATGTATGTCTTTGAAAACTCTTTAAACCTCTGTCTGAATATGATAATTTTATGTAGAAAGATGAAGAAGTAAATTATCCATTGGTGGCGAAAATGTCATATCAATATATAAAGAAGTTTATCTTATTTCTTACTTTAAAAAAAAGGGCTAAATTTTAGAAAACTATCACATAAAAATAAATGCAAGTGTATTTTATATTCTTTTTTTCTTAAATTTATAAAAAAAAAATTACCACCAAAAATTGCATCAAGTTTTGAAACCAAAATCATGAGAAATATGTTGGCTAGTTTAGGAGGATTTGTGTTTGCAAACGCCAACTGTGTCACACAAAATTTAGACGAGTAGTGGGTATATGCATTTATTTATTTCTGTTTATATGTTTCTGGTGCCATTGACTATTAATCTGTGTGGCTCCCGGTAAAATTATGATCTCTAAATGGCTGTAGTGTCTATTTTATCATTTTTTTGGTCATGTTCAATATTGTGGCTAAATTACCAAAGCCAGTGTGGTTTCAGGGTGCCAAATGAGAAGAGGCAGGAATATGACCACTGTAGCTCTTAAATTTTGCAAGAAGTGACATTATGAGTATTTGGATAGAATTTGCTGAATCTCTGCAGTTCTACAGGTATCAAGGTTCATTTTGTTTTGTTTTTTTGTTTATTTTTCAATATTAAAGGTCAATTTATTGTATATTTTATTTGTACATGTACAGTCAACCTGGGGTGGTCTATAATTCACCAACCATTCTTAGGCTATTCTTTGATTTGAACTCGAGAATGAATTTTAAAACACACAAAGAAAACATTTTATTAGACCAAAATTTGCAGGCATGTAGGAACACCCGATATATTAGTCAAATAAACTAAATAAATCTTATTTACCTACGTCCACTGTGTCGACATTTTCTGTTGGTTCTAGACATTAACTAAATTGATGAGTGCATATATGTATTTTTTTTTCTTTCTGATATGTGTTGAAAATGGTGTTAAACCCCAATCAAAAAAATAAGGTAAGTAACCCTGTCTGGTGGTAGTGTTAGGGAGCATTTACAAACGGTGATTCTTGTCAATCAGACAAAGAACTGCTTCTCAGAATACCTAACAATCCCATCCTGTTCACCGAAATTAATTAATTTTCACTTAAATTAGCAATTTGAATCTCCACACACAGTTCAGTTTTTATTTATGTTTACCTGTTTATCATATTTATTTTCTCTAGCTTTGCATCAAATCTCAGTATTTTTATTTTATTTTTGTTTGCTCATCCGTGTTAAGATTTCTGAAATGTCACATGATATGAATTAACCAATGAGAATTGTGAAATGATTTTTGTTGTAGTAACTTTATATATATTCATATATATTGTTCATATACATATACAATGTTGCTAACTTGCTGTTGTGACAAAGTATACATGTATGTTTAGATTTTAGATGAAGACAGTTTATGGATGTTGTATGAAAGGCTTATTTTTAAAAACTTATTTTTAAAAACTAAATATCAATTGACCCGACATGGACTGTCAATTAAAACAGTTGATAATCAAATCTGCAGTCGATAATGGTTCTAGTGCCACCATTTTTCTTAGACAAGCTGTTGATAATATCCAAGTAAATACTTCATTGTATTTACTTAAACAATATCATGTGATCAGTGGGAGAAGCAATAGTCATTTTTGCGTCGGGTCAATTGGTGAGATATAATTGGTCTTATGTCAAATGACCTTTGAGTTTAAGTTCATTAATTTTTGAGTCTGAGAATTGAACTCGGAATCAAAATCTTAAAATTTTGCCAATCCTGTAAACAACAGTTTGAGTAAGAAATGTGAAATTTATATTTCTCTCATTGAATGAAAAGTAAAGCCAACCTATTTACTGAGCATGTATTTCTTTCATTTACTGGACTTCTGTAAATAAAAGAATGCATATTGTTTTGATTGACATTCAGGATAGATTCCCCCACCCTCTTTTTGATTACCGGGCACATACAAAGTTAAGATAATTTTACAATGTACATGTACTAGCATCACAGTACATGGTTTGTTTCATGGTACTTGTTACCATATAGTTTATAAAGTTAAGTATTCATATTTATGCATACATCTTCTGTTTTCTTGTTAAGTTGTTTAATAACTCTGTGTAATATCACTGACAATTTTGAGACATTTTCAGGGACGTTGCTTACATGAACAAATCTCAAAGACGCTCATCTGTTTTTAGAACTTCTGCTCAAAGCCTCACTTTTCCATGTTTTATAAATGCATGTCTTTCGACCCCACGTCAGATTCCTCATCTCCATAGATTGAATCTTAAATAATATTTAGTGTGCTTGCCTCAGTCAAACTTTATTTTGAATCAACTTAAGTCTTTATAAACAGTGAATATTTGGAGAACTGACCAAGATTTTTTTCATATCAGAAAAAACAACAACATTTTAGTGGGTTAATTTCAATTCACAAATATTTATTTTTCAGAGTAATATAAAGAGAAAAAAAATTGCTCTTTTAAAATGACTTTTCCAGCTGTTGCACTGATTTTACCAAATCAAACTCATAATTTCTGTGATGATTGATATATGACCGTAATTCAAGTGGGAAAGTTATCAGTTACTTGCGGAGAGGATTGTGCTCAAGTACACATTAACCTTCAAGTAAGGCCAAGGAAAAGAGTGATAAGGTCAACGGATCATCTGTTGGCCCTCGATAACATAACAATGATGTTAAATATTCAAACAAACTGGTATAATACATAACTCAAATTCAAACATATTTGATGGAAGCAATTTACTCCCTTGATAACAGAGAACATGTGTGTAGACACCCAACTGTGTTAGTGTTTTCTTTATTGTTTGTGAATATATTGTCAGTTAATGTTTAAACTATTTTACATTTGTGCATTTATTTGTGAAATGTTAATTTATTTGTAAAATGTTGATTTATTTATGAACTGATGTTTACTGTTGATCAATATTATTTTAAACAAAATAAAAATATTTAATATAGTATACAATTATATTGTTAATGTTTGATACCATAGAATGAAAAACCAGGTGGGTGAACACCTTAAGGTTCCTAATGTGAAATGGAAGTTTGGCATTGCTTATGAGCCAAATTGACGCCAGATCACCAATACTAAAATTATAAAACTGGTTTTCATGCAATAACTTCAATTATTGTTGAGCAAACTTGCATTGCAATGAGTTGAACAAAGTCATCACAATGTGGTACAGTGGTGTATGTGAATATGCTCAATCTTTTCCTTGCTGTAACTTCACCAAGAGATTTTAAAATAACTTGTTTCAAAATGTTTACCATAATGAGACAACGTGCTCTTAGGTCAAGATTAGAAATTCAAGGTTAGAAATAGGTAAACAATTCTTGTCCGCTCCATATCTTGTAAACCGCAGTACATATTTTGAAATCAAAATCAAACATCGATTAAAAATATGGATGTCCGCTTCATATCATCATAATCAATCAATGTGTCATGAACAAGACCCATTTGTACCACATAAATTTTACCAAATGTGAACAAATTTGACTGATCCGAGAAAAAGATTTTTGAAAAACTTTTTTTACAAATCTGAATGTCCTTGTCCCAACAATGCTTTTGTGAAAATCAGTTGCATATACCAGGAAAACATCTGGCATGATTTATCCAAGTTGTATGAACTTGTTTCACAATCGACTTAAAATAAGTTGTTCTAATAAAACTGAAAGCCATAGCAATATATTAACATTGCATTAACCGTTTTCAGTATGTAATTAATGATAGTTGTGTATCTTCTATATATACATAACAACTTTCACTCACTGTACTAAATATATTCAAAAATATCAATGCTGAAACTGGACATGGAAATTCTTTAAAGGAAAAACCATCTTAAAATTTCATATGAAATCTGTAAAATAACAAATTGTAAAATAATTAGTCATTTTGCAGATTCCTTGTAAAGAACACTTATAATGTTTCCGTGGAGACTGATGGTTAAAACAATATCTTAATATTAACTTATTATTTCCAAGGTCAGAAAAGCTTCGAAATAAAAAACAACACCCATTGTAACTTTATTACATTTTCTTACATGAGATTAACAATTTTCTATAAATAACAATTTGCTAATGTCTCACCATTTTTTTCGTACATAATTATATAACAAACATGAGCCAGATTTTCTATATGTGGTATTCCAATCCTCATGGTTCCCTGTGCAGTAGTATTGATGATTCATATGAGCATGTAAAAGAAAAAGAGGCATTTTGTCAATGTTGCTGAAAGCTGTTTTTAATTACAGCTTTCTTCCCAATCCAACTCCAGGTATTTGAATTTTTATCTATCATCCTATTTAATGTATAGTTAAGTTTACGATTATCTATTTTGACTCCATTTAAAAATTCAATGAGCCCCAATGCTCCCAAAATGCAAGCCCTGCAAACATGCAAGTGACTCAATAAAACAAGCACTTTGACAGAAATACAATTTTATATGTTCAATGTACAACATACTGTCAGTTAACAGTTATAAAAAGTATGTAAAAAAACCCTAAAAAGTGCCCAGCTTCCAAATACACAAGTCAAACTGGAAAAAATAAAGCACAACGCTGGTAAGATCATATTCTTACTAATAATTATCAGATATTACAATAATACTTCATATCCAGTGTGGTTTTATCCCCCACATTTAAGAAAAAAAATCTTCATTTTGGGAAAAATTTATTGCATCAAATGGAGAAAAAAACATTTTTCAATTGGGAAGTAGTTGAATATCAGCCTCCTGTTTTATATTAAAGGTAAAAAAGCCCTGTGACATAAAATAGCTTCATTTATATGAATGTTGTATAATGGTCATCATTTATCTATTTATCCTAAAATTATCAGACTTAAAGGTGGTGCGCAGGTTTTACTTTCTGCACACATATGTCCTCAGTTACTATGTGTCCCCGTTATCATACATTATCCAGTCTGGTAATATGTGCTGGCCATTTCACAGTAACCAATATTAAACATATGCACCATAATAAAGAATTAAATCCCATCCACTGTTACGAGTCTTTTTCATCTGTACTGCTCTCTGAAAGAGAATATTTAAACATGAATATTGCAAATACAATATCTGAATGCATCAAAACTGCCAGTCAAGGAGAAAACTAATGCAGCTATCAATAGTTGGTATATGGCTAACATGAAACAGTGATGTCTACTTTGTATCATAATTATGTCTAGTTTTTATCATAATTATGACTACTTTATATCATGTTATTGTCTACTTTATATCATGTTTATGTCTACATTATATCATGTTTATGTCTACTTTATATCATAATTTTATCTTCTTAAAATCAGTATGCCTACTTTATATCATGATTATGTCTACTTTATATCATAGTTATGCCTATTTTATACCGTAATTAGACAGGCTTTATATCATAATTATGCCTATTTTATATCGTAATTAGACACATAATTATATAACCATCCATGTGTGTTCCAATGTAAGCCCTGAAAGAAAATTTGCTAGACAGAAGAAGCTATAAAAGAGGGAGGTTAGCTTCAATGCCATTTTCATCACATGACAGGCATAACCCAGTTTCATTGGTGGAGAAAGTCTTCAGAATAAATCAGAGATGAACCAACATCCTTCCACAAGTAACTGACAAACTCCCTCATATAAGTGTTCTGCCAGAGCTGGACTCCAACCCAAGGCCTCAGTAATGTGTTCTGCCAGAGCTGGGCTCCAACCCAAGGCCTCAGTAATGTGTTCTGCCAGAGCTGGGCTCCAACCCAAGGTCTCAGTAATGTGTTCTGCCAGAGCTGGGCTCCAACCCAAGGCCTCAGTAATGTGAGAGCTGTGATCTGAAGACATTGACCAAAACGACTTGGGGCCAAATAGACTACGAGGACCTTTATCCAAGGGTTTGTCTGCTTCTTTTGTTAACTTTATTTATTTGAAATGAAGACATAAACTAGAAGTCAATCAATGTGAATCATGGCCCTACATGACACCCCCACCACACCCACCCTATCAAGCTTTTTTATGATTATCATTCAAGTCTCCCTATGGTTTCCAATATTTTTAATGGGGTTTAATGCTATTTTAACACATTTCAGGTTATATATGGCATATTCAGTTTTATTAGTGGAGGAAGAACTCAGAATGAATCTGAATAGAATCCCTGTCCTTCCACAACAGAAAATCTTTTCACATAAAATTTTTGGTGAGTAGAACTCAAACCTATGACCTTAGCAGTGGGAGGTCAGTGATCTTGAGATGCCACTTTAATATTATTGGCGCTTTAGACCACTTGGCCACGTAAGAGCCTTGTATGAAAATAACATTGCCGAATTGCCAATGTATTACATAATTTTTAAATACTCAGCAAAAAGCATAAGTACCCCATTATTCTATAATCACATTGCATGAGCGATTGCAGCCTGATACCTTGCATCAACAGTGCATCAGTACTCAATCATTGCTAAACAATGAATTTTAAACATATCTTACAAAAGATTTATATTTTTTTCTAAAAGTGAATACCGGTAGTTTTTATTATTTTATGAGCATATTAAGCATTCACATACTTGATCTCCAACTTTCAGGTAGAGCGTCTTTAACTGGTTGAGAGATTTTCTCATATCCTTGTGTTGTTATGGCAACAGCCTCCTTTGGGTAACATAGTGACGTGGCTGCCAGGACAGCAAATGAGCTGTAAGCAGTTTTCCTCAGCATGCCTCCTACAAAAACAAATTAAAATGTGTTATTATATTTTATTGAATCACATAATTAACAGTGCAGGAGTGTAATAAACTCATAACTCAGCTACTCCTACACAGGTTATCATCATGCATTACCTCCCTTTGATTGTTATTAAATCTGGTTTATAATAAGGAACTTTTTCGTACAGCAACATCCGCACTATGGCATAAGCACAGGAAGAGTTAAACTCAAAGGCAAATATGATACGATGCTCAGAAGAGCGTCGCATAATATATTTTTGCCAACTCGTTCAATAAATTCAATAATAAATAGGCATTCATGTAAGATCTCTATAAATTACAAACGGTTTAAGAATAAAATACAATGCAATTACTGCTTATTTTTAAAAATTTCACTGTTGTAAATAATACAAGTATAAATCAAAATGTCATAGTTTATAAAAAGAAATTTCAACACATTGCAGGCTCCTTTGCAAGTTACTTGAGGAAGGACAGAGGATCTATTCTGATTCATTTCCTCCACCAGTAAAACTTATAAACATATATAACCTGTCATGTGTTAAGATACAAGATACAAGATGTTTTATTGAGTAAATAAAGGCCTCCGGCCCAAAATACAACAGTAATTATTGATCATTGATGTTTTACAAAGTTGTGTTACAATATATTAAATATACATTTGAAGTGTCTGAAAACTGGTACAGTATATAATTAAGGAGGGGACATGACTCTGGTAAATGATGGAAGAGCATTAGGCCATTATAATGAATGAATTGAATGAATATTTAGCGTCATTTTTATGCCATCTAGGGCTAACAGACGATCAGTTAACCTAACCACTTTTTCCTGGGATTAACCAGTACTCGAGCACACCCCATCTCCGCAAGTAACTGATAACTTTCCCACTTGAATCAGGGGTGAGAGACGAATGATAATGAGACACAATGTCGTATATCAATCATCACAGAGACTGTTGCCGGGCAGGGGATTCGAACTCACGACCCCTGGATTGATAGTCAAGACGCGTAACCGACTGAGCTAATCGGGCCCGGCTGGCCATTATAAATTAATTGCTAGATTCTAATCCAAATTTTTTTCAAAAGGTGGGAGGGTGTAAATATTTTATTTTTATTTTTTCTTTATGAATCTAAAAAGGGTTGGGTGGCATGAAAATAAGGGTGTGGGCATGGATGATAATCTAGCAATTAATTTACTATGGCCTTACTACTTTGCACATTTGTGGTAATTTCTGAGAAGAAGTGTTACGTTTTATTTTCATCAGTTTGAAGGAAGACAAAAATTCAGGATATCAATTTTCATTCGTAAAGATGCTTTTAAAATCATATTTACAAAACTTACATGTGTTACACTCCGTAAGTTTATAAAAAAAGTTGGTACTCGCTAACTCGATCTCTAATATTTCGAAATTCCTGTTATCTCAAATTTGAAGTTCGGTCCCGTTTTTTCCCATTCTATTTTCTATATTAATTAACTCCTGATATATAAAATTCCAGCAATTTGAATTATTCACTATTTAGAATCTGTTATTCGGTCCCTCCTAAAATCTACTGATTTCTCACTGATTATTTCGAATTTTTTTCACCACGTGAAGATAAAAGGCAATCTGCAGAAGGTGATAACTGCTGATCCCATACCTGTAATTTATTGCTTCATGTGTCTGTCCTGGTAGGTAACTTAAGGTAATAGTGTCATCAAATTGTTATGATATAAACACAAGCAAGACACAAGCTAATTAGGCAAAAAACTTCGCTTCTTGTTTGGGTGTCAAAGTTTAAGAAGACATTTGTTGTATTTTTTTTGTCTTATGTTTTATTTGTAAAGTTGTTGTTACCATTGCTTGTATATAACGTTTATTTTTCTGTTGCATATTCTTTTTATTTGATATTCATGAAAATAAAAAGTATAAAAACACTTTATTTATCTATTATAGAACACTTAAAATTAAAATGTTTACGTACTGGGCTAGTAGACAATTAGCCTAAACACAGAAAACAACGCACAACATATGTTTGCGCAGAAGAAAATGACGCATGTAAACAGTTAAATTTATGTTAAATATAACAACAACATATTATTTTGCGTTTAAAACCACAAATTTAGGTAGTTACATATATTCTCAACGATTTATGAAGTGGGTGGGGTAACAGTTAAAAGTTGCAAAGTAGTAGAATCCTGATAAATCGAAACCTGGATATTTTAAATTATTTTTACGGTCCCACGGAATTCGAAATAATGAGTTTTGACTGTATATATTTCTAGTCATCAAGATTCAGATAGTAAAACATGGTGATAAATATTGATATGCTTATACATTCAGACCTGTAATGACTGATCTGAGGATGAATGAAGACGATGTACATTGCATCCTTTCAACAGAAGAGTAAACTTCTCTGAATCAAACTTTGTCACTTATATTACATGTATTCTGAAAATGCAACACATACAAACAACACATCAAATACAACATACACACAAAACAATAATCTAATACCAACACACACAATACAAGCCAACATAACCTATTACAACACATCTAATACAACACACAATACAACACATCTAATACAACACACACAATACAACACATTTAATACTACACACAATACAACACATCTAATACAACACATCTAATACTACACACAAAACAACAAACCTAATACAACACACACAATACAACACATGTAATGCTACACACAATACAACAAACCTAATACAACACACATAAAACAACACATCTAATACTACACACAATACAACACATCTAATACAACATACACAATACAACACATCTAATACTACACACAAAACAACAATCCTAATACAACGCACACAATACAACACATCTAATATTACACACATTACAACAAACCTAATACAACACACACAATACAACACATCTAATACTACACACAAAACAACAAACATATACAACGCACACAAAACAACAAACCAACAAACCTAATACAATTCACACAATACAACACATCTAATACTACACACAAAACAACAAACCTAATACAACATACACAAAACAAAATACACACAATATAACAAACCTAATACAACAAACACACAAACCAAAGTTTGAAATCTTCACCTTTGTTTATCAACAATTATTTCCATACATTACATTTTTTTTAAATCAATGTATTACACAACAAAATGTACACACCTTTGTACCCGAGGACAATCCCACCTAACCCCGACACTGTGATTACACCTATCCTGGGTAAAACCCCGGGGTCATTCTGTATGTAATCTATAGTTGCTGAAGTAGAAAAACAGATAAAACTATATCATAATGCAAGCATTTAAAGCAATGTGATAGTCTAATGGATATTCAAGAGGCAGACTCGAGACTGGTTCATAATTATAAACTCTGAGCTTTCATTACAATCAAGCTGTTATAAAGTAGTATAAACTAATGCAAGAATTTTTATATCACGCAGTTCAGTGCTCCTGGTAGTTTTGAAGTGACGTGGATATTCATTCATCAAATTGAGAGTAATATTGATATTTTGCTTTTTATTTCTTCTAGGACATGCTTAAAAAAATTTGTTTGCTCTGCTCCAACCCAGTATTTTTCATATAGGTAAGGTACATGTAGGTAGCTAGTTGTTTGTTTTTTTTTGCCAGATTTTATTTTTTTTTGTAGTCATTTTTAATAAAAAATGGACCGAAATCATGAAATAAAAACATTCGACGCTTTGAAAGTCAATAAAAAATTGGGTAGCTACAATTTTGAGTGAGTAGGTAGGAATTTTTAGAATTTTTTTTTAAGGTAGGCCCCATGTATATATAATTGTAACAAATGTATGTCATTTCTTAAATGACATAGAATCTATAACTTTTTATTTATGAGTGTAATTAAAGGACAGCTGCACTTATATCGAATAATTAGTAGAAGTTCTTTTCTTTGTCAATTTTGTTTTTTGATAAGTTATTTCAAGGATTTTGCTTATTTTTGACAAAGTCTGCTTCCTGGGTAGAACCAGTATTGTAAACTGAACCCACAACCTCTGGTGTGAGTGGCCAACACTCTACTGACTACACTATCACCCCGCTTTAAGATTAAAATCCATGATGAGATTATTCCACACCTTTTTGGAGAAAAAAGACATAAAATTTATTAAAATACACTGATCTAATCAACAATTTAGAGCACAATTTTGAAGGGTTTTTCTGTAACATATTTTTTTTCTTTTTTAAATGGGGAAACCTGGTTTAACATCTTCTTCAACACATTTCAGGTTATATATAGTATATCCAGTTTTACATCATCCTTCTTCAAGTAACTGTCAAACTTTCTCACCTAGTGAGACTTGAAGCCATGGCCTCAGTGGTGAAAGGTAGGTGGTCAGCAGTCTTACACCACTCGACTTCAGAGGACCAGATTCTGTTAAAACCTTTGCTCCATAAGCATTTTCTTGGACTCTTCCAAATTGAAAGCATTAATTCAGCACATATATCAGCAATAGGTGAGTTATGTTTATATTAACTGACAGAGTGGAAAACAGTGCAGGAAGTGTTCAGAATGCTCGTTACGAGCAATCTGAACTCTTCCTAAACTGTTTTCAAAGGCCTTTTGTGATTGTTGCTGGAAAACGCATATCTATGGAGTAAAAAGGCTAAGAAGCAAACTTATCTATTCAGTTTCCAAGTCAACCACACTAACCACTCAGCCAAATCTAATGTTTAAATCCCTCACTCAGTCTTCTACATAGTTTGCATACTTACACTGTGTGTGTGCTTTACCAATTTCATATTTGTCTTTTATCTTATCTGTTGTTTCCTGTAATTAAAAACACATAATTAGATGAGTGCTTAACATCTAGTAATGATTATTGCAGCGGTGGTCTAGGTGTAGAGTGTAAGCCTCCCTAAAAGTAGTGGGTTTGATCCCAAGCTTGGTCATACCAAAGACTTGAAAAATGGTACTAGAAGCGTCCTCACTTGGCACTCACCATTTAGAGGATAGTTCAAGGTCTGACTGGCACCGTGTCAGCAATATAACTGAAAGATTGTTGAAAGCAACACTAAACACCATACAACAACAACATCTAGTAATGAATGGAGCTCTATGCCATTTTCAAGTTATGACAAGTAATATATGGCAGCTAGTTTTATTGGTTTAATTTGTTCAAAAAATAGTGTCATCATCCTTGATTACAATTATCAGATATACAACCAGCAAAGTGCCAGTCAATATGAATGCCCTCGTAAACTTTTTAAATGAAAATCAAGTTGAAGAGGATCCATAGTTAATGTAAAACTTGACAGACATTGACAAATACTGAACTTGAACTCAGCCTGTTTTTTTTTTTAATTATACAGGTACACACAAATCATTCATTAAATACATTACATACTCCTTCAAAAGTTCTTGATTGGAAAACAATTTTTTATTTTCCTTGGACAGGACAAGCATAACACCTAATGTCCCTACTCCATTGTTTGAATGGCAGAGCATAATTCAATAATCAAGTAGTGGGATAGGGGTACAGTGGATAGAGTGTTGACTGATCACACCAATAGAAGTTTCTGGTTCGATCCCCAGCCCAGCCTGATGACCTGTCATAAATAGCATCCAGTACAGCTATTACGGATTAGACAGCAATAAAAACTATGTAACGATGGATCACCGCAGTGACGGTCTTGGGGTAGAGTGTTTGCCTCACATGCCCAAGGCTGTGGGTTTAATCCCTGACCAGGTCATACCAAATGGTACTACAAACTTCCTTGCATGTCAGTATAACATAACTGGTTGGGTACCAGGCCATGTGTCTGTGGCATGATACTCCAATGTAACAGTGCTAAGAATACTGTATCAATACACCATTGCAATATAATTGAAAAATTGTTGAAAGCAATCACAAATAACTTAGTATAAATCAATAACCGAGCATATGCAGTCAATTTTTTTAAAGGGGTTTAACACATGACAGGTTGTGGCATAACAAATTTAACTGGTGGAAGAAGACCTTATAATGAATCGGACTAAGAACCACCATCCTTCCGTAAGTAACTGGTAAACTTTCTCATTATAAGTTTACAGACCAATGGGGACTTGAACCTACCTCCTTAGCGCTAAGCGTTCTTGAGACAGCACCTTAGATTAGCGGGCGAAAGAGGACTCTTAGGCGGTCTAATGAAAATGACGAAATCTTACCTTTACAGAATCAAGCCATTCCCAGACTGCAGATCTCACCTGAGATATACCAGATCGAAACGTTCCGATTTCCTCATTTAGGACTTTGCACGGAAATTCTGGATTACCATAGATAGGTAACTGGAAATTTAAGAGCACATCCTCAATATATTGTATTGACAAATATGGTAAGTCGTTAATTTAAATTTTATTTGTTTGCCCTCTCCCTACTTACCAATATAAAAAAAAAATTCTCAAAATATGTTTTTCACCATTCTATCTACATAAAAAAACAAAAAAGGAAATAAAGCAGTGTTGTGATGACATTTGCTGTATTATAATGATAATATTAATTTTACGAATGGTTTGTTGAACACAAACTCATATATTTTGATTTTGCCAAATAATACTTTACAGGGAATTTATCAGAATTTTTGAAACTTTTAAAAGTGTTTTTTCCTATATATATTCACTGACCCCATATTGCCAAAAGCATATCTATTTAACCCTCCATCTACTTCATATAGACGCCTTTGGACAACTCTAATATTGAAAGCATTAATTCACCACATATCAGCAATGGGTGAATTATGTTTATATCAACTGACAGAGTAAAAAACGGTGCAGGAAGTGTTTAGATTGCTCGTAATGAGCAATCTGAACTCTTCCTGCGCTGTTTTCAAAGGTCTTCTGTGATTGGTGTGGGAAAACGCGTATCTATGGAGGAAAGGTTTAAACAAAATAATACATTGAACAGGGAATTCTTAACTTGGGTAATGTCAAGATGTTGGTGTAAGTATCTTGAACTAGAAACAAGATCTTCTGTAAGGCGACTGTGTCTTCACTGGATTAAACTGTGAAACAGCCTAGCTTGAACTATGTTAAACAACTTTGTTTGAACTATATAATATAAATATTTTCCTCAGGCTTCTTGCCTCATGATTACTGAACTTCAAACAAAAATAAAATGATTCTAATATTTAGAAATCGTACAGACAAATGATGAAACCAATCAACTATATACAGTTTGATGTTTCAAACCCTGTAGTGTTGAACTAACTGTTGCTCAACACTACTTTAAATAATGAGACCAGCTGTTCAGACAACGTATCTGGACAGCATATGTTTGAGACTTGTTTCAAACTCAAAACAAAACTGTATGCCTGGAACACTACTCAGTTCCAGTATAGAAATACACTCATATTTTTGAAGATTGTTTCAAATCTAAATCTTCAAACTAATCTAATGCCCATGAAACAAAGCCAAGTTTCAGCACAAAATTAAACTTATTGTTTGAGAACAGTTTCAAACTAACAACAAAACTGTCTACTTGGAACACTGCTCAGTTTCAGTTAAAAAATACTCTTATACATGTATGTTTGAAGACTGTTTCAAACCTAAGTCTTCGACTAAACTAGTGTGCATGAAACAATCCCCAGTTCCAGCACAAGAGTTATTCCTATGAGTTTCAAACACCATGCTTCCCGAAGTCTATAGCTAGAAAATATCTTTGTCGCAGTGTACTCTCCCTCCAATGCAATTAAGCTCATCCGAGGTTTCAAGTACACTTTGACACTAAAAATTTAAAGCAGACTTCTTACAACTTGCTTCGCTAGAAACTGTCAAAATATGGTATTGCTCTACTATGAAGCAGTAAACTGTTCTTGCCTGTACCAAAAACCTTTGACATTATATACAGGTTAATACCCTCCTTAAAAATGGTGTGTTTAATTCATTATTATTATTTTAATCATTGATTATAATTTTATCATTCATCTTTTTATTATAAATTTATATTTGGTATAATATTATATAATAATAGCAAAAAAAAGAGAGTTTATTACCTCTCTTTATATTAATTGCAATATACAATGTACAGACATTTATGCTATAAAACAACAATATTTTGACAGACAGACTAAAATAGATTTCTCACTTAAAACTGCAACATATTTTGTGTCATACTAAATGAGTAACATGATCTCACTTTGATTTCAATTTGATATGTTATACAGGTTTATAATGAATGAATAGGGTTTTACGGTGTACCAACACATTATAGGTTATTCAACGCCAACAGGAATGAAAATTCCAGGTTCACTCTACATGTACAAAAACAACAAATTAACATACAGATTAAAATATACATCAACAAATGAATATATAGAATGAACCTAGAACCTTGATACCTGCAGAGTTTCAGCAAATTCTATCGTTTTACTCATATTGTTGCTTCCTACGACATGCATGAGCCACAGTGATTCTATTCTTGCCATCACTCATATGGCTCTCTGGAAACACACAGGTTGGTAATTTAACCACAATAGTGAACATGAAATAAAATGATAAAATGAGCATGACACATTTGGAGGAATTCCTACCCCTCTGCAGGGAACGACATTGATTCTATTCTTAGCTGGAATCACACAGGCAACAGGTTTACAAGTAGTACAAGTTGTTTGATCTTGGAAAGAGTTTGAATGATGATGCGAAGGTCGTAAAACATTATTTAAGTGTTGGTTATTTTTAGAATGGGGTTTCGTTTCAAGTTTACCACTCCAAATCAAATATCGTCTTTGTCACGTTTTTGGTGTACTTGACACGAAACCATTTGGAGTTTTCATTTGAGTTATATCTTTTTAAATTCTAAAAAGATTAATATTGCAGGGCTTACCTAAGTTATATACCGGTAAGCGAAATATTAAATTATGAATTTCCTGACTGTTTTTGTTACTTAAAACTTTACACTATAAAGTTCGTAAAGTTACGAGACTTTTTTTTTTATACTTAAAATTTTACTACAAGAAGTTCAAGCATGATTGGCCTAAGTTGTAAGAACTTGTTTCACAATCGAAGTAAAAAAAATAAGTTTAAACTAATAAATTTACAAACGTTACTGAGACGCCCCTGGGATGGGTACTTTTCATCAATTAGGTCAGCCTTAAAAAAAAATGTTTGTTTGCTGTGCTCCGACCCTGTATTTTTCATGCAGGTAGGTAGGTAGTTAAATTTTTTTTGCCAGATTTTGATTCTGCAGTCATTTTAAAGAAAAATGGGGAAAAAATTAAATGCTTTGAAAGGCAATAAAAAAGTTTCGAGTGAGTAGGTAGGAGCATGACAAACCAGTTTTTATTTAAGGATGGCTTTATAATCTGCACATCACCAATGATTACCTCAGATATTTTCACCATTTTACTCTCCTCCTCATCTGATGCAGCAGACACTTTGTAATTCAGGGCTGGCAAGGCTGCTAGTACTGTCATTGTTCCCAACCGCCGAGCACAAAGAAATCCCTGAAATAAGTACACTGCATTATTAGGTATTTGGTTTGTTATTTACCCCCCCACCCCACACCCCAAGGAGGGAGGGTGATATGTTGGTACAGTCGGATAAACATGGGAGCAAGATATTAGTTATGTTGAAAATAATATATGAAATGGACCAATGAGAACCTGCAAAACCAAATTTGTGACTTCCTGTGAAATGGCTGTATCATGGCCAAAAAATAAGACCATTGCAATTATCCTGATGTAGCTTGGCCATGTGAAGCGGGACATTCTTTTAATCGGTAAGTTGTTAAAACCTTAAACTTTATGAGCATACAACTTGATTTATCTGTAAGTAATCTGTAAATGTTTTAGACGGGAACAAAAATGTCACTGGTGCCAATCAGATCTTGTCTCTCCAAGAATAATGGAAAAAAACTCTAATAAATTGAACACTAGCGAGAAAGTGGTTAAGTTTTGAACGAAACAATGATTATGATTATCATGAACAATGATTCAGCTATTTGTTGACACCAATGTTGAGCTGTTCAAATTTTCTTCTGGAGATTTGAAGGCATCAACATGGTACCCTTTACTATGATTAAATATATATATATATTTTTTTTTATGCCAATTGAGTGGTTATGTTTTAGAAATAAAATAACAGTGTTTTAAGTGTATATATATTTTTTTTTCTGTATATATTTTTACTTTATACACAGGTTTATTACTTTTTTGTAATAAATTGTTTTATTTCATATTCTTTACATATACATGTATGTATTATATTTCTACAGCACACAACAAATAAAAAATATTACTTTAAATACATACAATACATCACATGGCTACAATTTAACTTTTTTGTGCAGTGCCTAAAATTTCAACTGGCCAAATTTGAAACCAACTAGCCAAACCAATTTTCGCAGAAACTTGTAGTCCTAAATGTCTAAACAAACCTAAAATTAATTGTTTCAAGGCCCACATGTTATTTAATATGCATTATTAGCTTGTATTTATTTGATAGACAATGGTATCAAGGTTATTATATATGTTATGGAATTTCAATTTCAAAGCAGTACTTTACAAAACAAAATATTTTCAAAAATAAAATTGTCTTTGTTATACTACTACAAATAAATGCATACAATGATATATCATAAATAAACACTTTTAACTAAACAAAAATATGAATCATGGATTCAACAATAACAAGTGTACAGAGACTGAGAGCGAGACATACACAAATTTCTATTTATAGAATTAATATAGCAAATGGCAGTTTGTTTTAAAATTAGATCTAGATCTAGCCAAGGACGATTGTTAAACATGTGTAAGTGTTGTGATTTCATAGTAATATAGTTTAATTATTATGTATGATCTCTCGATCACGTGGTTTCTATAATTGACACACCATTTTGTCATTGTCAACTTTATAGCCCAGTGTGATATTGAGCCCTCGCTCCCATTTCATTACAGTATTAACAGAAGGATTATTCCTCTTTTTTCTTGTTGGGACTTACTTTCATTTGTCGGTTCAATGAAAAAAAGATGTTATTTTTCAGCCATTTTAACAGCTGACAAAATATGTAAACAATAAATTTGACGGGTTTCAACTTTACTTTTATTTTACAGAGTGAGTATGCGATCGATCAAACTAGACGCAGCCCACTCATTATGTTGTTGATGGGTTTTAACTTTACTTCCCTTTTGCAGAATGAAATCGAGATAAAAAAATTGGATGCAGTTTTCTCATTTAAATATTTAATACATGTCATTGACAATCATGCTGCTAGGGGGGTAATTTGGAGCGAGAAGCAAAAGAAAATGGGTAAAATTGACAATAACAATAACTTGTTATTTTTACCGGGATTATACTTGTTTATTTTCAAAAATCAATACAATAAATAGAACAAGTAATTTTCTCAGCTTGAAATTCACTTGCAAAAAAATGTCAGCTTAAGTAATTTCAAGTTGCATTTTCAAAATACAGCTCACATTTTGCGAGTTGTGGGAGCTTAAATTCGAGCCCTGCATCATGACAATCATAATTTTTCTCTGGATACTAGTAAAAGGCTTGAAAAATCAACGCATACACCTCATGAGCTTTCCTTGTAAAGCTTTTTCACTGAGAATGGTATAAAAATCATGTAACAAAAAGGACGTAAATAATATCAGACGCAATATCAACGCAGTCAATATAAATAAAAAATAAGATGGATACTCTCAATGTGGTCCACACCATTGATGCTCAAACATAATAATGGCGGATTCTAAATTAAAGACTTCAACAATAATGTTTTTTGACCAGCCTGTGTAACATACAGTGTGCGACATTAACTTTTTTATGATCATGGCCACAGGGCCATGAACTTTTCAAATGTCATGACCCCAGCAGAATTATCATGGCCTTAACTTTTTTCAATGAAAAACACTAAAATTATTAATGTTAATACTTACACTGAACTACATGTTTAGCGTTACTAAGCATTATACTCCTTGTAAAACAAAGCTGTGTTTTTTGTCCTAAGAAGCATTTCTGTTTGGTCATAATAAATTAATTGCTTGATTATCATCCCAGCCCGCCCCCTATTTTTCCTGCTGCCCCGACACTTTTTATTTTCATAATTTTTTTTTTAAAAAAAATAGGAAAAAATTTAAGAAATAAAATAAAAAATAAAATTCTCCCATCCTCCCCATTTTTAAGAACAATTAGGATGAGAATCTAGCAATTGATTTGTAATTGCCTTACCTAAAAATTAAAAAAAAAATTCAAACATTTTAATGGACACTTTAAAATTTTTTCTCAAATAATGTTAAGTTATCTTTTTTTTGCATAATTTGTTTCTTTCAAAATGAATCAGTATAATTTTCTAAAAGTTGATTTAATTTTTTCATAATCTTTAAAACGTTGCTGCGAAGACTGGAAAGGGCGCTGCAAACATGGACCGGCCCATGTATAACTGGTATAAGAAAGTCACGCATGTGTGTCTCTATACTTTATAAAACAAAATGGCGGATGTTGTAAATAAAAAGCTTCTCAGATAGATTATCGCCTGTACATTTATAACAGTAAAATAACATGACTTTTTTAAAAAGTTTCATGATTTGCACATTTCATCTTTATCTACCAACAACTATTGTTGCAGCGTACGTTGTTTTCAAAGATGTTTTCTTCAAATTGCAAAAATATTGTCATGGCCCAACGGTCCATGAACTTAAAATTTATGGTAACCGGAGGCAATTCATCATAGCCCCGGGCCATTGGGCCACCGTTAATGTCGCACACTGAACATAGGATTCTGCTTGATTTGTTTGGCGGCATGCGCAAATGTGCACCATTTTAATTTTCCGATGGAGGTGAACACACTTTTTTTGCATCAAATTTTAGGCCTGGATTAATTTGTTGTGCGCCACTAGTGCCAGTTTCCAAATATGGCGAGGATTCAAACAAGATGGCTGACTATGAACGGTAAGGGTTAATGCTAGGGTTAGCGCGAAAATTCATGTGAGGATGCTTACCCTTTTCAGCTTGATGATTAGTTAATTAGGGATATCCAACAGCCAATCAAATGACTTCTTTCAAAAGACAGTTTGAATGACATCACGTGACACAATATGGCCGGCTGAAACCCTCATCCCTGATGAATGAGGAATTTATCTTGATTTTTACTAATAGCAACCATATCCAACGGGTATTGCTGTTGGTGAGTACTAGTTTAACGATTATAAATTGAATTCTTTCAATTCTTTGCCTTGCCACAGTGGAATCATGTAGTTTACCCTTGTAAAATATGACGGCATTGTACGCGAAATTGTCCGAATAAACAAAAATGACAATTTTCGCGGTGATCGAGCATAGATTTCTCAGCTATCGTGCATATATGTTTGATGTTAATGTATATGGGTAGATAAATGTCTTAGCTCAATGTAGCTACAAAGAAAGTGTGTTTAACTTCGCTGATAGAAATTTTATTAGAGCGAGAACGAGTTGAGGGGTGAAATTCGAAATCGGCGAGTTCCACCCTTTGTCTATATTTACACTATATATAGCTAAAAATATGTGCTGGCCCCCTTTGGCTAAAACACTTATCTGTTTTTTAATAAAGTGAAAATCAATAGAAGTTTTTGTTGTTGTTAAAATGTCCACTGTGTTTGAATATGTATACCCATTAAACTAGTGAGCAGAAAGTGTTAAATATAACACTGAAAATATTACAAATTAAAGAAGTGGTTTAAATTTATATAATCATTTTTTTCATGTTTTACTGACATATCCAAAGTCATGTGGTAGGTGCACGCTTGTTATTAAGTGGCCTATGCCAGAAGCTATTAATCAAGTGTACCTATATTCCTTGTATACATAATACCACGAATGCCTGTCTAATAACACTATTCCAAGACATGCGTAAAGCTCCAACTTCCGTTAGCGGCGGCATTTGTTTTCATTTCAAACCAGCAACAGTTTATTACTCAGCACACTTGAGTAATTTTATTACTGTTTATTATTGATGCCATTATTTACATGGTTGACAAAATTTTACTCGCGGCAATAGGTATGACCAGTATAAGTACAGTGCTGTGTGGATGTTTGACAATGATTTGACAGCTGTTCGTTTGAGTAAATGTTTTATTATTTAAAAAAAACAGCAGTAATGGTATTCTTATAAATTGGTCAGTATTGATTTATTTTAAAACCGAGGAGCAAAATACTCCATTGACTAAAACATAGCGCCGTACTCCACCCACTTTAGTAATTCATTGATGCAAATATTGGTGTTATGAAATGTTTAAAAAATATGTCATTACTATTTACAATTACACTACGACATATATTTTATCATAAACCGAAAATTCACGCATTAAAGTAAATTAAGGTATGAAAATACTTTAAAATATTTAAAAAAATATCACAAATCTTCACCTTGGCGGCCATTTTCGGTGTCGAGATCTTGATCGTATCCGGCGCTTGCTTTCTGAGGACACGTCTATTTTTCGGCTCAGTTGCAATTTATGCGACTTAAAATGCGGCGCTACTTACAGGCAAGAAATTAGTGAGAAGTCCCTTGGTACCGGTGTTACTGTCTAGATTTTACATAAAGCTCCATGGTATAAAGGAAGTAAAACTAGTAGTATATATAGAAGGTTGAATCGTCTTTATTTACTTTGTGTTTGGTGTAAGTAATAGTAGTTCTACCAATATATGGAATATGGAATACATTCAAGTTGACACGAAATACATTCTGAAATAATATAAATTAACAAAAATTTGCAACTACTTATAACCATTCTGAAGGCACAGTGGTAATCATATTTTCAAATACTTTTCAAATACAAATAAAAACAATGGTAAATTACTTTAACTGTGTGTAGTGGCAACTTACTCCCAAACATATTAAACATGTACATTAAACACATTTAACAATATACATGTAGATAAACACACATTAATGAACGTTTCCATTCCTTAAAATACCACTTAGACAATATCCCTCCACTGTCCGCAGGCGCGTAGCGTGACACATTTACCCAGGGCAAGGTGTGCGAATGTGATTCCACTTTCACTGGTGGGAATCAGAGGGCGCCTACCCCGGGAAACGTTTTAGAAATAAAAGTAGAAATGGTGACTTCTAGTGACTGCTTCATTGGGATAGAACACATTACTTAAATATATTTACCTACATCAGAAAATGTCGGCCCGGACTGCACATTCTAAATTAGGTCAATATATAGAGATACAAGTCATTGATTACGTCGATACTGTTGCTATACGCACGGAACAGTTAAATCTGAAACTTTTATGTACATCTTTGTAATCCCCCCTGTTACGTTTTTATTCCGTCTCTCGACTTTATAGCCTTTTCCAAAAGTTAGGCTTTGGTTTCAAATATTATTCAGCAGAGTATCTGAGTATGCCCACTATTCACCTGGTCCGTACTGTGTGACAGCTTTCCAAGGAAAAGACAAAGAGAGTGTCAATCCCTAGTGACAAATCCAATGGAATCCCAGCATTTTGGCGAAAGGAAAGGTGAACAAAGGCCATCTACACATTAAAAAAAGTTATATAGTCAAAGGGAAATAACCCGTCTTAGCTTAGCAATGTAATAGGTAATAGGTCTGGTTGCGGCATATGTTGTTGTATACACTATTTAATATTGTTAAATGCGAAAAACTTGGTTCGAATATCACAATCGCAATACAAGTTGTCCAAATTTTGTTTTGAAATTTTCCGAATTTGACTTACAAAGAAAAGACTTCCAATAACATGGGCTATAAATACAATACTTGTAGGTCGAGAATGTGGTATAAACTCCCCATTGTTTGCGTTTTAGACGGCAGTGTTAGAATGTTATTCTTGAGTTTTTGCTTTGCACTTCAGCTTAAATTTCCAAATTCTTTGATATTGTGTTTATATATAAAGATAGAAATTCCGAATTTAACTTCTCAAAGGTGGGATTGCGATGTCCCGAAAAGGACTCTGTACTATATACCATCATAGACTGTATACATGGTGAAATAACACGTCATGTACGCCCTCACTTAAGAACATTTCAGGAATGTGTATTCCAATTAGAAAATCACCATGTAGAACACATTTATCAAGACAGTGGCATATAATGAAAGACATTCAGATTAAACAAAAAGCAAATTTTAATACATGTACGAATATCAGTAAGCGTTATAAAAGTATTTAGGTCCTCCAATGGTGGGGGGGGGGGGGGGGGGGAGGGGTTCCTGTTCCCTGTAACTCTTAAAAGTAATGGCCATTGCTCCAAAGATCCCCAAAAGTAGTTGCTATAGTTCCCCCAAAACATTTCCCTCAGATCTCAAAAAATAGGTATTTGACCAATGGATCCCTGGAAGTAATTGCCAATGTTCCCCCAGATCTCTAAAATAATTGGCCTTGTTCCCCCAAAACCGTCGGGAGGACCTAAGTAATCCTCTTTTACTGAAAGATGACAACAGTGACTCAATTATAGAGACTGACAAACTAATATATATATATATATAATGTTCACGGCTGAAAGTTTTAGTGGTACCATTTGTATTTCTTTAATACCTCTTACTTAATTTTAGTCCAAAGTAAAGCTGATAAAAATATGACTTTTTCCAATTATCAATTATTTGATAGCAGTGAATTTTGAACTGATATTTTTTAAAACAAAAAAAATATTCCACACAGTAAAAACGTATTATATTAAGAAGTCCTATCTGACCCACACACCGAAATATAAGTAGAACTAAAAAACTCAACTGGAGCAGAGTATTAAGATGCTAATGGCATTTATACATGGAATCAAGGATTTGTACAACTCCTTGATGGAATATGATAATAATCATTTCAACAAAGGATACAACATAATTATGTGCATGTGGAATATCTCAAAGACATAGACATTGACATAGACATATTTTATAAAGTAATACAGGCCTCCGACCCAAAATACAACATGTAAATACATCAAATATTAAATATTATACATTTATACAAGTCAATATTACAGAATTCGCATATTAAAGTGAATACAAGCTAATAACATGCAACATTAACCCAAAAATAATAACATTTGTGTTAGATAATTTCAGGTTTAAGCATTTCAATAGTTTAATAAAGTAACAGATATAACATTATTTTTGAAGATATATGATATGAAATAAATGTAGCTTGATATAAATCCAAGATTAAGACTACAATGAACAAGAATATAAAACCATATCATGAATGAAGATATTCAAAACAAAGTGAAACTATATAAATACTTTATAAATTAATAATACATGAGGTAGTTTACTCTTGTTAATATTACTTAAATCGGCAAATCTTGAATTTCTCTTCTTCTTGTAAAAGCATTCAAAAGATATCTAGCAAAACTGACAAAACTTTTCTCATCTTTTAAGCTAAATACTATGTAATACATGTTAAGCGATCGATTTCTTAACCAGATAATTTTGAAAAAAAGTTTGTCTAATCTTTTCATACTCATTACATTCAAAGAAGACGTGAAATTCATCTTGGACTACAGAAATATTATTTTTCATACATATAGGACAGAATCTTAATTTTTTTATCTATTGATAAATGTTTTCCTTTCTCAATCATTAAAGTATGGGTCGAACAACGAAAATTTGACAAAGTTTTTCTTAAAATATATGATAAATTAATATCTAAGTATGATTCTGAATAAAGATGAGATTTAAAATGTTTATAATGCAGAGATTTAGGTGAATCGTTAAGACCTGCTATCCATCTTTGTAAATAGCAGTCTTTAATGCGTGTTTTAAATTATTGAATAAAATTTGCGTCATTTCCAACATCTTGGGCAAGCCAAGCATATCCAAATCCATATGTAAAAAGTAATTCTCTAATATGACTAGCCCAAGTTCTTCTGCCTGCTTCATCTATTTGTTTTAGCATTTTATAACATTGTTTAGGGTATCTATGGTTTTCCATACGTTTAATTCTTAGCCAAAACTTAACACAGTTGGGAATATAAGTTATACATAACGGTAATCTCCCGCATTGTCCTAACGCTAAAATATCAGATGTATTTTGTGATAAATTACAATATTGTTTACAGAATTTGATTTGCACTTTTTCAATGTTTTCAACATACGCGTATCCCCAAATTTTAGAGCCATAACAAAGTATAGGTTTGACCATAGCATCAAATACTATTTACTGAATTCAAATGGCCAAATTAACGTTGAAATCTTAATATACAGGCAACAGACTTAATACCTAGCAATGCTAACATTTCTTGCGTTTTTGACCATAGCATTTTTGGCGTGAAATAAACACCTAAATATTTATAAAATTTGACAACATCTATAATAATAATATCTCCACAATAAGTCCATTTTTTCTGTTAGCTTGACGATGCCTCCATTTCTAAAAAACAACAATTTTTGATTGATCGAGATTAATGTTCATATCAACAAATGCACAGAATTGTTCAATATAATTAATATGTCTTTGAAGATGTACAACAGTATCTGAGAAACTTGAAACATCATCAGCAAACATTAAAGCTACTAACTCATTAATATCATCAGAAACAAATATACCACGATCACATTTAGAATGTAGAAATGTAACTTAATCATTTATAAACATAGAAAAGATTATGGGGCTGGCCACACAGCCTTGCCTGGTTCCAATGTTTCATGAGAAAAACTCAGTTAATCCATTATTAACCTTAAGACATGATTTTAATTTGCTATACATAGCCTGTAAAATTATTAAAAACTTTCCATCGACACATTTTCTTGTAAATGCATTTCATAGTTTTTGGTGTTGAATACTATCAAATGCTTTAGCAAAATCAACAAATATACAGTAAAAACGTCTTTTTTCTTAGAAAAATGCTTTTGTCCTAAAGCCATTAATGTAAATATGTTATCTATAGTGGTATATTTTTTCCTAAATCCTGCCTGTGACTCATCAATGGCATCAAAACTATCGCAACATTTAGTTAATCTATTACTTAATATGTGACAAAATATTTTACACAGGGAATCGATAAGTGAAATGCCTCGAAAGTTCTTTGGGTCATTTACTGGACCTTTTTTTGTGTAATGGTGTAATAATACTTTCGCTCCTATTTTCAGGGATTTTCAGAAGATGGCTAACCATCAATTGAGCTTCACCCAAAATGTCATAAAGCCCGGGGATGGGGGAGGGGGCGGGGGCGGGGGCACTCCCATATCTCGGTTAGTGCATATGTTGCCCCGTTTCGACCCCTCTTTTTGGACATATGATGTACAGTTTTGACCACCATTTCTTTTGCATAATGCGATGAAGAGCTTTGACCTTCCTTTCTGGACATATAATGTAAACTTTTGACCCTTTGTTCAATCCGGGGTTCACTGACCCCCCTCCTGCCTGGGAACTTCAGACCAGGAACCTCTTGGCTTTTATTCTTGATGAAATCCAACAGCTTATACCATTGTGTAGACAAAGGTTTATTTAGATTAAATGTAGAGTTTTGGTCCCTATATAATTTGTTTCAATGTAGAGTTTCAACACTATAATTGGTTTGAATGTAGAGTTTGACCCCCAATTTAAGGCTGCAATGTAGAGTTTGTGCGTATGTTTTGAAGTTCACATAGTCTTGATCATATGCGACGCTTGCTTTTCTAAAAGACAAACGTCTTGACAAGTTCGGCCGAGAATAAAAATCGTTTTTATTAAGCGAAAATCGATAAACGTTTTTGATTGGTTGATTCAAATAATCGGACTACTTCGGAGAATTCCATAGTATTTCAAAAGAGTATCATTTGGATGTCTACTTTTATATTCGTTATTTTTATATTATCCGATATTTTCTATGACAAATATCTTGTACAAGATAACTGCCATGTTTGTCATGATATCCATCCGAATAAGTATTTTTAAATTTTACTTTAATATAACCACTGCGGAGGTGAGTTTAAAATATCTAATAATATAAAAATTAATGAATATAGAAATAGACATCCAACCGATACTCCTTTGAAATACTTTGACAATCTTCGAGGTAGTCCGAAACGTTATTTGATTTTCGCTAAATAAAAATGGTTTTATTCTCGAGCGACCTTGTCAAGATGTTTGTCTTTTAGAAAAGCAAGCGTCGCATATGATCAAGACTACGTTTAGGAGCGTAAAATATTTAATTTCTTTGTTATCGTTCTGTATTCTACAGCCCCTCTGGTCATGTTACAAGTAGACGAACATAGTTGTGGCTAATTTATTGAACACGATTGTTAAAGTGAATATATCAGGACTTTTCAACATTTTAAATTGGCTAAAATATATTTCCCAAATATATCATGCCGATATATACTCATTGACTCCATATTGTAAAAATAATATCTATTTTAACATGCCAAAATAATGATTTTAAAAGCATAATAAAGAGGTGACGAGCGTATTTTTTTTTGTTCTGTAGCGATGAGAGAGTTAACTTTCATGTCTTTGTCACTGTTCAATGTATGATGTAATTTAGTCATGTATGTATAAGTGTTTCTTTACCCTCGCACTTTGAACTAAGTCATTTTGGCGAGCCGGATAAGATGATTACTTAAAAAACAAGATGATTGCTTAAAAAGCAAGGTGATTATATTAAAAGATAAGATGATCATTTAAAACTAATGATAATGATGATGATGAAGATGACGGCGATAAACGGTGATTACCCACTATGGAGTTTAAACACTTATTATTTTATAAATATGGACATTCCTATTTTTACTTAATCAGTTGTTTAATTCGTTATTTTTAATTGCTTATATTGATGCAGACTTTATACGATTTACTTCAACATTCAAATACTAACGTTTAATTATTGAGACTCCAGGCATTCTACTCTACCTTGTGCAGCCAAAATATGATTTAAAAATATTAGTACCGATTGTACTAGCATTACTATGGTTCTTTAATATGTGTAAAACCTATATATTAGGCCAGACACTTTTGCTTATAGCGCAAATAAATTTGCTTGAGATATCATAAGCGTCCGACCCAACTTGAACCCTCAACAGGAATGATTCCCGCTGATTGTTTATCTGTGCACACTAATTGTGCTCAGTTGCTATGGTAATATTTTATTTGTATGACAGTACCGTTAGCAACCGTATATACCACATAAAGAGAGTAATTGTCAATATATAAATATCAACAAACTAAAGTATGCCGTAAAACCAGCAACAATATTATTTTGTTGCTGGTATGGTACTTGACTTAAAAGAATATGGCTACACAGGTATTAATGATTAAGTAAATGAGGTTTCATATATTAGTCTATTTTCAGTCGATCGTCTTGCATAGCTCTATATTGGATGCCTATGATACTAATAACATCAATTGACATTCTCTAAAACCATTATACAGTAGTATTTACTGTTAATGGTGAACCATATAACCCTGTACACACGTACATTGTTATTTATATACTTTAAATTGTATATTTGTATGGTACACTAGAAAGTTGTAATAACTTCTAAAAGTGTTCAACCATTTTTTCAATAATATAGCGGCCGGTACCGCTATATCATAGTTTGAGCTACGCAAGTTTATGAATAATTAATTTATTGAAAAATGTTCGTCAGCCTTGCAATATTTTACTAGTACACCACACTATTAAAAAGTGACCAACCACCGCTAATCTCCCATGATGTATCAGATATTGGTACACAATGGACTAAAAGTATGTTAAAAATTGTTATTAAATTAAATTGTGATGTTTGTAAAGAAGCACCCGGCAGATTGCTCGTACCTAAAAAGCGCCATAATTAAAAAATATCTTAAAAAATCCGATATCCCCTCAGATCAGATCTGCTGAGAACTGATTAGTAGAAGTTGGTCACTATATATTTATAAGGTAGTCTTGTGTAATTCAATAATGAGTATCATGGCATTTCCTAACCATGATATTCCCTAGAACCGTACTCAATGCTGTGTAGTGAATACGGAGTTGCTATATAGTCCCGTAATCAACATGATATACGTTACTATTTTAATGATTATTAAAATTATAATCATTGTAAATTAACATAAACATGCAAAAAACGCTAAAATATGTATAATACATATCCATTACTAGATATAAAGCGTTCATGTTCATATTTAATAATACATCTCCTCCCTAGGACAACACATAGGGCCAAGAGCCCCGATAAAAGCCGGTCGCTGAATGGTTCGATCGGGATTGTAACGCTCATTCCGATTGGCCAGATTTCAATCCGTTTTCGGCTTTAAGCTCAGGACATAAAACGTAATTTAGTCACTGAATACTCATTAACATCCCTGTTTACGGTAAGATTTTCAAATTTACAAGTGTCATGTGTCAATTCATAGACACTCTGTGTATTGAACATGCATTCCGAAAGTCAGTACCAAGTGTCAGATGACAACTGTGGAGTGAAGTGACATCTCCAAATACACAGAATTGCCATCCTCAATACACGGGATGTCACCCTATTAGCCCAATAAAAAATATACCTATAGTTTGGAGTAATATTAACTGCTTTTAAACAAAATAAATGTGTGCTACCAATAGGTCGTGAATTTAAAATGGCTAGTGAGTCCTTATCGTGGGACGATAGCGATATAAATTTAGATTTATTATTGGGAGAATATACGGGTTATGGCAATAATGACCAGCACATTGCTGTGACAAAGACTGGGACTTTAAAAGATAAACAACTGTGTTTGTATGTGTGTCCATCATGTTCAAAAGAGCTCAAGACAGTATCTGTATTATATCTCTGCTTGGGCTACGCGCCTAGGATAGACTAAAATAGATTTCCCGCTTAAAATTACAACATATATTTTTATGTTTTTAAATGAGTCACGTGATTTCATTTTGATTTAAATTTGATCGTTGTAAAATTTGTTTAATCACTGAAAGAGTCCGAATGACGATGTGAAGGTCGTCAAGCTGTATTTAAATACAGTCTTTTTTTAGAATGTGGATTTCGTTTAAAGTTTACAACTCCGATTGAAATATCAATTTTTGTTTCGTTTTGGTGGATTCGGTATACCAAACCGTTCGGATTTTATTTATTTATGATAATGAGATTTTTTTATCCATTTTATAAATAATTGTATTTTTTCAAAACATTTTAAGCGTTTTTTTTACCCCCTGATATACTCCCTTTAAGGATGAATGCATTTATCGGGACGCACATTGACTTTTAGATAGATACATGAGATATACAACTGATTTTTTTTCCATTTCAGCAACAATAACTTTCAAGGTGATATTAAAAGCAATATACAGTTATAGCAAATTAAATTTGGTTTAGTAAGGAGGATTTGGGCCATCGGAAGCGATACAATTGTTAAATATTCCTCTGCCGGAAAACCGACCAAACGAATTTGCTCATATTCAGTATAAAGAAGCGGAAGAAGAAGAAGAAGAAGAAGAAGAAGAAGAAGAAGAAGAAGAAGAAAAAGAAAAAGAACAAAAGAAAATATGAAAGAAGAAGGAAGAAGAACAAAAAACAAGAACGAGAAAAAGACAAAGAAGAACAAGAATAAGAGAAGATTAAAAAGCGAATATTTTCGTGAATGTGCCTCTTCAACATTATTTCCAGAGAGGTACAATAATACTACCAGAACAAATGGAATAGAGAATATAATGTGCCTCTAGATTTGAATTTATTTCGGCAGACGTATGTGTGGTTATATTACTATTTTTAGTAGTTTTGAATTGTCATGAATGAATTTAGCATTCCAGTATTTGCACCAATCAGTGAGTCATGTACAAATCACTGGCTACTTATAATTTTGAACTGAAATTGTTATGATACAAACATGAGTGTATATTCAGCTCCGCCCAACTATTGTTAAAGTCAGTTCTTTATTTTAATGAGTGCATATGGCTGCGGAAGGCACGTGAGTGGCGCAATGACTTGAATACACGAGGAACAAGTTCAGCTTGCTTCACCCACAGGAGCTGGGGGAACGGATAATAACGTTTAATAGGAGTGGGCAGGTCTCTCTATATATACGCTAGAGGACCCGAGTTTGGTCAAACATTGGAACTTGACTCCACTATAATCATATAACTTGTACACATGTATATAAGTGAACCTCATTCAGTGTTCGAAATAAAAAATAAAAACACAATTCTTCTATATTTTTGATGAAGTTTATTTTTTAATTTGAGATTGCATATGCGCATATAAACGAGCAAGCAATGTGTTCCTGTCCTTGTCCATGTCCGGTCGGTGCAAAGGGAAGGTCATTGATCAGGTATTTAGTAACCGTACTTTCCTACAACACAAAAACGATACAGATATATATATATATATATTTATATGTATATCTATTATTGATAGATGCCTTACATGATAAGGCTTGTCACACTTAGCGATCGTTTATTCGTTCGTTCATTCATTCATTCATTCATTCATTCATTCATTCATTCATTCATTCATTCATTCATTCATTCATTTATTCATTCATTTATTCGCTCTTTCAGTCAATTAATTCATTGTGGAATGAGTGGTCTAGTGGTAAAGCATCGGGCCGTTGATCGGAGAGTCATGGGTTCGATCCTCCGCAAAGCTATGTATGGTGTCCTTGAGCAAGACACTCTATTCTTAGTACTGGTTCCACACATGCAAAATAAATAAGTTAAAACAAAATAAATAATACAACAATACGTGTTATTTATAAACATAATATACACTCAATTTACCCTTTTACTCAATATACTGGCGTTAATTCAAAACTTAGCTTTTTTACGGCAAGTGCGGTTCGGCAAGTTTTCCAGAACATAAATTATACAGATAAGATATCTATCACAAGAAGAACGTACGTGGTCAGTTTCGAACATTTTTTTTTCTTTTTCCAAAATGTTTAATAATGATGCGACTGATTTGTTTAAAATGATAATTTAAGCCATTTTAACACATTTTTGGTTACATATGACACATAGTTTCTCATCTTTCTCAAACAAAGATTTTGGACAGAGATGAGCTGGATGACTTCGGCGATGAAAGATAATGATCTTAGGTTAGCGATATAGACGTTTCGGCTCTAGATGCGAATCGAATACATAAACGTTAAATTATATTTTATATTTACCATATCTGTAGTGGTACGGGCGATAAAAGCGTCTGTAGTAATAGTACGGGCGATAATAGCGTCTATAGTGATAGTACGGGCGATAATAGCCTCCATAGTAGTACGGGCGATAATAGCCTCCGTAGTAGTACGGGCGATAGTAGCCTCCATAGTGGTACGAGCGATAGTGACCAGAAGTAATGGAAGCAGCTGCTATCAGCAGTGCTAGGATAAAGAACGCCTTCATGACTAACTGAAAGTTAAAATGAAAAGTTTTTTGATAATGATAATAATGATGATAATGATAATAACAATAATGATGATATAATAATTTTATTAACGAGAGAAATCATTTGATTAAATTCACTATTCCATAACACCAACTGCAAACAAATTAAATGAAGTAACGTCAATGGCGCTAATTCAGTCCACATGTCTCCATACTGAAAACCCGTATTGCGATATATATAAGGCGATATCGAGGAAGCGTACCGCCCAGACCATGATCATATCACAATTAACCGCTTTATCGTTTCGTTCATAGTATCTACAACTTTAACCAGGGTCTTTTACATGTCATCAGCTGGCCAAAGTACACTGATTAAACAGGCAGTTATTAATTATTGTCTCATTGAAAATGTTAACGTTGTAATTAATAGAAGGCATAGTGCCACCATTGCAAAAAGGAAGTGCTTCCGTGGGGTAGTCGCATAATGGCGGTTATAAATAATCCTCAATTCTTCTTCTTTAAAAATGCATTTTCCTTATTTTAATGCTCATTTTTTTATTTGAATGGCATTATTGATGTATTTTGAACATTTTGATAGCATTGTCATGTTTGAATTGTGAATTTAGAAAAAAAAAAATGATGCTTGGAAATTGGGGTATGAATTCATGATTTCGGAAGTCTACTTTCACTTTGTCACCAGTGTACACACTGAGCAGAAAAAAAATCTCTTATATGACACATGACCCCTACTTTTCTCATCATATTTTGATAGTGCAGAGGTTGACAAACAGTAAAATGTAGGTTTCACTTCTTTCATTTGGGACCCTCTATGAATGACAAGCCTTCAAACTTTTATTATTTACTATAGAATAAAGAACAAAAATCAATGGTGGGGTTACACCTAGAACGATTAAAATGTGTATCCGGAACCAAGGTCTTATCTGCCTCCGTTATTGAAGAGTTACCGTGCTATTAATAGAAATCCTTGCCGAGACTTAAATAGTGCGTTGTCCGTTTTTCATCTTTTAGTATTCAACTTGAAATTAGCCCTAACCCTAACCTTAGATAATGGCGGTTATAAATAATCCTCATTTCTTCTTTTTTTAAATGCATTTTCCTCACTTTAATGCTCATTTTTTTTATTTGAATGGCATTATTGATGTATTTTGAACATTTTGTAAACATTACCATGTTTGAATTGTGAATTTAGAAAAAAAAAATTATGTTTGGAAATTGGGGCACATGACCCCTAATTTTCTCATCATATTTTGGAAGTGCAGAGGTTAACAAACAGTTAAATGTAAGTGTCACTTGTTTCATTTGGGTTTCTCTATGAATGACACGCTTTCAAAATTTTATTATTAACTATAGAATAAAAAACAAAATCGATGGTGGGCATACGCCTACAATGTATAAGTCAATGGTGGGGTTACGCCTATAAGTCAATGATGGCCATTATTAACTATAGAATAAAGAACAAAAATCAATGGTGGGCATACGCCTACAATGTATAAGTCAATGGTGGGCTTACGCCTATAAGTCAATGGTGGGCTTACGCCTATAAGTCAATGGTGGGCTTACGCCTATAAGTCAATGGTGGGCTTACGCCTATAAGTCAATGATGGGCTTAAGCCTATAAACAGAGACACACCTTAGAAACATTTAAATATGCCAAATAGCAATGATTAAAAGCCAAAAAAGAAATATCAATTGTCAGCATATGACTTGCTTTGTATTATTAAAACTAGTTTCAAGGAATTATGAAAGTCATTGGTTGTATGTGTGAAAGCACCGTTGATTTTACTTCTTATTTTTATTATGAATAAATAAGTTTTACATTCATAGATAATTGTTTGTTTCAGTGTCAAAATATCATTATTATGCATTTTTGTTCAATGCCTTGATAATCTTCGACGCTTGCTTTTGACAAACGCCTTGAGTTTCTTCTTTGGAACAAAAAAATGTAACTGGATTTTTATAAAAGTTTGATGGTTGATTCAAATTGTCCGGACTACCTCGGTGATTTCTGTGGTATTATAGCAGAGAATCATTTAGAAGTTTCTGTATTTTCTTTTGTTTATTCAATGTTATTTATTTGACAATCATCTTTGAAAACATATTTGCAATGAGTTTCGTCTGAATAAAAATAAAATATTTTAACATAACCGTTGCGGACGTGTGTTGTCTCAGCTAAGGAAATCGTACGTTCTCTTTATTATTTTTTCCACACAGCGTCAAGCTATTTGTCTTATAAATAGATATAGTGTTGGCTGCTCACGCCAGAGGTTGCGGGTTCGATCCCCAGCTCGACCGGATGCCTCTCACAAAACAACACTCGGTACTGGTTCTACCCAGGAAGCGGATTCGAGGGCGGTTCATATCAGCTCTGAGCTTTCATCTCAATCGAGCTAAAATAAATTAGTATAAACTAAACTAAGCATCGAATATGACTGACCAATAGTAGCGTGTACGGCCGCACGCGGTTTGCAAAGGCGACATTTAATTTTCAGTTTTTCTAAATTCACGTTTCAAGCACGACATTTCTTTCAAAGTATTTCTGATACACCGATAATGACATTCAAATCACAAAATGATCATTAAGATAAAGAAAATACATTTTTAAATAAAATGAAAAAGAAGGGTTATGCTTGATCGCCACAATGCGACTATGGCTACCCCACGGAAAAACTTCCTGTGTCCAATAGGTGTGCACTACCTTTAGGACTACCTCAACTTGTCGATGCTTGCTTTACTACAATGTTTACTTTTCTATTATTACTTTTTTGTTTGTAAGTTTGTTTTAATTCTGAATTTGTATAATCATATTTCACATATATTGCCGCTAAGTATAGTAATCATTGAAGATGACCGAGACTATCTCGTATTAAAATAAAATTCAATATAAAAACTGATTGTTTTTTTTTGTTCTGTCTATAGAAACACGTTCCTTTTATTCAAGAAGGAAGGCCTTGTATTATGAATAAGACCGCCGTCCTTTAGCATGTATATTAAAAGAAATGTATTATTTTTTTATTAAAATTATTTGCGTTATTTAATGAAACATAAAGTTTTTTCTCAATGATTTTTTCGTTAGAAATTTCACTTCTAAAATAGTGAAATTATTAATGATAATCTCACTGGTTTCAGGCACTAATTTAAAAAAAAGAGTTGGTTTGCAGTGATAAATCAATTCAATTTCACTCGCAAATATTGAAATGTGCATATTTACTCGTCACTGTGACGATACCATTTCAGTTAACACTAAAAAAAAATATATATATTTCGCCGAAACCAATAATACTATCCTGTGTCTGTGCTGTTGTTATAGAGACAGCATGCAAGGTAAGAAATTTACTTCTACTAAAAGATAGAAATACTAAAATCTTATGAAAATACAGACATTTATTACGAAAACTTTGCCTTGCAGAGCTACCACACAAGAAGAAGAAACAAGCTGACTTACCTTGCGAAAGATCAACTGTCCGATGCTATGGCGTCCCTCGTTCTCTCCCCTCTTTTTATACTGTGATGTGACGTGTTAAAATACATGACGATGGTAATAATGATGATGTATAGTGTTCCATAAATGCACACTTTGGCAAAAACTTGAATACATCACTCAGTATTGCGGTTTTAAACATGTTACGTAAAGCGCACATGTTTTATCACGTGTACCTTTACTCAAGTATAGGATTCTATTAGAGCCAATATTTAGCTGGACGGTTGGTTGCATGGTGTAAGCGTCGATTTTAACATTTCTTTTCAGTTATACCGCGACCTTGTCTACTTAACTTGGGACAGTATTCTAAGCGCTGTCACACTGGAGTATCATGCCGCATGCACATGGTATGCTACCCTAGCCAGTCACAATACACTGACTCCAGTCCGATCAGACATAGTACTCTAAATACTGAAGGCCAATCGAGGAAACTTCCCAGTACCATTTGTCAAGTCTTGCTAACATCAAATGGACAGTGTCATTGTTCCATTTTTATTTCTGATGGATGAATGAAGGAATGAATGATAGGATGAATGATTAATTATTGAATGATTAAGTGAGTGACTCTGTATGAATGACTGAATGAACGGACAAAAACACACAACACAAACGGACGAGTGAATGGATGAATGGGGTTTTAATAATTCAATAATTGTAAGTTATTCGACGCCAACTGGAAGGAAAATTCCAGGTTCATTCTACATGTACAAAAACAACAAATTAACGTACGGATTTAAATCAAAGTACTTGAAGTACTGGTGGCCAGTGCATGTTTTTATAGGGAAATATTTATTGAAGGTTCACGAAGAAAGTATAATAATAAACAACAAAAATTACAATAACTGTAACAGCAAATACAAAAGCAACATCAATACCAGCATTTTCAGAAATAACATCAGTAACACAGTAACTTCAACAGCAGCAGCAACAAAATAACAGAAACAACAACAACAGAAGCAGCATCGGAGCAGCGGCAGCAACAGCAGCAGCAGCAGCAGCAGCAGCAGCAGCAGCAGCAGCAGCAGCAGCAGCAGCAGCAGCAGCAGCAGCAGCAGCAGCATCAACAGCAGCAATAACGACAGCAGTAACAGCAACAGCAGCAATAACGCCAGCAACAATAGCAGCAGCAATAACGACAGCAGCAACAAAATAACAGAAACAACGACAACAGAAGCAGTATCGGAGCAGCAACAACACCAGCAGAGCAGGAGCAGCGGCAGCAACAGCAGCAGCAGCAGCAATAACGACAGCAGTAACAGCAACAGCAGCAATAACGCCAGCAACAATAGCAGCAGCAATAACGACAGCAGCAGCAGCAGCAGCAGCAGCAGCAGCAGCAGCAGCAGCAATAACGACAGCAACAACAGTAGAAATCAAACTCAACAACGACTCACTACGCAGGCGCGTGTTTTCTGACATGTTAAGCGCTGCAATTCGCGCACTTTGACCAGTATGAGGTTCCGTAGAAAACAATATTTCTGTTTGTTTCATTTTGCGTCACGCTGTCGTGATCTAAAACATTTGTTGGGTTAATAAACGGTTTTAAGTTGAAATGTTAAATTACAATAATCAATTATTTGATGACTTATTATATAGTTGTGGTCATTGCTTTTATTATTACGAAACTCATTAAGTATAAATATGGAATGTAGACAATTGTCATCAATTTTAATAATGAGTACATTAAAAGACACCGTCGGCGAATGTTTTAATTGAAAACACTTGTCTGATTAAGTTTTCTTAGCTGTTTTTTACCTGCACACCAACGTAGTAGTCTAGTGGTTAAGCGTTCATCTTGTATGTAGTGGTTACTGCTGTATCTATATAACGTTTATTTCACAACTGAGATACTTGGGATCCTGAAAGGTTAACCAGTACTCGAGAACACCCCATCTCCGAAAGTAACTGATAACATCCCAACTTGAATTAGCGGTGAGAGACGAATGTTAATAAGACACAATGTCGTATATCAATCATCACGGAGATTGTTGCGGGTGGGGACTCGAACTCACGACCCCCTGGATTGATAGTGCCACGCGTAACCGACTGAGTTAATCATGCCCGGGATATTTGAAGATATCGTGTTGATTGTTATCTTCCGCACAAATAAACATTAGGTGCATATTGAAGAAACAATATTTACTGAATATATTCAAATTAATACTGATAATCATCGTGGGACCGGGGAACTTGATCTGAAAATTGGTACATATGTGCCCAGTAAACTTCAATACATAGACACAAATTCTACATTGCAGACTAAAATTTGGTGGTCGAAATTCTAGATTCAAATAAAAAATATAGGGGTCAAATCTCTACATTTATTCTAAATAAAGCCCTGTCTACATCGTGACGTAAGCTCTTGGATTTCATTAAAAAAATAAAATGCGTCTTATGAACAAAATATTTTTTGGAATATTTTGAAGAAAATGTATTGCTGTGAAAAACATTGACACAGCTATACATTTCAACATTTTTGTTAAGGATTGAACAAGGGGTAAAAAATCTACAATAGTTGTCCCGAAAGGAGGGTCAACGCGCTACATCGAATTATGCAAAAGAAATAGGGGTCAAAACTCTACGTCATATGTCCAAAAAGAGGGGTCAAAAGGGTATGCGATGCAATATGTTGCTTTTTATGGTGCTTAGCGTTGATATCAACAATTGTTCAGTAACATCGCGACGGTTTCTACTTGAGACAGTATTCTGAGCGTTGCCACACTGGTTTAACATGCTTCAGACACGTGGTATGATACCCCACCCAATCACATTATACTGGCACCGGGCCGACCAGACCTAGAACTATCCTCTTAATTAATGCTGAGCACCAAGCGAGGAAGCTTCTAGTACCATTTTTCAATTATTTGGTATAACACAGCGAACCCACAGACTTCCGTAAGCACTTCACACGCTCCACTACTAGCCAACGATGCGGTTATAATGAAATAGCAATTTAAATACTCCTAGAATGACTGTGTGGGTCCTGACTGTAAATGATTAATTTTATTTAAATTGCTATTTCATTGTTACCGCATCGTTGGCTAGTAGTGGAGCGTGTGAAGTGCTTACGGATGTCCGTGGGTTCGCTGTGTTATACCAAATAATTGAAAAATGGTACTAGAAGCTTCCTCGCTTGGTGCTCAGCATTAATTAAGGTGGGATGAGTTTAGTTTAAACTTATTTATTTTACTTCGATTGTGAAACAAGTTCTTAGAACTAAGGCAAATCACGCTCGAAGTCTTCCTGGTTAGAACCATTACTAAGCATATGCGGCCGGATAAAGTGTCTTGCTCAAGGACATCACACATAGCAATGGCGGAGGATCGAACCCACGACATTTCGATCATGGGTTCGGTGCTCTACCACTGGACCACGCGTGGGGTGAGGGGTCTGTAAATGGCCAATGGTGCATTTCTCATGTACATATTTTTTTGAAACATACCAATTACGTACCGAAATTTCAATTAATTAAATTTTTTTATGGGGGAAAGCGCAGTGCCTGTCAAGGACTTATATAAATTATCTTCATACAAGTACTTGCCTACATATATAGCTCCACTGGTACGTGTGAAGATTCAAAGACGGACAGGATCGCCGCTGGGATTAAAGAAATGGACACCAGAGTCAATGCCTCAATTTAAACCAATTTTACCTTTGAATGGTACATATCGCGAAAATTTGATCTGACAGTGTACTTAATGTTAGAACGTGTTGGTGCAACAGTTCCATTATGTTTTTTCTTCCCTACAGGTGGTCTCTTGACAAGTCGTTAAAGTTTAAGTAACATTAACTATGAAACACATAACTTTGCCACTTGAATCAGCGATGAGAGATGAATGATAATGATACGAAATGTTGTATATCAATCATCACTGAAACTGGCCAGATGGGGATTCAAACTCAGGATCCCTGGATTAATAGTCAGACTCGCTACCAACTAAGCTAATCTGGCCTGACCTTCCCGACCGAAACTATCATTGCAACAACTTGTGGTACACACCAGTTGACCACATTGTGATATTGTGATATGCTATTCTAATAACTAGTGACACAAAGGTTTACATTTTAGTGACAGGCTATGACATGCTTATTACTAATAAAGAGAAGAGAGAGACGTTTTGATAATTTGATTACAATGGTAGATCCATAAAAAATGTTGTAGATTATTACTTCTTAAAAAAAGTTTAAGTGCTCTTTTCCAGTTGATTGTATTTAAATGCAAATAACTATCTGTCCTTGCATATAGTTTTTGTTGTTTGTTTGTTTGTTTGTTTGTTTGTTTGTTTGAATAATTAGCATCAGTTTTATGCCACTGAAGTATAACTGAAGACATAAACATTCTTTTCTGATAATTTATTAACATTTTTTGTGTCGTTAAACATGAAATGATATATAATAACCATAATGGCAATCAATCACCCTTTACAGATGTCTTAGAATAGCATTAATTGATTTCACTTACTTGTTCTGATATTCTTATATGGGAAACTGTACCATTCTTTCAATGTTGTGTATACATTCTTTTGTTTGTGAGAATTAGAACCATGCTTTTTGTCGTTAAACATGAAATGATATGAAATAACCATAATGACAATCAATCATCCTTTACAGCTGTCTTAGAATAGCATAAATTGGCTTCACTCTCTTGTTCTGATATTCTTATATATGAAACTGTACCTTCTTTAAATGTTACATATACATTCTTTTCAGGGAATTTTTAAACATGTATTGTTTGTTAAACATGAAATGATATGAAATAACCATAATAACAATCAATCATCCTTTACAGATTGTCTTAGCGTAGCATAAATGGACTTCACTCTCTTGATCTATCTGAAATTTTGATATGCAAAATTGTACCTTTTTTTAAATGTTAAATAAACATTCTTTTCTGATAATTTATGAGCATGTTTTGTGTTGTTGTAAATGAAATGATATAAAATAACCATAATGGCAAGCAATCATCCTTAACAGATATCTTAGTGTAGCATAAATTAACTTCACTCTCTTGATTTGAAATCTTCTATAAAAAATGTACCATTCTTTGAATGTTGTTGAATGTTGATCTGTAGGTCGTAAAATATTCAGATTTGAGATGTATAGTGTACCATTGAACACAACCCTTGTTTACCGAACGCGAATGATAGTCGTTGACAAACATTTCCACAGACCAATTTATTCGAGAGGAAAAATGAAATAAAAACATGTATATGTAGTTGAAGTTCAGAAGCAGACGATCGTAAGACAATGCAAATACACAAACCTTGCACGTAAAAGTCGTTTAAAATGTTTCAAATTCGGATTCTCCATGAATGAGCGTGGATGTATATGACCTTCGTAAATACTGACACATTTTTTAAAAACAAGCGTGTAGACAAAAACTAAACAATGACGGCAGCGTCTATACTGTGTATATATTTCTAGGAATTGTTGATTTTTTTATTTGTCTAAATCGAGAGATAAAAGGCGGGTGTTTGATTTTTTTTTAACCGCAAAATAATTCCTTATTTAACAATAAACCAACTAATGTTACCGAGTTCATCTGATAATGGAAACAAAAGCCGTTACGATATTACTGGATATTAGATCTCAATAATTTGATGTCAGCCAGGACAGAGATGATGTATTCATACGCGTTTATTTTGCAGCATATAATTATTATTTTTTCTTTTTTCATTCACTTGAGGAGTCTCAAATTAAATATAATCATCAGGATTGGAATTATAAGGATTAAATTCATTATTTGTGTTTTTTATGCATGTGTAAAGAAAGTCAAATCACGCACAAATCTGACATAAAGTCTGTCAGATTTGTGCGTGATTCGACATTCTTTACACATGCATAAAAACCACAAAAAATGAATTAAATCCTAAAGCCGAGGACGTTACAAAAATCAAATCCCGCAAGCTTTAATTTATACGTTGCGTCATTTTTCAATATATTCTGAAATATGTTTCAAAATTTCGAGGACGTTGGTCATGCCACTATCTCAATATATTGAATTATTATGGCACTGCAGTTTCAACTTAAAAGTGGGCGCTCGTTTAATGGGACTTTTTTGTGTTGAACTACTGTACAAATATGAGCTGGTAATTCGGTGAATCCACGATTTTCGTTCTCATGGGTCCCGACTGTTAGTTAAACTATTCCATCACCTGTCACGGAAACAAAACAGTTTATTCTCTTTTTGTTATCATTTGTCACTCACATTTTCAAAGGTTTTAATTTGATTTTTTTTTTAGCATGCAGACAATCTGAATTTATGTGTGTGTTTGTATTGTTTGACGACCGACGATGATTGACGAACACATTTTATAATTACGTTTATTTTATTTTGCGTTATCAATTTAAAGGATGTTTCATGTACACATTTACGTAAACGTGTTTTTTTTTTACGAAAACAGAGAGGAAATAATCAAAACCTTTCGCTATAGCGAATGTCAGGACACGTGTATTGCGTGTACTAAAATAAGAAAATCAACATTGAATTTGCAAGGTCGATTCACACTCATGGTTATATAAAGCAACTGTATTTAGATAATCTATTGCTAACACGTTGTCATGGTTATATATCAAGGTTTATTGAGACGTTATATTGCTAACACGCTTTAATGGTTATATAGCAATTTATATTGAGATATTCTATTACTAACACGCTGTCATGGTTATATTGCAATATATATTGGGGCATTCTAATGCTAATACGATGTCATGTTTATATAGCAATTTGCATTGAGGCATTTTATTGCTACACGCAGTCATGGATATATAGCATTGTCCATTGAGACATTCTATTGCTAACACGCTGTTATGGTTATATAGCAATGTGCATGAAGACATTCTAATGCTAGCACGCTGTCATGTCTATATAGCAATATATATTGAGACATTCTAATGCGAATACGCTGTCATGTTTATATAGCAATGTGTATTGAGACGTTATATTGCTAACACGCAGTCATGGTTATATAACAATATACATTGAGACATTCTAATGCTAACACGCAGTCATGTTTATATAAAAATGTGCATTAAGCCATTCTAATGCGAACACGCTGTCATGTTTATATAGCAATATATATATTGAGACATTCTAATGCTAACACGCTGTCATAGTTATACAGAAATATATATTGAGACATTCTAATGCTAACACGCTGTCATGTTAATATAGCAATATATATATATATATATTGATACATTATATTGCTAACACGCAGTCATGATTATATAACAATTTGCATCAAGACATTCTAATGCTAAAACGCTGTAATGTTTATGTAGCAATGTATATTGTGACATTCTAATTCTAATACGCTGTCATGTTTATATTACAATGTTTATTGAAACAGTATATTGCTTACACGCAGTCATGGTTATATAGCAATGCATATTAAGACATTATATTGTTAACACGCAATCATTGTTATATAGCAATGTTCATTGAGACATTATATTGCTAACAAGCAGCCATGGTTATATAGCAATGTCCATTGAGACATTATGTTGCTAACACGCAGTCATGGTTATATAACAATGTGCATTAAGATATTCTATTGCAACACACAGTCATGGTTATATAGCAATATATATATATATATATATAATGAAACATTCTATTGCTAACACGCAGTAATGGTTATATAACATGTCTATTAAAACATTCTATTGCAAGCACGCTGTTATGTTAATATAGCAATGTGCATAAAACATTATATTGCTTACACGCAGTCATGGTTATATAGCAATGTCCATTGAGCCATTCTATTGCAAAGACGCTTTCAGGTTAATATAGCAATATATATTGAGACGTTATATTGCAAACACGCTGCCATGGTTATATAGCAATGTCCACTGAGACATTCTGTTGCTAACACGCTGCCATGGTTATATAGCATTATATATTGAGACATTCTTTTGCTCACACGTTGTCATTGTTATATAGCAATATACAATGAGACATTATATTGCTAACACGCTGTCATGTTTATATAGCAATATATATATATTGAGACATTCTATTGCTAACAGGCTGTCATGGTTATATAGCAATGTCTATCGAAACTTTTTATTGCTAACATGCAATCATGTTTATATAGCAATGACCGTTGAGACATTCTATTGCTAACACGCTGTCATTGTTATAAAGCAAATTATATTGAGACATTATATTGCTAACACGCAATTATGTTTATATAGCAATGTCCATTGAAACATTCTTTTGCTAATACGCTGTCATGGTTATATAGCAATATCCATTGAGACATAATATTACTAAAACGCTGTCATGGTTATATAGCAATGTCCATTGCGACATTCTATTGCTAACACGCAATCATATTATATAGCAATGTCTATTGAGACAATAATAATTGTTCCTTTTCAAGAGAAGGAACACTTATGGTGGACAATTTACACTTGACTGAGCAGGTAATGGATACAAGGGTACTGTCAAAGGCATGCGGAACAGTAGGGCGCCGCTATCTTAATCTGGTTCCCTGTCCTATTATGGTACCAATTTCAAATTTCGTAGTATGCAGAGGACCAGCCTACCGCTTTCTTGGACTCATGCATATTCATTACAAATAGCCTCTATGCCAATGTATATTCATGCGCCTTAGATCAATCTATTGTAAAGATGCAAGTTTTTAACAGCAGACCGACAAAGAACAATTATTCGTATAGAGTATTAACCCCTGCATTGAATATTTGATAATATAGAATAGAGATTAATATAATGAATATGCATAGTCTCCCGCCAAATAATCACGTAATGAAAAAGTCGATTGTCACGTGATAATTTAGCTTCAAATATATCTGTGCAATATTGCTGAAGTTCAGGTTTGCAAATGCTTCCTTTCATATATTTTGACCTGTCTAGATCTTTTTTCTTGCGTTCCGTAAATGCATATGTGTAAAATGTGTGTGTGTATATATATGCAGGTGCTCGTATGTGTTAATCACGTGACGAAAACATCCGGGGATGCGCTAGAAGGAACCTTTTGCTAGGCAAAATCTTATAATAACATTGTTAAACATTATTGATATAATAAATGGACATCAAATATAATAATTGTCTATAATATATTAATAGTATATATATAACTTGTATGCTATGATCTGCTGCTTTAAGGATGTTTACCTTTAAACTGTAAAATACTGACTAATTGTTTAATAAAATCAGAGATGGGCTTTCAAATTACATCTCCTGAAAATGGCCGCGATTTTCTAAATGATTCACAGTTTGGCTTTGAGATTTACTACACATTTTTAAGTTTCGGGAATGTATTTTGTGTATATATTTAAATGAATCTTGTGGGTAATGTGGGGAAATTCTCTTTATCGTTTTATACATTAGTATTTACCTCTACCAGGAAATTCCATCCGTTTCAATTTGGAAAAAAGTTCACTGGACGGTGTGCACAATCTTTAAACAAAATTTCAAATACACTAGGCAGTATTAGGCCATTAAAAATTAATTGCTAGATTATCGTCCAAATGTTTTCGTAAAAAAGGGGGATGGTGGGGGAATATTATTTTTTAATGAAAATAAAAAGGGTCGGTGGGCATGAAATTAGGGGTCGGGCAGGGATGATAATCTCAACAATTGGATGATATTAACAACAATAATTAAACATTACAAGCTTAGTAATAGAGAGCTTTAAACGTCTATAGTACCAGATTATATATTTTTTTGGTTTAAATCAAAGGTTTAATTATCTTTAAATACTGAAGCTTCTATTGGAAAAAGAAATACAAAAAGTGTTTTGTTGATTTATATTTGTTTTTCTTAACTTGATCCGCCCCTGTGAAATCATGGAGACGCTCCTGAAATTTTACAGTAGCACCGCCTCTTTGAATATGTTGACTTCGCAGTAAGCCGTGGTTAAATTATCACTATTTTGTACCACTTAAATATTTTCAATCTTATATTCAACATCATAATATATAATGCATATTCTATTCAATAACTTATATTGTATTTTGTCTCTGATGTGTTAGATTCTTTTATTTTGTTGACCAAATACAAAATCGCGGCCCGCGATAAAGTCACTTATTGGCCTGCCAGGAACAGCTATCTTGACGCGTCCGTAATTTACTGTATTGCATGTTACAAATTTGAGGAAAACACGTTTAATTTACAAAATAATGTTTCTGTTTATAAATATCATCCTAAAATTTCAAAAGATTTCATCAAGGCATTTTTAACGTATTGCACGGAAATCAAAAGTGTGACGGACGGACGGACGGACGGACCAAACCAAAATTAGTGTCTCCCGATTTTTCTTCGAATAGTGGGGGGGGGGGGGGGGGGGGGGGACAATAAACTGTATAATTTCATTATTCTGTTTTTCGAAAACTCTTCCATGTTTCAACTGTTACTGACAAATATCGGTTATGAAACTTGAATGAAGACTATATTTGATGATGTATACATTATGGAAAAACAACAACAGATTAAAACAATTATTCCAAGGTCGTTTAAATTTAAATCACTTCTGCAACGTTGCAACTGCGGTTGCATTTACTATAGGCAATCTGAGTAAATATTATTTATTAAAGTGACAGGTACAATGCATGTTGGATTTACAACAATAGCAAACATGTTAATAAATGTTAAGAATACCAAGCTTAATAAGGCTTATCAGCCACTATTTAACCAAAATTGCAATTACAAAATATAAAGAAACTTACATGACATTATTTAACAAAACATCAAGAACAAAATAAAATGACTTACACATCAATGTAATGAAAAAAAAAGCAGTAAAAAAAAAGTGCTTAAATTTGCCATGTTTTAAGCAGTGAACATGTCATTTTGAAAACAAAAACAACAAAAAGGACTCACCTGCAGGTGGGTGGACATGTAATTTTGGAAACAATAATGACGATAAGTACTCACATGCAGATGGGTGAACATGTAGTTTTGGACTGAAACAATAATAACAAAAAGTACTCACCTGCAGGTGGCTGAACATGCAGTTTTGAAAACAATATTAACGAAAAGTACTCACCTGCAGGTTGGTGAAAATATAGTTTTGGAAACAATATTAACGAAAAGTACTCACTTGCAGGTTGGTGAACATGTAGTTTTGAAAACAATGATAACGAAAAGTTCTCACTTGCAAGTTGGTGAAAATGTGGTTTGAAAACAATGTTAACGAAAAGTACTCACCTGCAGGTGAGTGAAGATGTATCTTTGAAAAAATGATAACGAAAAGTACTCACCAGCAGGTGGGTGAAAATGTAGTTTTGGAAACAATAATCGCATCAAGTACTCACCAGCAAGTGGGTGAATATGTAGTTTTGAAAACAATAAAAACGAAAAATACCCACCTGCAGGTGGGTGAACATGTAGTTTTGGAAACAATTATAATGAAAAGTACTCACCCGCTGGTGGGTGAACATGCAGTTTTTAAAACAATAATAACAAAAAGTACTCACCCGCTGGTTGGTGAACTTGCAGTTTTGATAAATAATAACGAAAAGTACTCACCTGCAGGTGGGTGAATATGTGGTTTTGAAAACAATGATAACGAAATGTACTCATCTGCAGGTGGGTGAACATGTAGTTTTGAAAACAATGATAACGAAATGTACTCACCAGCAGGTGGTTGAACATGTAGTATTGGAAACAATAATAGCAACAAGTACCCACCTGCAAGTTGGTGAACATGTGGTTTTGGAAACAATTACAACGAAAAGCACTCATCTGCAGGTGACCAACATGTGGTTTTGGAAACAATTACAACGAAAAGCACTCATCTGCAAGTGACGAACATGTGGTTTTGGAAACAATAATAGCAACAACTACTCAACAGCAAGTGGGTGAACATGTAGGTTTGGGAACAATAATAACGGAAAAAACCTCACCTGCAGGTGGGTGAACATATAGTTTTGGAAACAATAATAATAAAAAGTACCCACCTGCAGGTGGGTGAACATGTAGTTTTGGAAACAATAACGACAAAAAGTACAGCAAAACCCCTCTAATAAGACCACTTTTGGGACCGGCCAAAAGTGGTCTTAATAGCATGTGGTCTTTTATGAAGGTCCAGAGGCACTGGCAAAAGTTGCAGGCCTTTGTAGCCGCAATAGTAAATGGATGTATACTATATTGTGCATATGTGTGGATTTACTGTTATGCCAATGATAATAATAATAATAATAATAATAATAATAATAATGATAATAATAATAATAGTTATAATAATAATAATAATAAAATAAATTCTTTCTTTCTTATCATGGATTTGTAAACATTTTAGGATATAATTAAAATAAATATGTTGTATGGTTTTTCTTTTATTTACATTCATAATATAATAACAAGTAAAGACAACACAAAAAATATTTTAACATTATGCTCGAGTAGATATAGTCCTTCTCGTGGGGTCCTTAGTAGAGTCGTTTCCGTTCACTTATGGCATTCTATCCTTATCAATGAACGTATTTGAACGTTCATTTCATCATTGTCAGGACCCTGAAAACAAAAATGAAAACAGTAAGATGTCACGAAAATATAAATATTGTAACAACAGTTTCATTCTTAATCATCATATAAAATTGATATTATTACCGGTAATTAGAGTATCATTTTCATTAAGAGTAAATTCATTATATTTTAGGTTCTCCGTTTTTACAGACGTGTTTTATTTTAACAGTTAAATTTAGAAATGCAATTCACCATATCATAAAATACCATCTTATCACTCAAATAATAATTAACCAATTAAAATATGCTAACCTACTGGTTTTCATTCTTCGTAGCAAATTGTTTTTTGACAGATTGCATATTTTATCGACCACAAAGTTTGTTTTTACAACACTATCTCCGGTGTCCTTGATGGCTTTGTTTACCTTTGTTCACACCTTTAACGACAACCACAAATCGGCTCGTTGATTATGTCGTTTTGAAAACAATAATAACGAAAAGTACACACCTGCAGATTGGTGAACATGTGGTTTTGGAAACAATAATAACGAAAATTACCCATTCGCAGGTGAGTGAACATGTAGTTTTTGGAAACAATAATAACGAAATGTACTGACCTGCAGGTGGGTTATATGTAGTTTTGGAAACAATAACAAAAAAGGTAATCATCTGCAGTTGGGTGAACATGTGGTTTGGAAACAATAATAACGAAAATTACTCACCTGCAGGTGGCGAACATGTGGTAATGGAAACAATAATAGCAACACGTACTCACCAGCAGGTGGTTGAACATGTAATTTGGAAACAATAATAACGAAAATTACTCACCTGCAGGTGGCGAACATGTGGTAATGGAAACAATAATAGCAACACGTACTCACCAGCAGGTGGTTGAACATGTAGGATTGGAAACAATAATAACGAAAAGTACCCATCTGCAGGCGGGTGAAAACGTAGTTATGGAAACAATAATAACGATAAGTACCCACCTGTAGTTTTGGAAACTATAATAAGGAAAAGTACTCACCCGCAGTTGGGCGAACATGTAGTTTTGGAAACAATGATAACGAAAACTACCCATCTGCAGGTGGGTAAACATGTAGTTTGGAAACAATACAAAACAAAAAGTAATCGCCTGCAGATGGTGAACATGTGGTTTTGGATACAATAATAACGAAAAAAACTCACCAGCAGGTGGGTAAACATGTAGTTTGGAAACAATAAAAAACAAAAAGTAATCACCTGCAGATGGTGAAATCAATAATAACGAAAAGTACTCACTTGCAAGTGGCTGATCATGTGGTTTTTCGAAACAATAACAACATAAAGTACTCACCTGCAGGTGGGTGAACATGTAGTTTTGGAAACAATTATAGCAACAATTACTCACCCGCAGGTTGGTGAACATGTAGTTTTGTAAACAATGATAATGAAAAGTACTCACCTGCAGGTGGCGAACATGTGGTTTTGGAAACAATAATAGCAACAAGTACTCACCAGCAGGTGGGTCAACATGTAGGATTGGAAACAATAATAGCGAAAAGTACTCACCTGCAGATGAGTGAACATGTAGTTTTGGAAACAATAATAACGAAAAGTACCCACCTGCAGGTGATGAACATGTAGTTTTGGAAAAAGTTATAACGATAAGTACCCACCTGATGTTTTGGAAACAATAATCACGAAATGTACCCCCGTGCAAGTGGGTGAAAATGTAGTTTTGGAAACAATAATAACAATAAGTACCCACCTGTAGTTTTGGAAACTATAATAAGGAAAAGTACTCACCGCAGTTGGGCGAACATGTAGTTTTGGAAACAATGATAACAAAAGGTACCCATCTATAGGTGAGTGAAAATGTAGTTTTGGAAACAATAATAACGAAAAGTACTCACCTGCAGGAAGGGGAACATGTAGTTTTGAATACAATGATAGCGAAAGGTACTCACCAGCAGGTGGGTGAACATGTGGTTTTGGAAACAATAACAACAAAAAGTACACACCTGCAGGTTGGTGAACAGGTGGTTTAGGAAGCAATAATAGTAACAAGTACTCACCTGCAGGTTTGTGAACATGTAGTTTTGGAAACAATGATATCGAAAAGTACTCACCTGCAGGTGGCGAACATGTGGTTTTGGAAACAATAATAGCAACAAGTACTCACCAGCAGGTGGGTCAACATGTAGGATTGGAAACAATAATAGCGAAAAGTACTCACCTGCAGATGAGTGAACATGTAGTTTTGGAAACAATAATAACGAAAAGTACCCACCCGCAGGCTGCTGAACATGTAGTTTTGGAAACAAGAATAACGAAAAGAACCCACCAGTAGGTGGGTGGACATGTGGTTTTGGAAACATCAATATCGAAAAGTACTCACCAGCAGGTGGGTGAACATGTAGTTTTGGAAACCATAACAACAAAAAGTACTCACCTGCAGGTGGGTGAACATGTGGTTTGGAAACAATAATAACAAAAATACCTACCTGCAGGCGGGTGATGTGCTGGAAAATGGCTTAGGAGAACGTTACGTGGTGGATTAATTAACCTTTAAATAAGAGCCAGTTTACGAGTCGTCGTAACTAACGAGGTGGTCGTGATAGGGAAAAAAACGGCAACGGACTTTAGCAGGTTCTTGAGTTCACAGTTGTTAAACATCTGATCATCAGAGTCACTGCCATTAGCGCCGACACTGATACAGATGAACTTGTAGTTTGCATCGACGACTGCGAGTAATATCACGGAAAAAAGCCCTTGTAATTACAAAACAGTGAACCAGAGTCCTTGGGATTCCTTATACGGACATTGTTACCATCAGTTGCTCCGCTGGCATGAGGGAAGTTCCACTTTGTTTGGAAGTCATCGGCAATCTGCTTCCACTGCTCAGGCGTGATGGCAGGTGGCAGTACCTCCTCTGCAGACTCCTGTATGATGGCTTCTAACATTTCTGGTATAAAGACGCACATGGTGTTTTTAGCTACACGGAATGAGTACATCAGTTCTGCATTGGAAGCACCAGTTGCATGATGGCTAAGGGTGACAGCCAACTTAAGTCCAAGTTCATGGGCTTGCGTAAAAATAGAAAAAAGTTATACAAATTATAAATAACAGTTCTAAAAATAGAAAACAATATGTCTTGTTTTCTACATAGTTTAACTAACAATAGAAACAGTTTAACAAATTATAAATTATGTAATTATATATTAATATCACAAATATTTCAAGTGACGAAAAGAAAATAGATTTTCAAGATGGCCGCCGTGGATATCGAATCGGCCCGATTTGAACAAACTTAAATCTACTAATTACTCCGATCACCCACACCAAGTTTCGGATCAATCCGCCCATCGGTTCGGGAGAAGAAGTCAAAATAGAAATGAAATAATTGTGTAATTACCTGTAGTTGGTATCTTGCTTTTTTTATTCTCGGTGACATACGGTCAACAATCTCCCCAAACAAATAAGCATCCATTCTGAGGAAATTCTTATAACCATTAGGGTCTTCACAGTTGTGTTCTTGCAGGAGTTGTTCATAATGTCCATACAGTGGCACACGTGCCAGCCACTGCTTACATCAGATAGCCATGCGACGTTGTACATGCATACGTCTATTTTTCGGCGTTGAAGCTCTGCCTGAGCCTCTTCATGTTCTCCCTCCTCAGCAGTCTGACTATCAATCCAGGGGTCAAAAGTTCGAATTCCCCGCCCGGCAACAGTCTCCGTGATAATTGATATACAACATTGTGTCTCATTATCATTCGTCTCTCACCACTGATTCAAGTGGGAAATTTATCAGTTACTTGCGGAGATGGGATGTGCTCGAGAACTGGTTTATCCCTGGAAACAGTGGTTAGTTTAACTGATCGTCTGTTAGACCTCGATGGCATAAAATGACGCTAAATATTCAACTAATCAAACAATCAATCAATCAATCAACCAATCAATCAATCAATCAATCAATCAATCAATCAATCAATCAATCAATCAATCAATCAATCAATCAATCAATCAATCAATCAATCAATCAATCAATCAATCAATCAATCAATCAATCAATCAATCCTCCTCAGCTAGAATATTGGTCAGCTGTATGGCAACCTCTAACTAACGTCTATATAATGCCTGCTGTTGAACTTTCATGATGTTGCTTCTTCAATAGTCTTTTGTTTGAATACTGAATACTGAATACTGAACAAAATACTACAGTTGTATACCGAGTCTGCTGCTATCGTGCTGCGATCGTGCTTAAGTCGGGTAGAGGTCGGGTAGAGGTCGAGAAAAGGTCGGGCGGGTCGTGTTGATCGGGTAGACATCGGGAAGGGGTCGGCAAAGTCGAGCAGAGGTCGAGTAGAAGTCGGGGTGTGTGTCGGCAAGTGGTCTTGAAGTGGTCTAGAAGGGTCTCCATTTGATTTTGTACACTACAGGTCTGGCAGAGATCCCCTTCCGTTGTGTTGACCCCGACCAAACACCTGGTCGAGCTTGGTCGCGGAATTGGGCCGGTCAGGGAGATGGAGGTACTCAGGTCGGCGGTGAGAACCAGCCATCACGTACCTTTTACAAACACTTTAAGACTTAAAGAACGTTCGAGATGGTGGCCCCTGTATCGGATTATGCTAAAATATTGACGAATAAAACGGGAAATGCCGACCTGTGTATTAACGGATTTCTCATAAATAAGATCAACTACAATGACGAAATCAACAACTATCTTCGAATGGGACCTTCCTCTTTGTGATTCAATAAACTTTCCTACATTTTCTGAACAGAAAGTTGTAGGTGATGCATCTTTAATGATTAAATCAATTTATATTATGCCGTTATGAAACATTATGAAAATAAGTTTAGTTTGAAAATTCATTTTTTTAAACTTTTCGAGCGATGAGATGAATTACGATGTTTCTAAAAAAATGAGTCTTAGACATTATACAGAAGTCCTTGAAAATATCATTTTGAAAGGATTTTATTTAAAATTGGTCAGATTTACATTTAATGTTCGAAACGTTAGCTGTTAGTGACATATAATTATTTCTATAAACGGTACAGGCATTTAAAGATTGACTACCTAAATCATATTTCAAAGCAATGTCGTTTTATAATGTGAATATAATTAAACAAAACAAAACTGTGAATATTCAGACCTTTTTAATGTCTGTATGTGTAGTTTTTCAAGTTTGATTTAAATGTATTGTCTAACACGAGTGTTTTGTTCTTAATGGCGTAAAGTTCACAAACACAACTAATACTTCTGTAAACATGTTAATAAATTGTGTTAAAAATTGAAAAAAAAGTATGAAAGATGAAAAGACAGAACAATTTGATTGACGAATGAGTTGTTACCTGCGCAGAAATAGATTAACATTTACCACATCTAACGATATATCTATGGCGTCAGCATTTATACATGCATTGAACTGAACTGAGCTGAGCAGTGTTGTGCTGTGTTGAGCTGTGCTGTGCCGAGCTGTGCTGTGCCGAGCCGAGCCGAGCCGAGCCGTGCCGTGCCGTGCCGTGCCGTGCCGTGCCGTGCCATGCCGTGCCGTGCCGTGCCGTGCCGTGCCGTGCCGTGCCGTGCCGTGCCGTGCCGTGCCATGTCGTACAGTGCCGTGCCGAGCCGAGCCGAGCCGAGCCGAGCCGAGCCGAGCCGTGCCGTGCCGTGCCGTGCCGTGCCGTGCCGTGCCGTGCCGTGCCGTGCCGTGCCGTGCCGTGCCGTGTCGTGCCGTGCCGTGCCGTGCCGTGCCGTACAGTGCCGTGCCGAGCCGTGCCGTGCCGTGCCGAGCCGTGCCGTGCCGTGCCGTGCCGTGCCGTGCCGTGCCGTGCCGTGCCGTGCCGTGCCGTGCCGTGCCGTGCCGTGCCGTGCCGAGCCGAGCCGAGTTGAGCTGTGCTGAGCTGTGCTGAGCTGTGCTGAGTTGTGCTGTGCTGTGCTGAGGTAATCTGTACTGTGCTGTGCTATGCTATGCTATGCTATGCTGTGCTGTGCTGTGCTGTGCTGAGATGTGCTGAGATGTGCTGAGCTGAGTTAATCTGTGCTGTGATGTACTGTGCTGAGTTGATATGTGCTGTGCTGTGCTATAATGAGGTGATCTGTGCTATGCTATGTTATGCTATGCTATGCTATGCTATGCTATGCTATGCTATGCTGTGCTGTGCTGTGCTGTGCTGTGCTGTGCTGTGCTGTGCTGTGCTGTGCTGTGCTGTGCTGTGCTGTGCTGTGCTGAGCTGTGCTGAGCTGAGTTTATCTGTGCTGTGATGTGCTGTGCTGAGTTGATATGTGCTGTGCTGTGATGTGCTGTAATGAGGTGATCTGTGCTGTGCTATGCTATACTATGCTGTGCTGTGCTGTGCTGAGTTAATCTGTGCTATGCTGTGCTGTGCTGTGCTGTGCTTTGCTGTGCTGTGCTGTGCTGTGCTGTGCTGAGCTGAGCTGAGCTGAGCTGAGCTGAGCTGAGCTGTGCTGTGCTGTGCTGTGCGGTGCTGTGCTATGCTGTGATGTGATGTACTGTGCTATCATGTGCTGTGCTGTGCTGTGAAGCGTTGTTTACTGTTTGAAAATATGCAGTAGTGTGCAAAAACTGCGTAGCGGTGTGCCAGCGAATTTTACTGTGCTGTATTTTGCACCAATTTTGTCGTATTGTGTTGCGATTCGTTGCGTTTCAAGGGAGATAACAGTGGTGTGAGTCTTTGTCACCGCCATCAGCAGCAGCATGTTATCATCTGATCAGAACCGTATCGGTGTTTTTAGGACCCACATCACAATTATCTCCTTTGAAAACACCTGAAGGCGTTTGAAGGTAATCTTAAATTCTCGTTTTCTTCTTTTGTCTGGGCTTTACATTGCAGTAATTTTTTCACAACTATGCGTTAAATGTCAGTTTTTTAGAAATCCCCAAAGAAACTTTGATGCTGATACCAGATTTATAGCATTTTAGAATAGATGGGTTGAAATTGTTAGGTATCGCAAAACCATTGAAATAATAAACAATAACCAAAACTCGTCAAAGTATTTTCTTCTTCTTTATAATTGCAGATCTTGAACCAGTGAACAATTTGAGCCCAGACACATGCTGATTTTTACAGTGTTTTAGACATAACATTACAATGAAGCCCTATTGGAAATTTAATAATAGTGTGAAACATTCAACGATATCATATTTATTTATTATCATCATCATCATCACTATCATCAATATCATCATCATCATCATCATCATCATTATAATCATCACCACCACCACCATCATCACCACCACCACCAACACCACCAGTACCACCACCACCACCACCACCACCACCACCACCACCACCACCACCACCACCATCACCACCACCACCACCACCACAACCATCATCATCATCATCATCATCATCATCTTCATCTTCATTTTTACCTTCGCCACCATACAACCATTCCGATTGAGAATCACCGATCCAAATCATCAACGCTAACGGACTCACACCACTATTATCTCCCTTGAGTACTCCAGACCTACAGATGAAGGAGGTAGAAATAAAACTTTAGTTCTTTTTTTCTTCTTTTTTCAGGGCTTTGTACTGCAATGTTTTGTTTTTTGCTAGCATGAGTTAAATGGTCAGTATCTTAGAAATCCCCACTGAAAATTTGATGCTGATACCAGCTTTCTGGACAATTCTGTGTCATTTCAGAATTGTTGGTTCGAACCGCATCTAGGGCGAACAGTTGACATATTATTACTCTGGAAATTGATAGGTCTCACAAAAGCATTGAATTTAAAAAAAAAACAACCTGGTCAAGGTATACTTTTTTTTCTTTATAATTGCATATCTTGAACCAGTGAAGAATTAGAGCCCAGACACATGCTGCAGAATTTAATTTTTCACTCTGTTTTGGACATAAATGTTACAATGGAGCCCTATGGGAAATGTAATAGTGGTGTGAGACGTAACGACTATGATACTGTATTAGTTACCGTGGCGCGGGTCAACACAACCAACCCGTTATCATGCAGTGTACAATCACTAAAGTAGTCATACAAAGCGTCAATCCGAAGATCTAACCACCACAAGTACGCTATACAGGAATATAACAAGATCGACGGTATCCGGGCTGTATCGATGATGCCCGGAAATTTCCGAATGATATAACCGAGATATGATAGACTAATGAACGGGTAAGGTCTTATATAAATATCATTTAGGTTGACCTCTCTTTCTGATTGTTTATACATAAGTTTAATAACCAAGTTTTGGTTAACTCAATGTCGAAATGTCTTTATTTCAAAATGTCGCCTTATCAACTATTATTCATATACCAGTCATAGTCAGGCGATGACACCGATATAAGCTGGCTAATGTATATTCAAGGGCTGATCGTAATTTTGTCGGGGCTTAATGATAAGAAAATACCACTAACGATCCACTATCTGTCACGCTAACGACAACAACAACAACAACAAAAACAACAACAAAAGTAACAGCAGCAGCAGCAACAGCAGCAGCAGCAGCAACATGATTCCACATTATCAGTACAATAAACAGCAGCAAGAACGACAACATTAGGTACAGCAACAATAACAACAACAAAATAACAAAAGTATTGAAACAACATCAACTGCAAAAGCATGATCAACATCATAAGCACCGCCACAACCACCACCAAACCCACCACCAACAACAACAACAACCGCAGCAGCAGCAGCAACACCAGCAGCAACAACAGCAGCAGCAGCAGTTACCGCAGCAGCTGCTGTAGCAACAACAAAAAAAACATCCCAACAACAACCAAATCAACGACAACAGCAACAACTACATTAACATCAGCAGTAACAATAACGTCAACGTCAACAACAACAACAACAACAACAACAACAACAACAACAACAACAACAACAACAACAACAACAACAATAACACCACCACCACCACCACCACCATTACATTACATTAACATCAGCAACTACATTAAAAAACAACAGCAACAACAACAACAACAACAACAACAACAACAACAACAACAACAACAACAACAACAACAACAACAACAACAACAACAATAACACCACCACCACCACCACCACCATTACATTACATTAACATCAGCAACTACATTAAAAAACAACAACAACAGCAACAACAACAACAACAACACTATCACCACCACCACCACCACCACCACCAACAACAACAAAACAATAACATTAACTTCATCAGTACCATCAACAACAATAGCTGTAGCCCTCATACTCAACAACAACAAAAATACAAATGTAAAAACAACATCATTACCAATGAAAATACATATAAACAAAAAAATGTTTCCTTCCTATAACAAACGTTTTAAAATTGTAGTTGATGCAACGGCTGATTGCACGTTTTGGGGCTTAGTTTACAGTCCCCTCCTGTGTACGCCCCTGTATTCGGTGTCAGAGGTTCGGCCCCTGATTGTGAACGCTATATATAAACGTGTTGAATTGTGAGACTTATACGACTGCCACGTCGTTGTTGAGGGTCATTTTCAATATCAGAAACCATGCTTCTTGCATCACTCGTGAGTTCATTGCTTGTCTCGGTATGGATTACTGAGGGATTCATTATGAATGATATATATGGCACGCCGTCTCGTAGCGTGACCAAAACTTTGTCTGTCGACAATGGACGCAGATGGGGTTATTGGCGGCAAGCAGAGTTCTGTCCTGATGGGGCATATGCAGTAGGATACAATATGAAGGTAGGTTTAGTTATCATTATCGTTATCATTATCATTATCACCATCGTCATCGTCGTCATCGTCGTCATCGTCGTCATCGTCGTCATCATTATCATCATTATCATCATCATCATCGTCGTCGTCGTCGTTGTCATCATCATCATCATCACCATCATCATTATCATCATATTCGTCGTCGACGTCGTTGTAATCATCATCATCACCATTATCATCATCATCATCGTCGTCGTCGTTGTCATCGTCATCGTCATCATCATTATCATCATCATCATCAACATCATCATCATCATCATCATCATCATAATCATGTTTGTTCTTTATTCTGTGATAAGTCAAAACGTTTGCATGCTTTTCGTTGATTGAAGGACAAAAATAAGAGAAGTTTAACTTACATTTTATTGTTTGTCAACATCTGCACTACCAAAGTATGATGAGATAAATAGGGTTCATGTGTCATATAAGAGATTTTCTATCTGTTCAGTGTGTACACTGATGACAAAGTGAGTGCTTAATTCAAACATGACAATGCTTTGAACAAGTTCAAAATACATCAACAATGTCATTCAAATATTTTTTTTAAGGAAAATGCATTTTTGAAAAAAGAAGATTATTAATAACCACCATTATGCATTATTGTTGTGGTGCTACGGATATAAACTTATTTTACATCGCTACCCGTTTCCTACATGGGCGATGCCCCGTAACTCGCAACCCCGCGACTAGAAGTTTCGTGGTCTACCGACTGAGCTAACCGGGCACGTAACTCGTTTATAAACATCACAATTATCAATCTAAGGGACTTTTAACTGGGACGGTGGTTCTACTCAAGTAGTCACATTCGCTTACTTAAACTTAAAAATGTACTTACATATATGTGTTCCAGCATTCGTATCAAACACAAACTAAAGCGTAGGCAATTGTCTTCGCCTCAAACTTGAAAGTAATTATGCAGATTTGGTGTAGAAAGTTACAGAATATTTACATAAGTATAATGAGTCCATTCGATATGGTTTTGGGAATGTACTCTCGGGTTGAGCATGAAACAATGTTTATAACTTTAAACTCTGGGGATCTTCCTTAACCAATATAACTGGTTGCCACATCCAGTCAAACCTGTGTCAGTGGCTACCTCTATTAGGCAGCTACCTGTCTTAAGCAACCATATTTTCTATTTCCCATTTCTATGCCTTCAGAGAAAATTTACCTGTATTAAACAACAATCTGTTTTAATTGGCCAGTTTTGCCCATTCCCTTGACTGGCTGCTTAAGACAGGTTTTACTGTTTAATCATCAAAGTATATGAAAGTACTGAGAGTAGGGCTTTAATAAAAAGCCATACTCCTACCTAATTTGATTGATATTATTGTACTGGTTTGTTTATTTTATGCTTTTATTAAAGAAAGACATGATCCAATGTCAACAATATATTTTTATTGTTTTAATTGTTTCTGCCGGCATATATAAACTATATGGAAAAAATGGAATACTAGAAATAAAAAGTAGTCCCTGACGCGTATGATTATTGCAGTGATCAACACTGCAAAGCGTTATCACGACGACATAGGCAGGGCTTTGACCCGGCTAAAAAGCACATCAAAAACCAAACAACAACATTAAATATGCTCGATCCACTTTCTGTGTTTAACAGTATTTGTTGATATAGTCAGGTGTGCTTGATATATATGATTTTCAATATTTAACACAAGCTTTACAGTAACATATTTATTGTCCCACCGACAAAGTAATGTTCACGCCCATGTCGAAGTAGTCTGTTCCCTATGGTGGCTGATTTCTGCCATGTCGTGTTTGTGTATTGGCGGAGCGTTACAGTAACATATTTATTGTCCCGCCGACAAGGAAATGTTCACGCCTATGTTGAAGTAGTCTGTTTCCTATGGTGGCTGCTTTCTGCCAGGTCGTGTTTGTGTGATTGTGGGCCGTTACAGTGACATATTTATTGTCCCGCCGACAAGGAAATGTTCACGCCTATGTTGAAGTAGTCTGTTTCCTATGGTGGCTGCTTTCTGCCAGGTCGTGTTTGTGTGATTGTGGGCCGTTACAGTGACATATTTATTGTCCCGCCAACAGGGAAATGTTCACATCGGTGTCGAAGTAGTTTGTTTCCTATGGTGGCTACTCTCTGCCATGTCGTGTTTGTGCGATTGTAGGCCGTTACAGTGACACATTTATTGTCCTGCCGACAAGGAAATGTTCACATTAGTGTCGAAGTAGTTTGTTTCCTATGGTGGCTACTCTCTGCCATGTCGTGTTTGTGTGTTGGAGGGTCGTTATAGTGACATATTTATTGTCCCACCGACAAGTCAATGTTCACACCCATGTTGAGGTATTCTGTTTCCTATAGTGGCTGCTTTCTGCCATGTCGTGTTTGTGTGTTGGAGGGACGTAATAGTGACATATTTATTGTCCCACCGACAAGTCAATGTTCACGCCCATGTTGAGGTATTCTGTTTCCTATAGTGGCTGCTTTCTGCCGTGTCGTGTTTGTGTGTTGGCGGGTCGTTATAGTGACATATTTATTGTCCCATCGACAAGGTAATGTTCACGCCCGTGTCTGTTTCCTATGGTAGCTGCTTTCTGCATTGTCGTGTTTGCGAGGCGAAAATTTGACAAATAATGTCATTTTCGTGTGTTATCCTGTCGTTATCCCGCCTACACAAAAACACAAAAGTTATTTGTCGTGTTTTCGTGTTTTTATGTTGGAGGGATAAAAACACAACACGACAGCATGACAACACGACATATCTATATCCGCTCTAAACAACAAGTGTTCGTGTATAATGTGCCGAGTTTGCAAGTTTTCGTGTTTTTGATTACACAACATGGCAGAAATCAGCCACCATCTTTTCCTGTTCAATGTCCATTCTGTTGAAAGCATTAGCGTTCATATTTATTAACATACGTTTATTACTGCTATTGAACGAAACCGTTTAAAAATATATTCTTCAGATCGAAGAGTACCAGTTTTTCAATGACGACACTATGTTGAATGGAATTGAACTCATATGCGAAACACCATCGGGGCTTACGAGTGGTTATCCCATTAGATCGGGTGAAGGAGATTTCGGTAGCTGGTTCCCCGAGGTGACAAGTTGTGACAGACAAGGTGGACAGATCCATTTCCTTACCTCATTCGCATTACAAGTGGAGGAGGACCAGGTATTAATGAATGAGATCAATCGCAATTTTAACACATTTCAGGTTACATATGATGGTATATACTGTTTTATTTGATGGAGGATGACCTCGTGCTGAATCTGAGTAGAACCACCGTCCTTTTGTAAGTAACTGACAACTTTCTCACATCAAGTATTTGGAGAGAGCATGACTCGAACCTACGACATTAGCGGTGAGAGGTAAGTGATTTTGAGATGGCGCTTTAGACCACTCGGCCGCAAAATTTGGGGTGATAAGCTTGAAACAAAATCCCCATTTTAAAAATAAACAGCTGTAAATACTGTTTGACGACCATCGCAACGTCATTCGGACTATTTCTAAGATAGCACATTTTTTACTACGTGTTAACCTGTATAACGGATTAAAATGAAATCCAAAGTACATTTAATACGTCACAAAACATATTGCCATTTTTAGCGGGAAATTTAATTTAGTCTAATCTAGGCGCTTAGCGAAAGTTAGGAAAACCCTTTCCAATACATTATTTTTGGCATGTTTATCTAGACATATTTTTGGCAATACTGGGTCAGTGAATATATGTAAGCATGATATATTTTGAAAAATGTGTTTTAGCCAATTTTATAATTTTGAAAAATCCTGATATATGCTTTTAATTTTTTCCTGATTATCTGTTAACCTTTTCTGAGAGATCAAAGATAGTCTAATTATTTTATCTTATTTAAGGGTTCTGCCACTGACGACACGGCCGCAAATTATGTAAAATTCCACTGCAATACCTTGACCGGAAATGAAACAGAATTTGTGTTAGCCAGGCCTCCGGGCCAGGGTAGTATTGGTACATACGGACTATGGAGCGAAACGTGCGATGACGGTACAGCAATCTGCGGGCTGCAGACGAGAGTTGAATATCCGCAGGGAAATGGAGACGATACCGCTCTGAATGACGTCAAAATGTTCTGCTGCAGTTAAATAGAAAAACATGTGACTAATAAAAATGTAAAATAATTTGGCTTCTGTTTATCTGTTTATGACCGTTTACAACATAGTTTTATAAAAAAAAGAGAAATATAAAACATTTAAACTGGGGGTTAGCACTTATTTCATCATTCGCTGAAACATATGATACAAAAAATCGCTTTATGTCTACCAAGGCCTACATTAATAGATCAACATACAAACACATGAATGATACATTAGTCGGTTTACGTCTACGCAAGCCTACAATATTAGATCAACATACAAACATATGATACAAAAAATCGCTTTATGTCTACCAAGGCCTACATTAATAGATCAACATACAAACACATGAATGATACATTAGTCGGTTTACGTCTACGCAAGCCTACAATATTAGATCAACATGCAAACATATGGTACATAAAGTCGGTTTATGCCTACCCAGGTCTACAGTATTATATCAATATACAGATATATGACACATGAAGTCGGTTTATGTCTACCCAGGCCTACAACATTAGATCAACATCAAAACATATGATACATGAAGTCGGTTGATGTCTACCCAGGCCTACACTATTAGGTCAACATCCAAACATATGATACATAAAATCGGTTTATGTCTACCCAGGCCTACACTATTAGATCAACATACAAACATATGATACATAAAGTCGTTTTATGTCTACCCAAGCCTAAAATATTAGATCAATATACAAACATATGATACATAAAGTTGTTTATGTCTACCCATGCCTACAACATTAGATCAATATACAGATATATGACACATGAAGTCGGTTTATGTCTACCCATGCCTGCAACATTATATAAACATACGATACATGAAGTCGGTTTATGTCTACCCATGCCTACAACATTAGATAAATATACAAACATATGATACATGAAGTCGGTTAATGTCTACCCAGGCCTACAACATTAGATCAACATCAAAGCATATGATACATGAAGTCGGTTGATGTCTACCCAGGCCTACACTATTAGGTCAACATCCAAACATATGATACATAAAATCGGTTTATGTCTACCCAGGCCTACACTATTAGATCAACATACAAACATATGATACATAAAGTCGTTTTATGTCTACCCAAGCCTAAAATATTAGATCAATATACAAACATATGACACATGAAGTCGGTTTATGTCTACCCATGCCTGCAATATTATATCAACATACAAACATATGACACATTAAGTCGGTTAATGTCCACCCAGGCCTACAACATAAGAACAACATCCAAACATATGAAACATAAAGTCGGTTTATGTCTATCTACGCCTATAACATTAGATCAACATACAAACATATGACAAATGAAGTCATTTTATGTCTACCCAGGCCTACAACATTAGATCAACATCCAAACATATGAAACATGAAGTCGGTTTATGTCTACCCAGGCCTACATATGACACATGAAGTCGTGTTTTGTCTACCCATGACTACCCAGGTCTACAACATTATCTCAACATCGAAACATATGACAAATGAAGTCGGTTTATGTCTACATCTAAACATATGACACATGAAGTCTTTTTATGTTTACCCAGGCCTACAACATTAGATCAACATGCAAACATATGATACATCAAGTCGGTTTATGTCTACCCAACCCTACAACATTAGATCAACATACAAACATATGATACATCAAGTCGGTTTATGTCTACCCAGGCCTACAATATTAGATCAAAATACAAACATATGACACATAAAGTCGGTTTATATCTACCCATGCCTACAACATTATATCAACATATAAACATATGACACATGAAGTCGGTTAATATCTACCCAGGCCTACAACATTAGATCAACATGCAAACATATGACACATCAAGTCGGTTTATGTCTACCCAACCCTACAACATCATATCAACATACAAACATATGATACATGAAGTCTTTTTATGTCTACCCAGGCCTACAACATTATATCCACATACAAACATATGACACATGAAGTCGGTTTATGTCTACCCAGGCCTACAATATTATATCAACATACAAACATATGATACATCAAGTCGGTTTATGTCTACCCAACCCTACAACATTAGATCAACATACAAACATATGATACATAAAGTCGGTTTATGTCTACTCAGGCCTACAATATTAGATCAAAATACAAACATATGCCACATGAAGTCGGTTTATGTCTACCCAACCCTACAACATTAGATCAATATACAAATATATGATACATAAAGTCGGTTTATGTCTACCAAGGCCTACAACATTATATCAACATACAAACATATGATACATGAAGTCTTTTTATGTCTACCCAGGCCTACAACATTATATCAAAATACAAACATATGACACATGAAGTCGGTTTATGTCTACCCAGACCTACAATATTATATCAACATACAAACATATGATACATAAAGTCGGTTTATGTCTACCCAACCCTACAACATAAGATCAATATACAAACATATGGTACATAAAGTCGGTTTATGCCTACCCAGGCCTACAATATTAGATCAAAATACAAACATATGACACATGAAGTCGGTTTATATCTACCCATGCGTACAACATTATATCAACATACAAACATATGACACATGAAGTCGGTTTATGTCTACACTGGCCTACACTATTAGATCAACATACAAACATATGATACATAAAGTCGGTTTATGTCTACCAAGGCCTACAATATTAGATCATCTTACAAACATATGCTACATAAAGTCGGTTTATGTCTACGCAGGCCTACACTATTATATCAAAATACAAACATATGACACATGAAGTTGGTTTATATCTACCCATGCCTACAACATTATATCAACATACAAACATATGACACATGAAGTCGGTTTATGTCTACCCAGGCCTACAACATTAGATCAACATACAAACATATGATACATCAAGTCGGTTTATGTCTACCAAGGCCTACAATATTAGATCATCTTACAAACATATGCTACATAAAGTCGGTTTATGTCTACCCAGGCCTACAACATTAGATCAACATACAAACATATGATACATAAAGTCGGTTTATGTCTACCCAGACCTACACTATTAGATCAACATCCAAACATATGATACATCAAATCGGTTTATGTCTACCCAGACCTACAATATTAGATCAACATACAAACATATGATTCATAAAGTCGGTTTATGCCTAACCAGGCCTACAATATTAGATCATCATACAAACATATAATACATCATGTCGGTTTATGTCTACCCAGACCTACAATATTAGATCAACATACAAACATATGAAACATCAAGTCGGTTTATGTCTACCCAGACCTACAATATTAGATCAATATACAAACATATGATTCATAAAGTCGGTTTATGTCTACCCATGCCTGCAATATTAGATCAACATACACACATATGATACATCAAGTCTGTTTATGTCTACCCAGGCCTACAATATAAGATCAGCATCCAAACATATGATACATAAGTCGGTTTAAGTCTACCCAGACCTACAATATTAGATCAACATACAAACATATGATTCATAAAGTCTGTTTATGTCTACCCAGGCCTACAATATTATATCAACATACAAACATATGATTCGTAAAGTATGTTTATGTCTACCCAGGCCTACAATATTAGATCAACATCCAAACATATGATACATAAGTCGGTTTAAGTCTACCCAGGCCTACAACATTAGATCAACATACAAACATATGATACATAAAGAAGGTTTATTTCTACCCAGGCCTACAATATTATATCAACATACACACTTATGTTACATTAGGTCGGTTAATGTCTACCCAGGCCTATAATATTAGATCAACATGCAAACATATGAAACATAAAGTCGGTTAATGTCTACCCAGGCCTACAACATTATATCAACATACACACTTATGGTACATGAAGTCTATTTATGTCTACCCATGCCTACAATATTAGATCAACATACAAACATATGTTACATAAAGTCGGTTAATGCTTACCCAGCCCTACAATATTAGATCAACATCAAAACATATGGTACATAAAGTCGGTTTATGCTTACCCAGGCCTACAATATTAGATCAACATGCAAACATATGATACATAAAGTCGGTTTATGCTTACCCAGCCCTACAATATTAGATCAACATCAAAACATATGATACATAAAGTCGGTTTATGTCTACCCAGCCCTAAAATATTAGATCAACATCAAAACATACGATACATAAGTCGGTTTAAGTCTACCCAGGCCTACAACATTAGATCAACATACAAACATATGATTCATAAAGACTGTTTATGTCTACCCAGGCCTACACTATTATATCAACATACAAACATATGATGTATAAAGTCGGTTTATGTCTACCCAGGCCTATAATATTAGATCAACATACAAACATATGCTAAATAAAGTCGGTTTATGTCTACCCAGACCTACAATATTAGATCAACATACACACATATGATACATAAAGAAGGTTTATTTCTACCCAGACCTACAATATTAGATCAACATACACACATATGATACATAAAGAAGGTTTATTTCTACCCAGGCCTACAATATTAGATCAACATACAAACATATGAAACATAAAGTCGGTTTATGTCTACCCAGGCCTACAACATTATATCAACATACACACTTATGGTACATGAAGTCTATTTATGTCTACCCAGGCCTACAATATTAGATCAACATACAAACATATGTTACATAAAGTCGGTTAATGCTTACCCAGCCCTACAATATTAGATCAACATCAAAACATATGGTACATAAAGTCGGTTTATGCTTACCCAGGCCTACAATATTAGATCAACATGCAAACATATGATACATAAAGTCGGTTTATGCTTACCCAACCCTACAATATTAGATCAACATCAAAACATATGATACATAAAGTCGGTTTATGCTTACCCAGCCCTACAATATTAGATCAACATCAAAACATATGGTACATCAAGTCGGTTTATGCTTACCCAGGCCTACAATATTAGATCAACATGCAAAAATATGATACATAAAGTCGGTTTATGCTTACCCAGCCCTACAATATTAGATCAACATCAAAACATATGGTACATAAAGTCGGTTTATGCTTACCCAGGCCTACAATATTAGATCAACATGCAAACATATGATACATAAAGTCGGTTTATGCTTACCTAGGCCTATAATATTAGATCAACATACAAACATACGATACATGAAGTCAGTTTATGTCTACCCAGGCCTACAATATTAGATCAACATGCAAACATACGATACATAAAGTCGGTTTATGTCTATTCAGGCTTACAATATTAGATCAACATACAAACATATGATACATAAAGTCGTTTTATGTCTACCCAAGCCTAAAATATTAGATCAATATACAAACATATGACACATGAAGTCGGTTTAAGTCTACCCATGCCTGCAATATTATATCAACATACAAACATATGACACATTTAGTCGGTTAATGTCCACCCAGGCATATGCTAAATAAAGTCGGTGTATATCTACCAAGGCCTACAATTTTAGATCAACATGCAAACATATGCTACATAAAGTCGGTTTGTGCCTACCCAGGCTTACAATATTAAATCAACATACAAACATATGTCAATATACTAAATAAAGATGTCGATAGGTCGTAGTGGGCATCTTTTATAGACGTTTAGACAGAAGATGCAGAGTGCCTATCTATCTATATATAAGTCCGCGGTAGGTCGTAGTGGACATCTTAGACAGAAGATGCAAAGTGCCTATCTTTCTATATATAAGTCCGCGGTAGGTCGAAATGGGCATCTTTTATAGACGTTTAGACAGAAGATGCCAATTACCTATCTATCTATATAGAAGTCCGCGATAGGTCGTACTGGGCATCTTTTATAGACGTTTAGACAGAAGATGCAAAGTGCCTATCTATCTATATAGAAGTCCACGATAGGTCGTAGTGGGCATCTTTTATAGACGTTTAGACAGTAGATGCAAAGTGCCTATCTTTCTATATATACGTCCGCGGTAGGTCGCAGTGGGCATCTTTTATAGACGTTTAGACAGAAGATGCAAAATGCCTATCTTTCTATATATAAATCCGTGGTAGGTCGTAGTGGGCATCTTTTATAGACGTTTAGGCAGAAGATGCAAAGTGCCTATCTTTCTATATATAAGTCCCCGATAGGTCGTAGTGGGCATCTTTTATAGACGTTTAAACAGAAGATGCCAATTACCTATCTTTCTATATATAAGTCCGCGATAGTTTGTAGTGGGCATCTTTTATAGACGTTTAGACAGAAGATGCAAAGTGCCTATCTTTCTATATATAAGTCTGCGATAGGTCGCAGTGGGCATCTTTTATAGACGTTTAGACAGAAGATGCAAAGTGACTATCTTTCTATATATAAGTCCGCGATAGGTCGTAGTGGGCATCTTTTATATACGTTTAGACAGAAGATGCAAAGTGACTATCTTTCTATATATAAGTCCACGATAGGTCGTAGTGGACATCTTTTATAGACGTTTAGACAGAAGATGCAAAGTGCCTATCTTTGTATATATAAGTCCGCGATAGGTCGTAGTGGGCATCTTTCATAGACGTTTAGACAGAAGATGCAGAGTGACTATCTTTCTATATATAAGTCCACGATAGGTTGTAGTGGGCATCTTTTATAAACGTTTAGACAGAAGATGCAAAGTGACTACCTTTCTATATATAAGTCCACGATAGGTCGTAATGGACATCTTTTATAGGCGTTTAGACAGAAGATGCAAAGAGTATCTTTCTATATATAAGTCCGCGATAGGTCGTAGTGGGCATCTTTTATAGACGTTTAAACAGGAAATGCAACGCCTATCTTTCTATATTGTAATCCTCGATAGGTTGCAGTGGGCATCTTTTATCGACGTTTAGACAGAAGATGCAAAATGCCTATCTTTCTATATAAAAGACCGCAACAGGTCGTAACGGACATCTATGAGTTGTTCGTTTGATTGTTAACATGCGTAATGCCATACCCAACTTTCGATATCGGTGTCGCGTGAAAATCCGATAATATTTTTACTATAACCAAAGAAGGACGGTTTCAGTTTAATCTTCATGAATCAATAACCGTTTAAAATATCAAATTTGTACTTATCATATTAAAATGTTGTTTAAAATGTCCTCTGCAAGATGGTTATTTTTTCATAATTTTAAATGAATTAAGACAATCACCAAATTCCTCTATAAGTTCTATACAAAATGAAGATGTTTTTTTGAAAAACTGGATTCTACAAGGTTTCGATATTTTCAGAATAGTCACGAATTGCTTACGTCTTATCTGTGTTGCACACAGTCTGGCGATAGTTTATATGCAAATGGATGAAATAAGGCCAGACCAACTGTCGATAAAACACATGTTTTACTTCTGGTCGTGTGAATACAATAGTTTTACCCAATCTGCCATTTTTTCACTCACGATTCCGTTCTTACCATTATTATATTAATTAATTTCAATGTCAGCCATTTTCCTGATGCGTGGTCCGGTTGTCGAGCAGCGCACTCAGGATATGAGGGTCGTGGGTTCGATACACCGTCACGGCGTTGTGAGGTGTCCTTGAGCAAGACGCTTCATCCAGATATGCTTAGTCCTGGTTTTACTCTGGTCGCGCATGGCTTGTCTAAGTTGTAATAACTTGTCTCGCTATATATGTAAAACAGATAATTAGTTTATAATTAAACGTTACAAACGGTAATTGACCCACGTGTATCGTTATGTTAACGATGTCTATAATTAATCATCATTAGCGGCTGTTTTAAAATGTTTTAGAATCAATTAAGAGGATTTCATTGTTTACAATAAACTTGTAGACTCCAGACAAATGAAAGATTGTGTTTTCACAGCAAACATCGCTCAACTTCATTTCAAAATTACATTTTGATGTATTAAGTCGAGTATTGGTATTAAGTTATACTATTTCGTTTATGACCTTTATTGTTTTTAATGGGGTTAAACGCCATTGTTCAACACATTTCAGGTTATAAATGACATATCCAGTTTTATAGGTGGATAAAGACCTCAGAATGAATCTGAGTAGAACCACCGTCCTTCTGCACTGAAGTAACTGGCAAACTTTGTCACATAAAGTTTTTGGAACGAGCGGACCTCGAACCTACGACATCAGCGGTGAGAGGTAAGCAATCGTAAGATCTTTATTATTAAATATATTATATATATAATTTTCTTTTTGCATGTTTATGACTGTAATTAAATAACTAACCATAGGGTATCACATGAGTGATGACAAGACTAAGACCGCTGCAATTCATACATGTCGTTAGAGGCGACAAACAGAATATTTAGAATATAATAAAATGATGAAGAAAGGCCGAGTGAATTCCAGAGCCACCTTCAATTCATCAGTTGTGAGCGATAATTGCAGCTCTATAATACGTATGTACAGTTTTTTCATTAATTTATCATTATTAACAAAAGCATTACAGAAAAACCTTGACATACTGTATGGCATGTTACAAAACTGTCAATATCGCTTACAATAGTTTGCTAATGTGGTTCTGAAATGAATCCAGCCTTTCTTTATCCTTTCAGTATAATTTGCTAAAACTATTAAGATATACAGGTACAGTATCAAGGTTCTAGGTTCATTCTACGTATTCACTTGCATGCGTTTTTTTAATCTGCACGATAATCTGTTATTGATGTACATAGGCGTATGAACCGAGGATGCATGTGCAGGGTAGCGATGGGGAAAGACAATGGGTTCGCCACTGGCGATATTAGGTCAAAACTAACGTGAATTATTTTGAAAACATCGTGGAAATTTTAACAAAACTAGATAGTTGTGCCACATAACCTGTTAGAAGGGAAACATATTTTAGCAGTCCGGCAAGCTCAGTCTGTGGAGCGTTCCCACAGTAAGCGGAAGGTTCCTGGTTCAAGTCCTGCACTGGCAGCATATTTTTATCGTCCTTAGTTTTGCATTGGCGCCAAACTTGGGGCTGTGACTTATATATATTCCGAGAAACATTCACGTGATTCTCTGGTCTCTATAGAAATTCGGGGACGAACTCTACTTTTCGAATATATATATGACGCCCTCCCCCAGTCGTTCCCCTAAGCCAAGAGCTTTAGAGATTTTTGCAAAAATGCTCACATCAGATCAAAATGATGTACTGAGTGCAGATTCCAGTCATGTTGGTTTAAAATCAATGTAGGTCAAAGTTCAAACAGGCAGTACATGTATTTAGTGTTCGCTTCAAACTTGTTCTGCATATGAAGACGGTGTACTGAGCGCAATTTGGAACCACGACGCTTCAAAGTTTAGAGCAGGGAGAAAAATAGTTTAAGTGACTACCAAATCCTAGATTCAAAAGTTATGAAAGCTGGCACATTTTGTGACGGGCATATTTATGGGCGGACGGACGGACGGGCAGATGGACGCCATCTAAGCACATCTGCGTGATGGAGAATACTTTTATAATTATTTAAAAACTCTCAGGAGGTTAAATAGAATTGGAGCAACGCAATTTATTGCCTATTTAACCTTTGCCATCTCAGTACCAGATTGATTTGTAACAAACATGACGGGATTTTTAGAATGACCAGTTTATTGCATAAATCCCACAAGGGTCCTCAACTTCTAGAATTTTGGTGAAGGGGTCAGGGTTTTAAGCTTATGTACTTAATTACCTTATTTTGATTTCCATGAAATCTCAGAGGGATCCGAACCCACTGCCTTTCCGAAATCCGCCATTGCCGTCCTCAATTATACCCGTCTCCAATTAATATTTAAATAATCAGTTAACCAAAAACATCGAACTAAAAAGAACCGTCACGAACAAACATGGATTATGTCCTTAGACCAACCATGTAGTTCATAATATAGACCACGTAACTATTTCAATATATTTATCAAATTCCTCCACAGTTTATACTGAACTAGGGTAATTACACCGTGATGCAGGAATGTTCACAGAAAACTTACCCCGGTTAGAAAACAAACTTAGTCATTAAGTAGACCAAATGTTAATGTCCATTCGAAGACAACACCCTTTATACATTAGCGGATATAGGGTAGGTACGTGCACCCATTCGATTGGACAGTTACAGCTGAAAAATATGACACCAGCAGGGGTTTGTTTCATGAAAATCACTGTATTCATAACGAACCTACGTTGGCTCAAATCGTGCTGAAAATAATATAATTTCTGGGAAGTGAATAATTTTAAACGTCGATAGAAATTTGATTATACAACGAAGGCATTGTCAAATTGATATACGGCGATTTTTTTTTCGTATGTTATTTCGTAAAACTCAGCCCACGGTCAAACGTACGCCCCCTTTAATCACGTCCACAAAATGCATTGATATGCGCCCATTAGCCCCCCCCAACCGCGCGTATTGAAACCATACAAAAAAAATTATGCCCCAACCCGCCACCGACCCCATCACATACAAATGAAACTGACGATCGGACGTTGGCATTATTTGTCATAATGGTTTTTAGACCAATGACACTATTTAAAAATATTCGCTTATCAAATCTTGTGACATTTACACACAAACAAACCAGAGATTTGTTGTTTTACCAGGAAGAGATCTAGTATTTGAGCTTTTTGAAAAAATGTTAAGTAAATGTTTCCCTTTAATATTAATATGAGTAGAAACATCCTGTAACGCATTTAGACACGCACGCACGAACACATGCATTTTGCCCGAAACAACGAAACATGAAAAAGCTATCATAAAATAAAAAAAAAAACATATTTTCTAAACGTGTCTACAAGACCTTGAAACCTCCATAATGGTAGTTTGGGTGACGCGTTAAAAGCAATTCGTCTCCATACCACTTACCTCTCCACTCACTGCCGAGGTCAAAGGTCATGGGCTGGAACCCAGCTAGGATAAAAAATGCAATATATGTGATACAATTGAGGGAAAACGATGGTTCTACTCGATGTTACAAGCGTTATGATTTGACACGCCACTATCAAGTGCGACGTTTGATTGCTCGAATATTTCTAATGATAGACACGTGATCGGTAATCGACCAACAGTAACATCGAAAATTTATAAAACTCATGTTTCGATCTATATCTTCTTTGAAAATTAGTATATTTATGTATATATTAATCCGTTATGAATTTAATGTTTAAGACTGTTCTTGTTTAATTCTGTTGTTGATGACCTCAGGGAAGATTGGACGTAGTCCACTTAAGTTTTCTCGTAAAATAAAGTCATTATTATTATTATCATTATTATTATTATTATTAAACGTATATAATAAATTTTAATATAGCATGTGATACGTTAAAAATGTCGTTATGGAACCCCATTAAAAATGAGATTTCAAAGAAATAAAAGAAATGTGTACCCTTTACATCCGCATCTTGTTTTTATGTAGAGAGTAGGTCATCAAAGACTGTAGGGCGAACACTATATAAATAGTCTCAGTTGGACCTGAGTACAGACAGCAATACTAAAATATATTAATAAGGTAATTTAAAAAAATCAAAATGCGATTTGCATCATGTATAACTGTATTAATAGCCTCGTTATCGCTCTCGGAAGGATTCATTTTAGACAGTGTAACGTCGCCGCGTAGCGTCACAAAAACGCTGACGGTGGACAATGGACGCAGATGGGGAAACTGGACTCAGCCTGAGTTTTGCGCAAATGGTTCATATGCAGTCGGGTATAATATGAAGGTAGGTCGTTAAGAACAGTAGTTTTACCTTGCTACCTATTTGTCACACAAATTTTTCGGTTAGTTTATACCTTAATTTAGTTGAACTGCGAAAAAAAGCACAGAGCTTTCATGAACCGGTCTCGAGTCAACTTCATGAGTATAACCAGCACTAGGTGTTGTTTTTGAGAGGCATCGGGTCAAGCGTGGAATCGAACCCACAACCTCTGGCGTGAGCGGCAAAACTCTCAATTTTTATTTAATATATATTTCTGTAACTTGTATATCTTCATAATTTAAATAGATTGATTGATTGAACATAAAGCGTCATTTTTATGCCACCGAGGACTAACAGACGATCAGTTAACATTAACACTTGCAAAACACACCACGGTATTAGTAGTAGTATTTAACAGAGTCGCATTATATGAGCTCATGGACTTATATAGAAGGATAGGAAACTTGCACCTCTCTTCTGAAACACGAACAATTAATAATTTGGCATACTAATCATTCATTTTCCACAGGCAACTGATTTTTATACATGATATGGCGTCATGAACACACAAAAAATATCTGTAAGCGTGGACATCCTTCATTTTGTTTTTATTACCAAAATCACAAAAAAATAATTTGGTTCGTTCAGGAGTTGTTTTTTTTTCAAGATTTGGAAAACGCCAAATGTGCCATACAAAATTAGTGAAGCAGCTACAGTCACCCATCTCTGTTTATATGTCTCTGTTTACATGTTTTAAAATAAGAAAATAAAGTAAAACAATATGTGTGAAAATAAACAACTGCATAAATTCATATCGTTTTAAACGTTTTTGAGGTTATATGGCGAAAATGTCGATTCCCAACAAAAATGTCGCAATTCATAGTGGTTTATCAATTTTCAAAATGTCATAATACATCTTTAAATAGAAATGCAATTTCGTATAGAAATCGGATGCAATCTAAACAAAAAATCAACATAGTGGATTCAGTATGTAAAATTTGACAGATCTTTCATTTATATCTGTCCCCTGGATAAAAACCCACATATGTGTTAAACAAAATGTAAATGTTGTTGTTGATGTTGACTGTTTTAAATTTAAATCCTTGACGTATTTTTTTTATTTCATACTGTTTAAAATAATAATAATATCTAATAGTAATTACAATAGTTACCGTAACTGCAGTAATCATTTTTTGATTTCGCAGAATGGAATTGTTGTACTGCTCTGTAAATTGAATGTAACGTCTATGGCAGATCCGTCACACTTCGGCATCGCCACTATATACAATTTGTTGCCAATGAAAACAACCGGTGATTTTTCTCATGCCAAAACGAACGTTTGTAATACAGGTACAGATAACTAACACTTAGTGACATGTGCGTGGCTGTAAGAGTGCTCTCCCCTGAATGTAGTTTATATACGGTTTTGTCTTAAACGAATAGTCTAAGAATAGATATGATCGACTTAAGCCCGGTAAAAAGATAAAACATTTTTGTTTTGTTTTGTAACACGGGTTTATATTTATTTCGAATAATCCGTGTGTTCGTACATCTAAATTATCTGAATTTATCTAGAAAACCGAAAATATACAGTTTTTTTGTGTGTTTTTTTTTCGGTGAAGCTTTAAAGGTTTTATTAGAAGTCGGATACTTGAATATCAAGTTACATTCGTAATGACGTTATCACACAGAGTGTTTTGAATGACTGAACCCTGACTTTGAGCCAATCCGTTAAGGCATCCATTATTTAAGTTAGCAATGAGTTCATTAGTTCAGACGGATGTAATGATATTTTTAAGGCAAAGTACCACCTTTGCAAACAGGAAATGCTTCCGCAGTAACAAATAATCCTTGTTACTTCTTTTTTTCCTTATTTTAATGCTCATTTCTTTTTATTTGAATGCCATTATTGATGTATTTTGAACATTTTCAAAGCATTTTCATGTTGGATTTGTGGATTAAGAAAAAAAATGTATGGATAAGAGTACAATGTACATGATTTGGGAAGTTTACTTTCACTTTGTCAACAGTGTACACACTAGACTGAGATAAACATTTCTAGAGTGACACATCATCCCAACTTTTCTCATTATATTTTGGTAGTACAGAGGTTGGCAAACAATCAACTGTGTATCTCTCTATGAATGACAAGCATGCAAACTTTTTTTATTTAGGAAATATTAAAGAACAACAATCAATGGTCGGCTTACACCATAAACATTTATTTCAGACGGAAGAGTACAGGTTTTTCAAGGACGACAGTAAACTCAATGGTATCGAGTTATATTGCGAGACACCCGCGGGTCAAATGTACGGAAAGCCCGTGGTGTCGGGCGAAGGAACCCTCGGCGAATGGTTTACTGATGTAACAAGTTGCGAAGGGACAACCCCGCAGTTTTTTTCCTCGTTTTCTCTACAGGTGGAAGACGATCAGGTATGGTGCATATCTAGCACATGTAACTTTGATCCATATGTGCAGCACATGGTCCAGTGGTAGAGCACCGAACCTCTGATCGGAGGATCGTGGGTTCGATCCTTCGCCACGGGTATGTGTGGAGCAATATACTTTTCCATATATGTTAAGTACTGGTTCTACACAGAAAGACTTCTGATGTTTTCATACTAAATTAGTGATATTGAACTTTAGCCAAAAAATACCTTATTCGAAATACTTTTTTTTTTATCTGCAAAATTTATTCTTTTGGCTGACAAAACACGAGTATAGAAGTCTCAAAGCGCCTGCTGTCACGTTGAAAAAAATACTGGTTTATTAACTTAATAATAGTATTTTTGTTAAACGCCAGTTTTTGTATAAAAATGATTATAATAATAATAATAATAATAATAATAATAATAATAATAATAATAATAATAATAATAATAATAATAATAATAATAATATTAATAATAATTATAATAATAATACATGTTATACATGTTATACTAATAATGATATAAATAATAATAATATAAATAATAATATAAATAATAATGATGATGATGATGATGATGATGATGATGATGATGATGATGATGATGATGATGATGATGATGATGATGATGATGATGATGATGATGATGATGATGAAGTAGATATTAAGTTTCAAGAATGTATTCCATGTGTGTACTTAAACGAGCCTCGAAGGCAATTTAATATTTAGGATGGTATGTCAAAATCTTTGTTCGAATTATTCTAGCAGATCTCTTTTAAAGTTTAACTTTAGAATTTGTCAGATCAGAAGAGCACTTTTCCCCATTTGAACAACAAAAGTCCAAAATATGGCAAACCATTAGCATCAAAAATAATTTACACATATGGATTGATAAATAAGGTTTGATTTTGTTTAAATCGCTCAATTATTTGATGTAAAACACACATACAGCACTTTTAAAATGTTAATTTACTACACAATATTTCAATGTGTTACTTTTAAAAATTAAGAAAAATGTTATCCATTGCAAAAATAGAAAACTAAAAAATGTATGAGTGTTGCCGTTTTCCAAACAAGTAACGAAATTAATTGACAACATCCTATTCAAAAAAGGAAAAAATCAAACTTGTTTAAGTTTTTCCCCTTTCTTAACAACAAAATTAAGGGACAACATCCTATTCAAAAATGGAAAACTAAAACATGTATGAGTTTTTCCCCTTTCAAAACAAGTTAGGAACTAATTATCCAATTCCGTGATATTTAATTACATTTAATTAACGCAATTCAGTGAGTGCATTTTTTTCTGAAATAGATAAAGTGTGAACATTTATCAAGATTGTGAATGCGAAATGCGCAAACTTTGCTTTTATAAGAACCAGACCTGGAGTAGAAGATGCCAGACCCGGTTAGCTCAGTCGGCAGTGTGTCTAACTCTCGATCCGATGATGGTGGGTTCGAATACCTGCTCGGTCAGTCTACATGATGATTGATATGCGACGTTGTGTCTCCTTATCATAAGTCTCTCACCGCTGATTCAAGTATGAAATTTATCAGTTACTTGCAGAGATGGGTGTTATCGAGTACTGGTTAACTTTCAAGAATCCAAGGAAAGAGTGGTTAGATAAGCTGGCCATCAGTAAGCTCTCGATTGCTGGGTAAATGGTCATCATTAATTTTGCGCTAGATATTTAAATAAATAACTTAATGAATAAGAGATAATTGCCATTACAATACCTAAGTATGGTTTATGTCCTGACGGTGGTGAGTGAGTAAATGGGTGCATCCGCAAATCATGTTTAAGCTCCGGAAGGGCGGCGACCCTTTGCTCTGTATGTATACTGAACGGAACAGCTACCTGACATTTTATGTACCTGACATTTTATGTATTTTCTCAAACAATATCAAAGTAATATCCTTGAAATTTGAACTCAAGTAAGCCGAAAGGCGTCATAAAATTAATATATAATTGTCTGTTAACGTGGTTTACAATTTTAACAACACTACTAATATTTTAAGGAAGATAATGGAAATATAAAAGTTGCGGATTAGCTGTTCCGTTCAGTGTACTTATAAACATCGCATGAGAGACCTAACCCTATATAATGGTTACTTGGAGAGCGACTGTGGGTGCTGCCATATTGAAACGTCACGATCACGTGACAAAAAACATTGCGCTCGCCAATTTTTTTTTTTGAGGTTGTCATTGCTTTTTCGAATTAGTGTTTTATATTAAATAGAACTTAAATTATTGATTATAAATGTTTTAATTTATTTTTTTTTTTTCAACAAAATGAAAAAAAATATTTATCTAAAGTTCAACATTGAATCTCAGTGTTTTTGTTAAGTGAAACCCGCAAAAAAGAAACTTCTCCGAACAGCTTTGTTAATTTAACGGACAACCCGCAATTTATTTGATACCCTGCTCGAGGTTGTTTTTACCATTCTTGCATTCAATTTTCTCTTTCACTCAAATATTGCATCTTGACATCATTAAACAAGCCTATTTCCTACAAACTCAAATTTTTCACCCACATTTTCCCTTACTGTCGCCTACTTTAAAAGGCCTTACCAGTGCATTCTTTTTTAAAGCAGCCATCTTGTTTCAGTGGTGATGACCTTGACCTTCAGTAAGTCAATTTCCTGTTGAACACATTTTTTTAATTCTTATTTTAGTTGAACGTTTACTATGTAGGACGTGTATTTATTTGTAGGGACCAGTAACTGATGACACAGCCGCAAACTACGTACGATTCCATTGCCGCGACTTGATGGCAAACGTAACAGGTATTGTAGTTGCCAGGCCACCGGGTCAAGGTCAGTTTGGTTCATACGGAAAATGGAGCGACACGTGCGATGTTGGAACTGCGATCTGCGGACTGCAAACAAAAATTGATTTACAAGCGGCAAATTCGGACTACACCGGCCTGAATGACGTCAGAATGTTCTGTTGTAGTTAAATGTTGATATTGAATATTTTCTTTACATGAACCTAAATAAATTATAATGTTCTAAGCTTTTTTTCTGTCTTGTAAGACCATTTTCAACAACATACCTCATTTTGTATTATCGTACAGCTAATATAAAGAAACACCAATTGTTTTCAACAATTATCACTTGTAGACAGTTACTTATGTTGGTTCTCCGTGGTCAAATGGTCTTGAACAGGTAACATTTCAAAGCCAGTTACCTCAGGGACATAGACACAAATGTGATATTGGTGCGGCTAAATATTTTACAAATTTAAAAAGTATTTGGAAAGCATACAAAATAAAAGTAAAAATAAAAACAATTTTAAAGTAGCTAAAATGTAGAACAAAATTGAAAGTATTGGTGCGGCATGCCACACCAATTTTAACTATTGGTGCGACAATGCCGCACCATGGCGCACCCAAATCTACGCCCATGTGTCTCTCTCTCACCTATCGGGATGCCCCTCACTACTTCTCTCACCATTTGGACTCCAGTTGTATGTCACATGTTGTTCATTTTTAGGTTTACTGATGATACTGCGGCAAACTATGTACGATTCCATTGCCGACACTTGATGGCAAATGTAACAGGTATTGTGGTTGCCAGATCAAGGTCAGTTTGGTTCATACGGAAAATGAAGCGACAAGGTCTTTATGCACTTATATTATGTATGCAGCTCTGCGGTACTGGAGGAAATAAAGAATATACATTTTTTTTCTTTTTTTTTCTTTGAATGGCTTTTTACGCTATTTCCAACACATATTATGGCATTTCCATTTATATTGATGGAGGAAGACTTCAGAGTAGAACCACAGTCTTTCCGCAAATAACTGACACTCTTTCTCTCAGTTTTAAGACTGAGCGAGACCCGAACCTAAGACCTTAGCGGTGGGAAGTAAGTAATCATGAGATGGCGCCTTAGACCACTCGGCTACGTAGGACCCTTTTTATATCATAGCTATCCACAAATCCTTTACGCTTTGTTTCCGTATAATTTCGCACCGTTTAATCTATATTCTAACACCCTTCAGAAATTTCCTGTGATTTCATTGGTTTGCACTCTTAGATTTGCGGGTATTAAAAACTGCAAATGCCGTCGGTAAAATCACCACGTTTTTGCGTTCTATGTATTACTACGCCATGTGTTTAAAATGGCGTTCATTGATGTAAACAGTAATTTTGAGGGGTTAATTTTCGGACGGAGCTTTCGAGGTTGATGTACTCGATATATCGCCGTTGTCTGACATCACATTCTCCTCAGAGAAGGATACGCTCTTAAGTGAAGTTCTGGCCCAATTTGAGGCTGTCCCACAAAGTAATGAAAGAGAGAGAGAGAGGTAGCCTGTAATAACAGAGATCGAAATAGACGAACTTGTGACGTCAAAACAGTCGAAAGGCACAAAGAAATGACAACACGGGCTGTACATCGGTTCTTCGGTTTCGCCGTTAAAAAAAAGTTCGACCATTAAAAACCTCATATATTGTCGCAAATTTCAAGATTACAGTATACTTAACCCTATATTTTACGAGTACTGCATATATTATAGTTAAAACTTCTTTTTTTTCATTATTCATAAAATATTACAAACATGAGATTCACACAAAGCCCCTTACAACTGAAAGAAAAACGAACAACACATACGAACTTTTTTAGAAATATATTTGAGCAATAAACATCACTTCAATACATAAGTCGGGCCCGATTAACTCAGTCGGTTACGCGTCTAACTATCAATCCAGGGGTCGTGAGTTCGAATCCCCTGTCCGGCAACAGTCTCCGTGATGATTGATATACGACATTGTGTCTCATTATCATTCGTCTCTCACCACTGATTTAAGTGGGAAAGTTATCAGTTACTTGCGGAGATGGGGTGTGCTCGAGTACTGGTTAATCCCAGGAATTAGTGGTTAGGTTAACTGATCGTCTGTTAGCCCTCGATGGCATGAAAATGACGCTAAATATTCAATCAATCAATAGATCAATCGATCAGTCAATCAATCTATCAATATATAAAACAATTCAAAGACAACACCCTTTATTTAAAGCGTTTATTTAAACAACTGTTGGAAATTAAACAACTCTCGGCAGATTTTGTTTTTTTTCGCTGTGTTTTAGACATAAATGTTACAATGGAGTCCTACGGAAAATGCAATAGTGGTGTGAGATGTTACGAAACAAAAATAGCATTAATTCAGTTTTTATTGAACAAGATAAAAGTTATTGAAATATTGAACAGTTTTCAACATATATGTACTCCTTCGAAAAAATCTTATAATATAAAAGTAAGGTGGAATGTAGTTCAAGGTATTTTTAAAGGCTCATTAAACTTCCGACACGGTCGTTTTTAGTTTTAACTGAAGTCAGTTTTACTCTTCCAGATGATAGAATACATGTTTATTTGATCACTGAGGGACTTTGCAAGCGCAATAATAAATATAAAGCACATTGTAAGTACATTATTAAGAACTGGTTTTGTTAACAAAATTAATGTTCGTCTCCGATAAACACCTTCGGCAGAAAACGTGGAGTTACAAAGCTTGTTCGGAAACGCGTCGCTCGTTAATATATGATCAATTCACTTCAGAAAAAAACATAGTATGGGAAAATGTAAGGGATGCAGTTAAAAATTAAATAACCGCTTGCGGTTAGATAGTTTGTAAGAATATCCCCTTTATTCCCCCCAGTCTATTAATGAAATTAAACACACGAGCTAATTTATTGCACGTAAGCGACGAATCGTTCATATAAAATTAAAAATAAAACTACTTTTTAATAACTGTTCTAAACGAACCACCCTTGGTAGCCTCTCAATATTGACTGGGATAAAGTGATTTATGACGTAATAGCACGTGCGATTGTATCATGCGTATATGCAAGGGGGATCCTGAGCAAGAGTTACTAGACTAAACTAGTATTCCCTACTCATTGTTTTCCGGTGCGTATAAATAGTATAGCAAACCTATAAACACATTTAATTACAATCATTTGTGTTATCAAAATGTGTGCATTTCGGAAGTTTAATGAGCTTTTATTAATAAGTAAAACAACTATATGAAAAGCAAATAATATATGTTACAAATATTAACACATTCCTGCTATGTAAATCATGTATTTCTTATGAGCAGGCTACATATTACATATATAACAATGTATAAACATGTTATGTTCTATATATTTTAATATGTTCACACAAAATAATTGAATAAAGCTATTTAGAAAAAAACACACACAAAAAAAACAAGGGCCACAACTCTGTCCATTCTGATCCGCTTTAACCGGTTTAAAAATTCGTCCGAGCTTTTGATATAGTAGTATAAACAGTTTGACTACATTTGGTCAGGATTAGATGATAACTAGAGATGGTTCATTAAGGTCTCGAAACACATTTGAATTTTGTTCTTTATTCTATATAAAATAAGGTCTGTGTTTTCCATGGTAAAACAAAGAATACCACATAGATTTTTTTTTCATAGCAGGAACGTATACCCTCATAAAAATGCACAACAACGCTAGGTTGACCAGCTTGTTTTTTTAAAAGAGAATGCAGTGGCACCATTAGATTTTTTGATAAAAAAATCCTCAAATGCTCATAAATATATGCATATGTTGAACTCCTATTAAAGTCACTTTTTAACACCAGTGATGTTTTATTGCAGTATATGCTATGCAAACTTTTGCTCTACTCATCTGCAACAAGAAATCACAGCCACTATGAACCATTTTGTAAAAATATTTCATAACCAAATTGCATAGGCCTTTTTTCAGCATAAGAATCATGGGAAAAGGGGCGCTGTGTAGTGAGACGTACAGAATTTACAAGAAATTTTAAATGACGAACGACGGAAGAAAGGACGAACGACGGACACATTATCTTAACATAAGCCCTTCAGAAATGCTGACAAGTACAGCTATATAATTTGGTTGAAACATGTACCCCAAACAATAACATTGAGACTATCAGCAGGCTAGTAAAAACATCGCCTTGCGCCAAACAGGCGGGGGGAAAATATATAAAAAATACTGACACTTTTTATGAATACTCGAGACATATTAATGCACAAATAACAATCTAATTATTTCTAAAAACGCAACATGACGTGTCAAAGTGTGTTTGTAACCTATTACGAGAGATATCTATGTCTGCCGTCCAGCTAGCTCAGTTTGTAGAGTTTTCGCCCTGTCAGGGAAATGTCCAGTGTTCGAGTCCCAGAATGGCTGCATATTTTTCTCGTCCAGTTACATGATGTATATAAATGATTATGGCGTGACTTAAAGAGAGTATATCAATGTCTTAAAGATAAAATTGTTATTAAAATAGATTAAAAACATCTCATTTTCATAATTATATAATATCCGAACGTTCCACCAAAACGTGACACAATCGATATTTCAATTTGAGTGGTAGCCTAGGTTAGGAAATCCATTTTTCATCATATTATCTAACATGTTTAAATAGGGCAATACTAAATAAGAACATGATATATTGAAAAAAAATATTTTCAACCAATTTTAAAATTTTGAAAAATCCCGATATATTTCCTTTTAAGCCTATCTCTGATTGTTTAGAAAATTCGTTCAACAACTTCTCTTTTTGAATCGTCTTTGTCAATAAAGTTTCAACTTAATTTTGATTTGAGACATTGAGATAAATCAATATTTTATGTCTGTTTCCACCTTGGCTGTTGCCGTGATTTATGATCTTTTTCAACTTTTTCAATTTTTTCAACTTTTTCAGCTTTAAAAGCTTTGTTGATTGTGTTGCCACCAGCCAGTGTGTTGTGGCCGTACACTGACGTCATATAGAGTAGATGGTGAACTAGCAGCATGCTCTCCGGAGTCATGTAATGGAAGCTAATGGCAAACTGACTGCAGCAACCGGTTCCCTGCAAGTGAAAATGGATAAATTATGACTACAGCAACTGGTTCCCTGCAACTGAAAATTGATAAATTATGAATACAGCAACTGGCTCTCCGGAATGGAAAATGGATATATTATGACTATAACAACCGGTTCCCTGCAACTGAAAATGGATAAATTATAACTTTAGCAACTGGTTCCCTGCAACTGAAAATTGAAAATTATGAATACAGCAACTGGCTCTCTGGAATTAAAAATGGATATATTATGACTATAGCAACCGATTCCGCAACTGAAAATGGATAAATTATAACTTTAGCAACTGGTTCCCTGCAACTGAAAATGGACATATAACATATACGGATAAAATAGAAAATACCATGTTAGGCCTCACCTACCAATAACATCCGCTTGGTGGCGGTAGCAAGATTCTTGCGCCCAAGAACTTAGAGCTTTGTTAATCGGTTGGGCATTATTATTTTTTTTGGGAATGCTTAGAATGGTCATATATCTATGTACACATGTAACATTGCACCATTTTCATGGGTTCTGTCAAGCTTGGATTACATTACTTACAGTTTACAGATGCGGAGTATCATTGCAACACATGTGCAGAGTTGTCAAAATTACGCTTTTAGAACAACGTGTTCAGTGTTCCTGAAGTGCATGCCTCTATATGATTGGAGAACAGTACAGAATTAATTGGTGTGTGAGACGTTCAATGGTAGTGTTTGATAGTCTAGCCTTTTTTTTTAAAGCCGAACATGAAAAATTGTAGACTCTAGTCTTCTAACACTCACATGGTGGTTCTATTTTAATAGAATAATAAAAAATTATCAACGGTCGAAAAAGTGTTTAAACGTGAGTTTATCGCAACACAAAAACAATGACGTCATCAATCTGTGTGTTGCAGCGAGATAAACCTTCCCTACCGATAAATACAGTATTTATGTTTTAATAAATTTGTTTTTTAAGCAAGCATACATAATTTATGACATACATCAATATAATAAATATTATACTGTTAAAAAAGTTAAGCAATTATTTTTATGGGAATATTTATTAGAGCAATAATAATAAATCAAACCTAATATCATATCATTTGATAGTTGTCTATACCTAGGGCATAATTTCAAATGGTGTTTTCATGTTTTGCATTCTCTGGCTGAACAAGTAGTATCCGTCTTTGTTTGTCTTCCCTCGATGGTGTAAAATAATGCTAAATATCCAAACAATGGTTGATTGAATATTTAGCGTCATATTTAAACCATCGAGGGCCAACAGACGATCAGTTAACTTAACCACTGTTTCCTGGGATCCTGGAAGATTAACCAGTACTCGAGCACACCCCAGCTCCGTAAATAACTTATAACTTTCCCACTTAAATCAACGGCGAGAGACAAATGGTAATGAGACGCAATGTCGTATATCAACCATCACGGAGAGTGTGGCCTAGCGGGGATTCGAACTCACGACCCCTGGATTGATAGCAAGAGAGGGATTATAAAATAATTTATATACGACATTGCGTCTCATAATCATTTGTCCCTCACCACTGATTCAAATGGGAAAGTATTGTATCTCCAATACAGGTTTAACTTTTACATGCCCCATTCAGCTTTTTGCTTGTTTGTTTTCAGAATTTTAAGCGTTTTTTTTTATGCTACCGAAGGCTAACAGACGATCGCTTTATATAAGTTCTATTTACTGGGATCCTGAAGGTTAACCAACACTCGAGATAACTTATCTCCGCAAGTAACTGATAACTTTCCCACTTGAATCAGCGATGAGAAACTAATGACAATGTGACGCAATGTCGTAAATCAATCAAGACCCCTGGATTGCTAGTCAGACACACTACCGACTGAGCTAACCGGATCAGTTGGTCCCTTTTGTAAAATACTGGCAGAGTTTTATGACATAGAACTGTTTAATTTTAGATATGGTTTACTGGCTGCAATATGAAAATGCATCACAATTCATGCATCATATATTTAAAATCATATATCGGTAAATTACACCCCACCCCTCCCCCTTTTACCCGTTAAAATATGTTATGCTATTCGTGATTTTAAGGGAGTTTTCATGAAAAAGCGCTATAAATGCCCTTAAAATAGAATAATTAGTAAAATGGATACAAAGCCGACAATCGCATCGTCATTCTGGCTCTTTCTATTAATATGAAGCCGTTTTTACTACGTGAAATCCTGTATAACGGATCAAACTGAACTCATACTCATTTAATAAGTCACAAATATGTTGCAATTTTAAGCGGGAAATCCAGTTTAGTCTTACCTAGGGGTGTACCCCAAGTTGTGAACTCCATTTTCAATATATTATTTTGGCACGTTTAAATAGATATCCTTTTGGCAATACGGGGTCAGTGAGTATTTATAAAATATTGGAAAAGAATGTTTTAGCCAGTTTTTGACATGTCCCTTGCTATAAAGCAGGCCCGGCCAGCTCAGCTGGCTCGTTAATACGTTTGGATGTCAGTCCAGGAATCGCGAGTTCGAATCCCCCCCCCCCCCCCCCCACACAGTGTATGTTATGACTGATCATGCACTTTGTTCACAGCCATCGAATCTCCCACCTCTGAGTATGTGAGGAAGTAGTCAGTGACTACTACCACCGAGCTGGCTAACCAGTGAGCCGGCTAACCACCGAGAGAGAGTAACTGAAGAAAGCACTATAATTTCTTCGCTAGGAAAAATATAATTGCTGTTTTAACAATTAATGACAGCATATGCCTGTATTAGTTTCACCAAACCAAAGCAACTTGGAGCCCGTGGTCAAGTGACAATGCATCGGCCCAAGGATCGGAAGGTCGTGAGTTTGGTGTCCTTAAACAAGATTTCCCCCCGCATATGCTTAGTACTGGTTCTACCGAGGAAGTGTTCAGGCGGATTTTGTATAAGATGTAATAACGTGTTTCACAATCGAAGTAAAATTGAACTTAAAATTAAACTAAACGAAAGCAATTTCATTACGTTAATTTATCTATAGATTCACGACATACAATTTTCGACGTCAGACAGAACAATATTTTTTTTTACAACAGCAAAAGGATTCCGCCGTTTGCTTCCGCTTGAATAAAAGATCACAGAACCTGCCAAGTACGCTGTTATCCTTAATTGGTCTTTAGGTCATAATCATAGTTCATAACACTTAACATAACCACAGGAAGCAATGTTTGACCTGAATGTAAGGACATGTTAGACCAGCCTGTCTATCAATATATTAATTATATATATATATATATATATATATATATATATATATATATATATATACATTTGTCATCTTGAAACACTGAGTGCTGGACAGTGCATATAGAAGTAATACAAGTTTATAATTGTGTTAGGAATGACGAAGACGGGAATCGAACTTAAACCATCCAGCATAGGCGGCTATGCTTGTACAACCCAGTCTACATGGCTACATCGACATACACCTTTATCCAATAAACGAAGCACCCCCAAACACGTGATTGCGTAAGCGCGCATATACGCCAATGCACTCATTATCGCACGCTCACACAAAACATGTTTTTGAATGGGGTTTCAGTTTATATATGGTATATCAGTTTTATTGGTGAAGGAAGACTTCAGAATGAATCTGAGTAGAACCACCGGCTGGCAAACTTTCTCACATAAAGTTTTTGGACCGATCGGGCTCGGACCTATGTCCTTAGCGGTGGGAGGTAAGCGATCGTGAGACGGCACTGAAGGTCACTCGGCCACGGAGGTATCCAACGTAAAATCTAACACACTTCATAATGATAACCTTCGCCATCGTCATCATCAACATCCTTATAATAACAGTCATCACAAAGTATCAAATGTTTGACTATAACCGAAATAGCATGTTTTGTTTATTATCACCATCGCCACAATAACCTGTGTCATCATCCCAAGAATCATCAGCAGCAGCATTAACAAAAGCAGTAAAGACAAACGAAAGAAAAAACAACAACCGACAGCAAACGAAGCTATGGTCTAGCGGTAGAGTGTCCGCCTCGCGGAAGATCGTGGGTTCGATCCCTGGCCGGGACATGAAAAAGGGTACTAGAAGCTTTCTCGCTTAGTACTCAGCATTTAGAGGATAGTTCTAGGTCTGGTTACCCCGGTGTCGGTATAAGTTGACTTGGTGGGTGGGGAGCATCATACTGCTCGTCTGCTGCATGGTACTCCAGTGTGGCAGCGCTTAACATACTATCTCAAGTTACAGCTGAAACATTGTTAAAAGCGACGCTAGTCACCATGCAATACAATACAAAACAATACAATACAATATAAACCAATACAAAAAAGCAACAACAAACATTTTTTGAGTGACAAGCTAAGCAATACAACAGGTACATTTATAGTAATTATTGCGGTGTAATGACTAAGATTTTGTAATTAATCGTTTGACAGCGAACGCCGCCGGCTGATAGAGCAGTTGTGTGTACTCTACTGTATCTGTAAATATCATTGTCACCGTGGTGTAACCATGCTTTATTTGCTTAATATGTTTCCATGGTTCAGGCAGAAGTTTCCAGTGATTCATTAATATTTTAGAGCGAAATATAATTCGATTATTTTCAAATACAAACGTGTGATGTGTGATTTCTTATGCGTGCAGATGTGTTATTACAAAATACGCGATCAAGTATCCATAGATGAATGACGTTGCCAATGTGTTGTGTTCTTGAGCAAGACAATTTATCAGTACAGGTTATACTCAGGAATACATCGAGTGTAATTTGTATAAGTTGTATGCAAATGTTTCACAATCGATGAAAATTAAACAGGTTAAAACTAAATTCATGAAAAGGTCCAGTAGCAACGAAATCCGGTTTAGTTTAAAATTATATGTTTTACATTGATTGCGAAACAAGTTATTACACGCTCAAAGTCTTCCTGGATAGAATCAGTCTAAGCATATTCGGAAAAAGACTTGCTCAAGGACACCACACATAGCCGTGGGGAGGCCACGGCCCTCCAATCATGGGTTCGGTGCTCAACCACTGGACCACGCGCTCCGCATAATCCGGTTGGGGCATTCGTGGCCAAGTGGTCTAAGACGTCATTTCAAGGTCACTCACAACTTAGGTCGTGGATTCGAGTCCCACTCGCTCCGAAAACTTTATGTGAGAAAGTTTGCCAGTTATTTGCGGAATGACGGCGGTAAACACGCAATTTCATTTCATTTTGCTTTACTTTTTATCGTTTAGATAATTGTAGATGTAGTAACACTTATATGACTATTGTAATTTCCGGCTGAGTGGTGCATTATCGACACTGTCTGATATCTAACGTTTACACATTCTTTATCAGTTTAATTGACACATTGGTTAAGTCATTGACTAATCTGTTAAATATGTCAGTGGTAGAAATATCTTGGATGTCAAGTAGCAAACTAATATAGTATGATTGCTTTAAAACGTTTCATTTACATCGCACTTACCTACGGATTGTTCATTAGTTATAGTTATACTTTATCAGTAGAATTTGTGATGTTATTTTCAAACCTATATATTTTTCATTTAAATATTTCAGCGACAACTTTACGCCATATAGGGCTAACAGACAGACAGTATCCTAACATTTGTTTTGCTGAACCTTGAGGGTTAGCTAGTACTCGAGCATTCCCATCTCCGCGAGTACATGATATATTCCCCACCTGAATCAGCGGTGTGTGTGTAGGGGGGGGGGGGGGGGGGGGGGGGGTGAGGAGGGGGGGGTGAGGACGAATGGAAATGAGACGCAATGACGTATATCAGTCATAACGGAAATGTTGACGGTTCGACTTCCAGTTCGGCCCGCGGCCTCTAAAAAACAACAGTCAGTTGTTGGAGTCAGTTGGAAGCATTTCGCTGTCGGCATTGGTTGTTTGGGTAAGTTGGAAACATTTTGCTGTGGACTCTGGATTTTGGGGTCAGTTGGAAGCATTTTGCTGTGGGCTTTGGTTGTTTGGGTAAGTTGGAAACATTTTGCTGTGGACTCTGGATTTTGGGATCAGTTGGAAACATTTTGCTGTGGACTCTGGATTTTGGGGTCAGTTGGAAGCATTTTGCTGTGGGCTCTGGTTGTTTGGGTAAGTTGGAAACATTTTGCTGTGGACTCTGGTTGTTTGGGTAAGTTGTTGTGGACTCTAGTTGTTTGGGTAAGTTGGAAACATTTTGCTGTGGACTCTGGATTTTGGGGTCAGTTGGAAACATTTTGCTGTGGACTCTGGAATTTGGGGTCAGTTGGAAGCATTTTGCTGTGGGTTCTGGTTGTTTGGGTAAGTTGGAAACATTTTGCTGTGGACTCTGGTTGTTTGGATAAGTTCGAAACATTTTGCTGTGGACTCTGGATTTTGGGGTCAGTTGAAAGCATTTTGCTGTGTGCTCTAATTGTTTAAGTGAGTAGGAAGCATTTCACTTTGTACTCTGGTTGTTTCAATTAGTTTAAATACTTTCACTGTGGGCTCTGGTTGTTTGGATCAGTTTGAAGCATTTCACTTTGTACTCTGGTTATTTTGATTAGTTTAAATAATTTCGCTGTTGAGGGTCAGTTAGAAGCATTTCGCTATAACCTCTTTATAGTTATGTCAATATTTTGCACTGCAATATAATTTCTTCAAAATACAAAAAAAAACTTGTTCATAAGACACATGTACATGTATTCAAGTTGTTTTGAATGAAATCCAAGGGCTTATTCAGATTAAATGTAGAGTTTTGACCCCTATATAATTTGTTTAAATGTACAGTTTTAACTACCAAATTTTACGCTGCAATGTTGAGTTTGTGCCTATGTTTTGAAGTCCACAGGACACATATGTACCCATTTTCAGATCAAGTGCCTCCCCATTAGCTGTAAGTTTAACCAATACTCCAGCACACCAATCACCGCGAATTACTCAAATGATGGAAACCTTGGTTAAAAAAAATAGCGTTCTCTTAAGCTCTTGTTGCTGGGCAAATATAACTAAAGGTCACATGACCAATAAAAGTGTCTTGACTACCTCGCCAAATTTTCGCATGAACGCAAAAAATGTTAATTATTTATCTTTTAATGTTGTTTGAATGAAAACGTAAACCAGTAATATGCTTCTATGCAAAAAATATTTTAATGCAAAATGATTTTCAAAATTTTGGAGAAAGAAACGTGATTAAGTTTAGTTTAAACATATTTTATTGCTTTATATATCACAAATTAGCAAAAGGGTTGGGTCACACGCACTTGAAACGTAATTTTAAAGATATGGGGAAAACTTGGGCGGTGGTAACACGTGTTGTTTTCGTGGATAATATGCAGACTAGCACTTGACATGCACCTAGCGTCTTCAACATACATCATGATAGGTGCATGTTGCCGTATAAGGACTTTAGTAACTAAGGCTATAGATAAGAAAGCACGATGCACTCACTGTGTTTGTTTTGTTGTCTGCACATATCAGACAAACTAAACCGTTCGTTTTATGCTAGCTCGCTAGTTTTCTTTTTCGTAAATTTTCATGCTTTTTCAGTTTATACTAATTTGTTTTAGCTCGACTGCGATGAAGGCCCAGAGCTTATATGAACCGCTCTCCAGTCCGCTACCTGGGTAGAACCAGTACTGAGTGTTATTTTGTGAAAGGTATCAAGTCGAGCTGCGGATCGAACCCGCAACCTCTGGCGTGAGCGACCAACACTCTATCCATACACTACCACACCGCTTTCACGCTTTTAAGATAAATAAAAAGCAAATTTCTTGGTGAAATATTTTTGATATCTCTGTTTTTAAAAAAACCCACAGCGAAACCATAAATTACATCGTCAATGTTTTCAATCATATTAATAAAATATCAACTCGACACTTAAACTGCTCCCACGTGACCATACCCTGGCTAATTTATAAGGTCTCATTTACCAATTACCTCCTCTTAGTGACGGTAGATTCTTTCGACAAAGAAATAAGAACTGTGTAAATCGGCTGGGCATTACTTTGTTGGAAATGCTTAAAAGTGTCATATTTCTTTGAACATATGAGAACATACCAGGTTTTGATGACATATGGGAGTGATGGATGAAAATATAACAGTTTAAAGATGCATAGTTTTACACTGCCACAAATTGGCAGAATTGTTCAAAATGAAGGTGTGTCATCAAACCATCAAAATTGTGAAAAATCAATCTTGTCAACTCCATGTTTTTACTGTATATTCGGACCAGCAGAGGACAATCTATGGAGACAAGCAATTATGGAACCATTGGCAATGTGTTAAGTGGTCCAGAATGCATTTCTCAACATACAAAACAGTAAAAAAAATTGGTGTGTGAGACGTAAAAATGATAATTCTCTGAGGCTAACAAGTATTCTTTATACCACACACAAACGTATTCAACAATGAAATAAACACAATACTTGTGGCCGAGTGGTCCAAGGCGCTTTCTCAAGATCACTTACCTCTCGCCGATAAGGTCGTTGGTTCGAGTACCGATCGGTCCAAAAACTTTGTACGAGAAAGTTTGCTAGTTACTTGCGGAATGACGGTGGTTCTAGTTATATTCATAAGATCATTGAGGTCTTTCATCAATGACACAAAAGAATATGAAATATATCAACTGAAAAGTGTTGAAAGCTTTTAACACATTGATAAGAATAACAACAGAAAGCAATACTTGTAAACAATACTCACAGTTTGCGGTAAATTGTTTGCCCAGTCGTACAGATATGAAGGAAGGGAACCAGTGAGATACTGCTCAAGCGGATAGGGATGAAATGTCTCTTTGTTTGTAGAATCCAAAGAACTTAACACAGGGACACCGGAAACATTTAAACATCGTCCAATCTCAATATCTTCACTGTTTTCTGGATCATGCTCACTTGGAACAATTGGACACGCTTTACGGTCAAAGCCGTTTTCCACTAGATGTCGTAAACCGCTGTTACTAATGACGTAGCCGGCTCCACCACTCATGTAACCGTTGTCAACGAATTCATTAAAATGAAAACCAAGATACCCAGGTTGATTACTACTATAATGACTCAGCAAATATCGTAAATTTTCTACTATGACGTAGGTGTCGTGATCAGCTTTGATTATCCAATCAAAATCGTTGATATGATTTTCATAAACATACTGAAGAGAATACTTTACTTTATGCACTAGCGATTTCCTAGTTTCTTCGTATGGGCTATTAATGATATCAGGACTGTGCACATTCGTTTTTAACATGAAGAAAAACTTATTGCAATGTTTTGCCCATGTGTATTTAACAACTTTTCCTTTTGTGTCGAGCATATCATCAGTTGTAAGTACTAAACACAGAACTCGTAGTTTAGACGAAAGAACTTCCGCAATGCTCGTATCAACAAATTCTGAAAAAAAGTATAAGATAATGAAGCGGACAGCTTCTAAATTCATTAAACTGTTCAGCCATACCAAAATATTTCATGTAATTGAGGGCTAACCTCATTCGGAACTCCTCGGGCACTGCTTGCACTTTTGTTGTGCTTGCGCAGTTTGATTTGGAGAACTGATCGAGATGTTCCGAATGGGTTAACCTAACAACGTTTTACAAGGATGCATGAAATATAAACAACGTCCAATCGCAACATCTTTTTTAATTCATCAAACTGTTTAGCCACACTCAAAATATTTCTATGTTATTGAGTACTTGTCAGAAGAACGGACTCAGCTCTCCAGATTGGGTCCGTTAAATAACAATGATGGGAAAGCAACATTTGAGCACGTTGATTCGTCAGTTGCTTCGACTGAAAGTTTGAAAAACGTCATAGTTTAGTAAACGTTCACTGAATTGCTATTAATTGTGGGACAGGTATAGAATTCCTGCTTTATCATCGGGGGGAGGGTGGGGTGGGGATGGGGGTAATATAACTGATTCGGGAGATATCAGGTTCTGGGATAGACTATATTGAGGACTAACCTTACCACTCTTTCATGAGATCCTGAAAGGTTAACCAGTATCTGAGCACAGTCACCTCCGCAACAAACTGATACCTAGCACTGGAATTAGTTGTGAGAGATGCACGAAACTGAGATGCAATTTAGTTTCGGGATAAATTTTGTAAACATTATAGTACGATTTTCATAAGTTGCATGAAGTTGGCTATGGCTATGCAATCGTTGCTCGACATTCATTGCAGATCCAGGTCTTAGATCGTAAGCCAGCATTCAAAAATAAAGTCGGAATTTGAATAACGACCTAGGTCTGAGGTCGTTGATCAACATTCAAAATCAAAGTTAAAACACGGACTGAACTTGAATAAGAACCCAGGTATGAGATCTTAGATCAACATTCAAAATCAAAGTTAAAAGATGGACTGAACTTGAATGCAGACCAAGGTCTGAGATCGTAGATCAACATTCAAAATAAAAGTTAAAATACGGACTGAACTTGAATAAGGACCCAGGTCTGAGATCGTAGATCAACTTTCAAAAATTAAAGTTAAAAGACGGACTAAACTTGAATGCAGACCCAGGTCTGAAATCGTAGATCAACATTCAAAATAAAAGTCGGAATTTGAATAACGACCCAGGTCTGAAATCGTAGATCTACATTCAAAATTAAAGTTAAAAGACGGACTGAACTTGAATAACAAGCCAGGTCTGAGATCGTAGATCAACATTCAGAATAAAAGTCGGAATTTGAATAACGACCCAGGTCTGCAATCACAGATCGACACACGCACGCACGCACGCACGCACGCACGCACGCACGCACGCACGCACGCACGCACGCACGCACGCACGCACGCACGCACGCACGCACGCACGTCGGAATTTGAAAAACAACAAGCCAGGTCTGAGATCGTAGATCAACATTTACAATTAATCAACATTAAAATGGTAATGTAGTATTTCGATATGTAATGTATTGTCATATTCATGTTATCATTTTTATCATATTCTTTATTGTGGTTAAATAACCAGCCCCTGTGTGGTTCCAGGGAGCCATATAAGTAATGGCAAGAATATGATCACTGTGGCTCATGCATGTCGAAAGAAGCGACAAATCGAATAATACGATATAATTTGCTGAAATTCTGCATTTCTGCAGGTATCAAGGTTCTTAGTTCATTCTGCATATTTATTTGTTGATGTGATTTTATATATTGTATGTTAATTTGTTGTTTTGTACATGTAGAGTGAACCTGGAATCTTCTTTACTGTTGGTGTTGAATAACCTACAATGTGTTGGTACGCCGTAAAACCTCATTGATTAATCCATTCATTATGTTAGAAAACACATTGAACAAAGTGTTTATAATTTCAATTGATAATGAAGTGTCCTGTTTTAGACATCATTGTTGGGTTTAATTTTTCTGTTTCTGTAGAATTAACTGGAAACAGTGTTGTAAGTGTTTGAAGCATGTCAATACGATAAACATACACATTAATTCTCTAACAAAACTCTCTAGTAAACTGGACGTGTGGTTCGGTTCGAAACATTGAGATTTACATTACCTACATCGGAGCTTGTGGTCCAGTGTTACAGCACCGAGCACATGCTAGTAGGGCCGTGGGTTCGATCCTCCGCCACGACTATGTCACTTTTTCCGTATACACTTTGTACTGGTTCTACCTAGGAAGACTTCGAGCGTGATTTGCCTAAGTTGTTAAAACTTGTTTCACAATCGATGTAAAATAAGTAAGTTTAAACTAAACATTTTCTACTCATTATTTCATCTCTTGGAATTTGTAGCTACCTTCCAAACTCTACGTGAAATAGTAATGAGTTGCCCCGAATTAAGCTATAACTGAAAGGTTGTATTTTCTACGTTCAATTCAACATAGTCAAAATTGCTTTTGTTTTAAGTTTGTGGGTCCTCCGTGGCCGAGTTGTCTGGAGCGCCGTTTCAAGTTCACTGATCTCTCTCCGCTAGGGTAGTAGGTTCGAGTCCAACTCGCTCCAAGAACACATTTCTGTAACACATTTCTGGCAATTTCCATTCTGTTTTAACAAACACTGTTTCTTGAGAATGGTTTAACATGGAAATTGAACATCTCTGTGACGTTTATCAAACTCTAAACTTTGCTGGTACATTGTAAAAGGGACAAATCGCTTGGAAATTATATTAAAACATTTTTAGCATATCTGCTGGCAAGTAACAGCTAGTGAAATCTTTCATATTTTTATTACTCATATTTTCATGACTTGCTTGAAATACAAGTTCACAATGTTAATATTTTTTAAAAGTAAAGTGGCAGATATATGTTTCCATAGATGTTAAGTTTGAAAAACAACCTGAACATATGTAACATCAATTGTAACAATTGCCGATTGTCCCTTAAACATACATTTACACCATATTAGTTACATTTAATATTCTAAACAGTATGTCAAATTGTTATGTTTATCTTTTGATATCTTTATGAATATTGTCTCGACATATACCGAAGTCAATTTTACTATGTTGAAAAAAAAAATTCAAACAAGAGTTGTCAGAAGACAACAAAACTCGCTGATGGGGAAAACTCACCACCAATGCAAATATTGAAATTGGATGCAGACATCAAAACTTAAACGCAACTAAACGCAAAAGTTTAACTTGGGTGTATACAGACAAAAAAATTAAGTCCAAAAGGGCAGTAACTCTGCCAAAATGCAACCCCGAGTCATGGTTCTTGTCTCTGTGTGTTACATTGATGTTGGTGAACACACATGCGAAATTTCGTTTATATAGATATCTTACCAAATAAAAAAACTTTAACTTGAAAAATTAAGTCCAAAAAGGGCCATAACTGTGATGAACACACATGCGAAGTTTCATTCACATCAAATGAGTGGTTGCATAGATACCTTAAACTTAAACGCAACTAAGTGCAGTTTAACCTGGGTGTCTGAGTCCAAAAAGGGCCATAACTGTGCCGAAATGCAATCCAGAGTTATGCTTCTTATCTGTGTCTGTATCACTGATGATGGTGAACACACATGCAAAGTTTCATTCACATCCAATGAGTGGTTGCATAGATATCTTAAACTTAAACGCTAACAAAAAGTTTAACCTGGGTGTCTACAGACGACGCTGACGACGAAATCATTAGTTTTCATAGCCTTAAAAGTATAACATATTGATACTAAAAACTCTTTATCAAGTAGTGTTTTTTTTCAATTATTATTCGAGAAAAAACAACAACTTATTTTTTGTATCTCATATCATATGTAGAGATAATATATATGAAATATATTTTTGTTCTTTCCAATTTGCATGGTGAAAGAAAAACGAAAAAACAAACAAGCAAGAAATGCCACGGGTAAGTGTCACATGCCCCTAAATGGTCTGTGAAAATAATGAGGTATTGTTATGTATCTATGAATATCCAGAGTAATGGCCAGACGTTTCAAATTAGGCACAACATTTCATGTGTTTTTTTACATTAAAGTGTGACCTTGACCTTTGTGTAACCTTGACATCTGATGTAAAGGTCTCGGTATTTATGCAGGTAAATGCAGGTGAAACATCATCATGACATGTTGATCACTTGTGTAAAGCTACTTTTAAAAAACCCCATGTAAGTTACATACCAGACATGCTATATCAAACCAACTGTAAGTGTGACCTTATCCTTAAGGGTAAGAGTCTGGGTCTTAACGCGACACGTCGTCATGTCATGTTGATCAATTGATAAATTGAGCCATTGTTTTTGAAATCCATCAATGTATGATAAAGTTACATACTTGAAATCTCAAACAGACTCAAAATGTTGTCAAACAAACTAAAAGTGTGAACTTAACCTTTGAGATGCGGGTTTGGGACTTACATGCGACACGTCATGTCATCTTGATCAATTAAGCCCAATTGAAGACAAAGTTACAGACCAGACACGAATATTAAACAAACTGAAATTGTGACCTTGACCTTTGCGGAAAGCTTCTGGGTCTTACAAGTGACATCTCACCATGTCATGTTGATCAACTGAGCCAAATGTTTTTTGAAATTTATCCATAGGTGACAAAGTTACAGGTCGTACATGAAATCTCAGACAGAAAGTGTCGTCTGTTACTTAGACATTTCAAGTGGGAGTCTGGGTGTTACGCGCGAGACGTTTTCATGTTATGTTAATAATTTGTAGCAAGTATTTATAAAACCAATCAATGCATACAAAGTAATAGGCCGGACACGAAATCTTACACATACCAAAAGTATTGTCAAACAAACTCAAAGTGTGACCTTGAACTTTAAGGTACGGGTGTGGATCTTACTCGCGACGCGTCGTCACGTTATGTTGATTATTTATAGCAAGTATTAACATTGAATGTTGATCTACGATTAGAGACCTGGATCGTCATTCAAATTCAGATCTTTACATTGAATGTCGATCTACGATTAGAGACCTGGGTCGTTATTCAAAGTCCGACTTTATTTTGAATGTTGATCTGCGATCTCAGACCTGGGCCTACATTGAATGTCGATCTACGATTGCTGACCTGGTCGTTATTTAAATTCCGACTTTATTTTTGAATGTTGATATACGAGGCTCAGACCTGGGTTTGCATTGAATGTTGATCTACGACTGCAGACCTGGGTCGTTATTCAAATTCAGACTTTTATTTGAATGTTTCTCAGACCTGGGTCTGCATTCAAGTTTAGTCAGTCTTTTAACTTTTATTTTGAATGTTGATCTACAATCTCAGACCTGGGTCGTTTTTGAAGTTCAGTCCGCATTTTAACTTTTATTTTGAATATTGATCAACGATCTCAGACCTGGGTCGTTATTCAAGTTCAGTCCGTCTTTTAACTTTTATTTTGAATGTTGATCTACGATCTCAGACCTGGGTTAGTATACATGTTCAGTCTGTATTTTAACTTTAATTTTGAATGTTGATCTACGATCTCAGACCTGGGTCTGCATTCAAGTTTAGTCAGCCTTTTAACTTTTATTTTGAATGTTGATCTACGATCTCAGACCTGGGTCTGCATTCACGTTTAGTCAGTCTTTTAACTTTTATTTTGAATGTTGATCTACGATCTCAGACCTGGGTCGTTTTTGAAGTTCAGTCCGCATTTTAACTTTTATTTTGAATATTGATCAACGATCTCAGACCTGGGTCGTTATTCAAGTTCAGTCCGTCTTTTAACTTTTATTTTGAATGTTGATCTGCGATCTCAAGACCTCGGTCTGCATTCAAGTTCAGTGCGTCTTTTTACTTTAATTTTAAATGTTGATCAACGATCTCAGACCTGGGTCGTTATTCAAGTTCAGTCCGTCTTTTAACTTTAATTTTGAATGTCGATCTACGATCTCAGACCTGGGTATGCATTAAATTTCGATCTACGATTGCAGACCTGGATCGTTATTCAAATTCCGACTTTATTTTTTAATGTTGATCTACGATCTCAGACCTGAATCTGCATTGAATGTCGATCTACGATCTCAGACCTGGGTATGCATTAAATGTCGATCTACGATTGCAGACCTGGATCGTTATTCAAATTTCGACTTTATTTTTTAATGTTGATCTACGATCTCAGACCTGAATCTGCATTGAATGTCAATCTACGATCTCAGACCTGGGTATGCATTAAATGTCGATCTACGATTGCAGACCTGGATCGTTATTCAAATTTCGACTTTATTTTTGGAAGTTGATCTACGATCTCAGACCTGAATCTGCATTGAATGTCGATCTACGATTGCCGATCTCATATCCAACTTCATGCAACTATTTTCATTAACCTTTGTTAGTAGGATTAAAAATTTTGATAGTTTAATCGTTAACACTGCTTGTATCTGGTTTAAACATATTTTATTCATAAGTTATGTACAGCATCTTCCACAACATACATAGTAAAAGGATTGAAACGAAAGAAAATGATTCTCAAATAGTTTCTCTCCTTAGTAACTTATTCACTCATTTGTGTAAGGAGGCAACAATGCAGTTCTATAAAAGAAATATGATTTTTACATCGATAGTTGTATATCCTGGAAAGTTTTAAAAGAAATAAAACTTTTATAATTAATGATATAATTTAGAATTAAAAAAAATATATAGATTGAAAGGGAAAGCGGACGAGTTCGGGACTTGTATCTGTAGTGACTAAAACAATTCCCTTATTTATTAAACAGATTAGTGTTTGTTTTATGTTGAATACCGAAATAATCAAATTAATCAAATAAGAATATCCAACTAAATTGAGTCTGCTTGTTTAATTGAAGTTGTTTGGATTTCACACTATTGTTTAAACTGTATAAAGGACCCATCTCTCGCCGTTTTAATCCGACACAAAACGGTGAGATAAGAGCACGCTGATTGGCCAGTAGGTTCGTCGGAAGTCACGGAAATGACGTCATAATTTGTTAGGCGTCAATCGTGAAACATCGGGTATTTCCGTATCCTCCGTAGAATACACCTCGTGTATAGCTCTAGAATACACCAACGCGAATCGCCTGTGTTAAAAGTCAGTGTTCATTCGCGTGAAAGTAACAAATAATGTATCCTTCATTAAGTTGGTTATATATGGCGTTGTTATATCGATTTTTTATTTATAAACTCGACATGGGTCATTTTTATAGGAAAATTTAAAATATCAGTCTTGATTAACAAACGTTTATATTTTCAATGTACGTGTATATAAACAGATGGCATAAGGGGGCCGCCATTTTATTTCATCATGTGACTGAAAGTATTTCCAAAATGGCGCCTTATTATGTCAGAGGTCTATTGCGTAGCATAAAGGCCGAGGTGATCAGATTGGTTAGGCGTTAGAGTGCTATGGATTGTGGGACAGGTATGGAATTCCGAACATTTTCAAGGCATATTACCACCATTGGAAAAAGGAAGTGCTTCCGTGGGGTAATTGCATAATGGCGGTTAAAAATAATCCTCGTTTCTCCTTCTTTAAAAATGCATTTTCCTTATTTTAATGCTCTTTTTTTTTTTATTTAAATGGCATTATTGATGTATTTTGAACATTTTGATAGCATTGTCATGTTTAAATTGTGAATTAAGAAAAAAAATTGGTGCCTGGAAATTGGGGTATGAATACATGATTTCGGAAGTCTACTTTCACTTTGTCAACAGTGTACACACTGAGCGGAAAAAAATCTCTTATATGACACATGACCCGTATTTTTCTCATCATATTTTGATAGAGCAGATGTTGATAAACAGTAAAATGTAGGTTTAACTTCTTTCATTTGGGTTTCTCTATGAATGACAAGCCTTCAAACTTTTATCATTAACTATAGAATAAAGAACAAAAATCAATAGTGGGATTACACCTCAACCGGGGAGAGATTGGAAAGATATGAGGGACTGCGATTGACTAAAAAAAAAAAAGAAATTGGAAAAAAACACGTACTTGAATTTGTATTTGTGGCTTCGTTCAAGTCCTGTATATATCTTTGGACCCCAGGTGAGAGGGTATAGGGCTTATCTGAAATAGAATAGAAAACTTTCATAAGACCAATATAGATCCAAACATAAGTCAGTTTTTAATCGTTTCACTGTGGATTCGCATTTTAAAACATGTAAATCATTTATATTAGCACGTTTATGATTAACTTACCCTGCCTAACAAAACATAGTTTGATTATTATAGATTATTACAGAGAGAGAGAGAGAGAGAGAGAGAGAGAGAGAGAGAGAGAGAGAGAGAGAGAGAGACAGACAGACAGACAGACAGACAGACAGACACACACACACACAGACAGACATTTCGGTTTAACACATGTTTTTACATTTGTACATGAGCTCTAAGCCTTTTAATATTATCTGAATAGCATGCTGTCAATCACATATAGCTCAAAATTTTGCGTGAATCATCATAGTCATCATCATCATCTACCACTTCTTTGTTTTCTGTGACTGGGTGGTCTAAGGCGTTGGATCAAGATCACTTATCTTCCATCGCTGAGGTCGTGGGTTCGAGTCCCGCTTGAAATTATGTGGTGAACGTCCCCTTACAACTTGCAGGAGAACTCAGTATTTACACATCTAGTTTTTTTATGATTTATGGAGCGAGTGGTTCAGCTGTAGAGCATTGAAACCAGGATTGGATTGTCCTGGGTTCGATCACCCGCCACGGCTATTTGTGGTGTTCCTGGGGAAAACACTGTATCTGCATATGCTTAGTACTGGTTCTACCCAGGAAGACTTTGAGAGTGATTTGTCTAATTTTACGAACTTGTTTCACAATCGATGTAAAATAAATAAGTGATAATAATATTATTTATACTAATTTATTTCAGTCCGATTGTGAAATAAACTCTGAGCTTGTACTAACCGCTTTTGAGATCAATTCCTGAATAGAACAAAAACTGGGGTTGAAAATTTATGACCATTAGGTTGTGCCGGGGATCTATCCGGCGCCCGCTGGCGTTAGCGACTACCAGCATATCCATCACAACAACGCGTTATTGAATTACCTTGTAGGTGGGCTACCATCTTCCTGCGCGATTCTCTCCCGAGGAGAAAATACCCCGTAAACAATACCACGAACGACAGTAGAGAAACACAAAATACCAGTCTTTTCTGAGATGACTTTTTTGTCATTTTGACGTCAGATGTCGCTTAATGAGTGGCCTAACTAATGTGTATGTAATCATCAAGATATGCGTCATGCTTTGCGGTATGTACATACGTGTACCATAACATACAATCATCGTTGTCTACACACATATACGTTTATCCAGCCATCTTTTCCGCATATTGTTTTCACATTTGAGAGCACGGTCACAAAAAACATTCCTATTCCATCAGCGTGACTAGAATTAATCGAATCACATAATATTAAAACGCATCCGATGTTAATGTACTGACCACATGTGCTCGTCTATTTACACTGTAAAATGCTCATTTGCCGCCCCTTGAGGCAATATGTTACCTTTACAGGTGCGCGCGTGTGCTCATTTGAAACTTTAACTGAAAACAAAAGGAGACAGTACTCAACGCAGTTTTAGCCTTAACACCGTATAAAGATTGCATGAATGTAAACTTTTGTGTACAATTCTGTTATAGGGTGATAACAGTCATTATCTTTAATTTGAAGGAAACCCTGTGCAATCGAATTGACCTACTCAATAATATCTGTGAACCAGCGGACGTTAAGGAGATAAGGTACACGTATCTTTGTCCGTGCTCGAAGCGGTCGAACCCTGTTTATTGTCCGCAGTATATCATAGGTTCTCCTAGATGCTTATATTAAGGCACACGATAAGTGCAATAATAAAATCGATTTTACGCAAATTTTCAAAATTGCGGTAGCCGGGAACGGTTAGCTCAGTCGGTAGCGCGTCTGACTATCAATCCGGGATTCACACCACTATTATCTACCTTGACAACTCAGGACAAACAGATGTAGGAGGTGGAAATTTAAACTTTATTTCTCTTTTTCTTCTTTGTTCAGGACTTTGTGTTGCAGTGATTTATTTTCTCTTACCATGTGTAAAATATCAGTATTGTAGAAACCATCACTAAAACAGTGATGCTGATACCAGATTCCTGGACAATTCTGTGCCATTTTAGAATTGTTGGTTCAAACCCTATCGTTGCGAATAGCTGACATATTATTACTCTGGAAATTGATAGGTATCACACAACCACTGATTTTTTAAAAGCAACAACAACAACAACTGGCCAATGTATGCTTTTTTCACTTTACACTTGCAGATCTTATACCAGTGAAGAATTTGAGCCGAGACACATGCTACAGATTTTTATTCACTGCGTTTTGAACATAAATGTTACAATGGAGCCCTATGTGAAATGTAATAGTGGTGTGAGACGTCCAGAGGTCGTCTGAGCCGGCCAACATGCTCCGTGATGATCGAAATGCAACACTGCGTTTCATTGTTATTCGCTTCTCACTGCTGATTAAAATGGAAACGTTATCAATTATTTGCGGAGATGGGTGTGCTCGAGTATTGGTTAACCTTCCAAGATCCAAGGAAAGAGTGGGTAGATTTTACGCTAGATGGATGGATGGATGGATGGATGGATGGATGGATGGATGGATGGATGGATGGATGGATGGATGGATGGATGGATGGATGGATGGATGGATGTTATTGTTTTTCAACCTCTGCACTACCAATATATGCTGAGAAAAGTACGGATCATTGTCATCAAAGATATATATTTTTGTCCAGTCTGTACACTGTTATTCAAACATGACAATGCTTTAAAAATGTTCAAAATACATCAATAATGCCATTCAAATAAAAAAGAGCATTAAGATAAGGAAAATGCATTTTTAAAGATGAAGAAACTATGATTATTTATAACCGCCATTATGCGACTACCCCACGGAAGCACTTCTTTTTTCCAATGGTGGTACTATCAAAACGAGCAGCACCAATGGTTGCAGTCCACGAAATACCATTATTGTCTTAATTTAAAATCATATAAAACAAGATACAATGGAAAATTATTGGTTCGGCATACAACATAAATGTAAAAAATGTAAATACGCTAAAAATGTAGAAGAGTTTTTTAATTATTGGTGCGGCATGCCGCATCATACCGCACAATTGTCTACGTATATAATAGCGTTGGATGTGTAACCGGGTTGTGTTTTTATCAGTTTCAATGTGAGAAAGTTTGCCAGTTATTTGCGACATGACGGTGGTTCTACTCAGATTCATTCTGAGGTCTTCCACCACAAATAAAACAGGATATGCCATATATAACCTGAAATATGTTGACCCGCATTCGACACCCCCTAAAAAAAAAGAAAAAGAAAAAGAAAAAACAAAAAAACAAAAAAACAAAAAAAAAACAAAACAAAAAAAACAACCCAAAAAAAATTGCTACGGATTTTCGAAGTAATCACTGGATGTTAATGGTCAGTACTTTTGTGAATTTGTCAAGAATATATTGTTATTCTGATTTACATAACAAAAAACAATAATGGTCTGTCATAACTGGGCTAGTAGTAAGGACATATCCTGGTCTAACGAATAGAATATGATTTACCCGAATAAATCTGGAACAACAGGAACATTGGTTTATATCTCAAGTACAGTACGATCGAAACGTGAATCGAACTACACCGGTGCTGTCCCTCCATTTCTCAATAAGTCACGTGATCAAACACAAGCAAACAGCTCTCGGAAGTGTTTACTCTGTTAGCAAACTTCTGTTATCACTTATTTACAAACAAATTAAACGTTTTAGCGAACTGAATGCAGCCCTGGGTAAGTTACATTATTTATATCGCTACTGTTGCTTGTGCGGCGGCGGGTATAATCTAGACAGTTTACATTGATACTTTGCATCAAGGACGTATATATAGAAACGAAAAAAGCAACTGACTGAGATGTAATGACGCTCGCGTATTCAGGCAGAATCTCGGGAATTCTCGTTTTCAAATATTTTATTTTCATTCATCTCAAAAATACAAGTTAAAATTCTTTCTCTGTACAATCAAACTCTCCGCTAAACGAGACCATTCCTACCAAAATGTGTTTTAAATTGTTGAAGTATTTATGATTACACTGAAAATGTGTATACTGCAAATAAAAAAATCAAGGAAAGGACTTGAAAATTTAATTAAAATTGCAATATTTTCAATTCAAGATCATTTTGCATGTTTAAAACAGTATAAAATATCTAAGGTTACACAAAACTTATATTTTATGTAAAAATGGAATCAGTTACCAGGGAAATTTGAATGATTTATTTGCCAAATTTTCTTTGCATGCTTTATCATAAACATTTACTAGGACTTATATAGAGGCATGTATGTGAGTCCTTGTCATTTAGTAGAGAGATACAAGTTTCCTTTCCTTCTATAAATAAGTCCGTGTTTGCTTCAATATTTTCTTGTTGCTTGCTGAGCGTTTTCTAGCATACACATTAACGCTAATGAAACTATACATAGTCTCAGATGACCACAAACATATCTAAAATATATATTCGAATCATTCACGCTCTTTTCCCAAACTTAACATCGCACACCACTATTACATTCCCAAAGGGCTCCATTGTAACATTTACGTCTCACATTCCTATTACATTTCCGATAGGGCTCAATTGTAACATTAACGTCGCACACCACTAATATTACATTTCCTTTAGGGCTCCATTGTAACATTAACGTCGCACACCACTTATATTACATTTCCCATAGGGCTCCATTGTAACATTTACGTCTCACATTACATTTACATTTCCCATAGGCTCCATTGTAACATTTACGTTTCACACTACTATAACATTTCCATAGGGCTCTATTGTAATATTTACGTCATTTACGTCTCACACCACTATTACATTTCCCATAGGGCTCCATTATAACATTAACGTCGCACAACAATAATGTTACAATTACCATAGGGCACCATTGTAACATTTATGTCTTGCATAACTATTACATTTCCCAAAGGGCTCCATTGTGATATTAACGTCGCACAACAGTAATGTTACATTTACCATAGGGCTCCATTGTAACATTTACGTCTCACATTACATTTACATTTCCCATAGGCTCCATTGTAACATTTACGTTTCACACTACTATAACATTTCCATAGGGCTCTATTGTAATATTTACGTCATTTACGTCTCACACCACTATTACATTTCCCATAGGGCTCCATTATAACATTAACGTCGCACAACACTAATATTACATTTCCCATAGGGCTCCATTGTAACATTAAAATCTCACACCACTAATACATTTCCCATAGGGCTCCATTGTAACATTAACGTCGAACACCACTAATATACTATTTCTCATAGGGCTCCATTGTAATTTTAACGTCGCACATCACTATTAAATTTCCCATAGTGCTCCATTGTAACATTAATGTCGCACACCACTATTACATTTCCCATAGGGCTCCATTGTAACATTAATGTCTCACACCACTATAACATTTCCTGTAGGGCTCCATTGTAACATTCACGTCGCACACCACTATAACATTTCCCATAGGGCTCCATTGTAACATTTACGTCTCACACTACTATCACATTTCCCATAGGGCTCTATTGTAATATTTACGTCATTTACGTCTCACACCATTAATACATTTCCCATAGGGCTCCATTATAACATTAACGTCGCACACCACTAATATACTATTTCCCATAGGGATCCATTGTAATTTTAACGTCGCACATCACTATTAAATTTCCCATAGTGCTCCATTGTAACATTAACGTCGCACACCACTATTACATTCCCCCCGTAGGGCTCCATTGTAACATTAATGTCTCACACCACTATAACATTTCCTGTAGGGCTCCATTGTAACATTCACGTCGCACACCACTATTACATTTCCCATAGGGCTCCATTGTAACATTTACGTCTCACACTACTATAACATTTCCATAGGGCTCTATTGTAATATTTACGTCATTTACGTCTCACACCACTATTACATTTCCCATAGGGCTCCATTGTAACATTAACGTCGCACAACACTAATATTACATTTTTCATAGGGCTCCATTGTAACATTAACATCTCACACCACTAATACATTTCCCATAGGGCTCAATTGTAACATTAACGTCGCACACTACTAATATACCATTTCCCATAGGGCTCCATTATAACGTTAACGTCGCACACCACTAATTTACTATTTCCCATAGGGCTCCATTGTAATTTTAATGTCGCACATCACTATTAAATTTCCCATAGTGCTCCATTGTAACATTAACGTCGCACACCACTATTACATTTCCCATAGGGCTCCATTGTAACATTAGTGTCTCACACCACTATAACATTTCCCATAGGGGTTCCATTGTAACATTAACGTCGCACACCACTATTACATTTCCCATAGGGCTCCATTGTAATATTAATGTCTCACACCACTATTACATTTCCCATAGGGCTCCATTGTAACATTAACGTCGCACACCACTATTACATTTCCCATAGGACTCCATTGTAACATTGATGTCTCACACCACTATCACATTTCCCATAGGGCTCCATTGTAACATTAATGTCTCACACCACTATAACATTTCACATAGGGCTCCATTGTAACATTAACGCCTTACACCACCGCTATTACATTTCCCATAATGCTCCATTGTAATTTTAACGTCGCACATCACTATTACATTTCCCATAGGGCTCCATTGTAACATTAACGTTGCACACCACTATTACATTTCCCATAATGCTCCATTGTAGTTTTAACGTCGCACATCACTATTACATTTCCCATAGGGCTCCATTGTAACATTAACGTTGCACACCACTATTACGTTTCCCATAGGGCTCCATTGTAACATTAATGTCTCACACCACTTTAACATTTCACATAGGGCACCATTGTAACATTTACGTCTCACATTACTATAACATTTCCCATAGGGCTCCATTGTAACATTAACATCTCACACCACTATTACATTTCCCATAGGGCTCCATTGTAATAATTACGTCTCACACCACTAATATTTCATTCCCCATAGGGCTCCATTGTAACATTAACGTCTTACACCACCGCTATTACATTTCCCGCAGAGCTCCATTGTAACCCTAACGTTACTGTTCAAGATATGCAATTATAAAGGAGAAAGCATAGTTACATTGAACAGTTTTTTTAATTCAATGCTTTTGTGATACCTATCAATTTCCAGAGTAATAATATATCAATTAAATACGATGCGGTTCGAACCAACAATTCTGAAATGACACAGAATCGCCCAGGAATCTGGGGGTGGTATTCACCAATCATTCCTAAGAATATTCTTAGATTTTAAAATCAAGAATACATTTCAAAAAACACTTTTAGAGACAATTTAGTAAGACCAAACTGTGCAAGCATGTCAGGCCAACTAATATATAGTTATAGAAGTTCTCACAATTATTGTATCTTTCATGGTGAACTATATATCTAAGGTTGACATTTGAATTTTCAAGCTAAAGTCATAGAATACTCTTAAAATGGTTGCTGAATACGACACCTGGTATCAGCATAACGTTTTCAGTGGTGATTTCTAAAATACTGACCATTTAACACATGGTAGGAAAAATATAACACTGCAATGCAAAGCCGTGAACAAAGAAGAAAAAGAGAACTGAAATAAATTTTTATCTCATTCACCTGTCCGGAGTACTCAAGGGAGATAATAGTGGTGTGAGTCCTTAATTGCTGGCAAACCTACTGGAATATATTAATAGTTATCTTTGCGTTATGTGTATACATAATTTTCGGAAATAATGTTAATATTAGACATTAATAGATTTTAGACCGAATTCAGTCATCAGTCCATGCTCATAAATATTCAACAACGCAAACTTTTTTTATAAGGTATCCTACATTTATTCAATATCTTAAGTCAAACGCATATAAAGCAACATGACATCACATATGGAATACCGTGGATTCGATCCCCAACCGGATCTTTCCAAAGAATATAGAAGAAAATGGTATTAGAAGCTTCCTCTCTTGGCGTTCATTTAGAGGACATTTCCGATGGATATATAATGTTGCTGGTTTGGGTATTATACCAAGGTCATGCAAAAAGTTGTGTCATTGGGGTTGGATATCTGAAGTGCAGCGTTTTATCAAAAATATATTTATTTTAAACCTTCGGTGTATTCCCCCTTTACCGAAACAGATTTCATAACTTTTTACCCAGTCGTGAAATGCAGATAATCTTCTTTTGGTAGCTGTTGGAGACACTGGTATATAGCGCTGCCAAAAGAATATCAGGACTTATATTTCTTCCCAGAAAGCATTTGGAAATAAAAATAAGTCACATGAACTCATGTCCGGTGAGTTAGACGGATGGTTTACAACATGCACGTTTTCAGACGCCAAGAAAGCCTCAACATCCTCGCACCTTTGACAGGAGACGTTGACATGAATTAGATGGACCCCTGACCATTCTTTGCTTGGACACTTCTGATTGTAAAACCTTTTCACTTTTATCAGCACAAAGTTATTATAGAAGCGTCCAGTAACTGTATGGTCAGATGAACAAGGCACTTGACCAACTGGCCCGCAAGAACTAAAGAGAATGGCGTACAACATGTTCTTCGTACTGATGGTTCTCCTGGGAATACATGGGCGTACTTGGTCTTTTCGTTTCCATTGCTTGTTATCAGTCCTTCTCTGTGGCTCAAACATGTGCACCTTGGTTTCGTAGCCAGTTAGCTAGTTAGAAATAACCCGACTATTGCAGTTGTTGTATTTTTTTTAAGAAGTTCCATGGCACATTTTGAAAATGTTAATAATTCATTCCTGTAATTTATTTGTTATTTCTGTTTAGTTAATAATAATACTACGCTGTCAATACGCTATTTTGAAACTACGTCATTCTATTTTAGATGGAATCTACCGTATGAGGGATGTATGGTGGCATAGTTCTGCCACCAGTTAACCACTTACCTAACGCGATAAGTTCCTAGTTAACCACATAAATTTTGCGAAAAATATCTAGTTATCTAGTAAACTAACACAATAAGTTTCTAGTTGAGATAAATATCTTATCTAGAATAAATGTATGTTAGTGTCCATTACTGCCACCACTTATCTAGTTAACTATCGCGAAAAAATCTTGTTACCTAGATAACTAACGCGATAAGTTTCCAGTTAAGATAAATGTCTTTACGCAAAAAGTTGCCTATTTACTGCTTTGCAACTGCCACTACATATCTACTTAGCTAACTGAATAACTAGATAATGCTCGTGTTACCAGTTATTTAATATTTGGAATACTTGGTTTTTACTCATTAAATCGCTAAACAGTCTCTATTCGAGTGGTTACGATTGGTTTGTAAAGTAACGGGCATGGATGAGGGAAGTTCAAATATAGTACATGTATATACATGTGTTGTCTAGTATATCTTCTAATTTTCTTAGCCAAAGAAGCTTGGTTTACATTGCCATTAGTCGGTACCTGTTGTTTTTGGGATATAGTTTATATAAATGTTTATAGTTAAATATGTCAGGTGAAAGTTTGATTAGTTTTGAAAAAAAAATCTCCATTTAGTAATTTGTCATTTACCAAACTACCAGACACATGTCCAACACCAATTTAAAACTATCTGTCTGACAAGGCTTTTTTAAAAAGTACTATTAGAAGTCTGGTTGATAAATAACGACTAAACAATAAACTATATATTATTTAACAATAAATATACTATAAACTATGGTAGAAATGTGTTTATTGACAAGGATGCCCTGGCTGTGTATGTGCAACTAGACGATATACTGATATTTTCAACTAAGTATTCTCAAATTCTGTTATGGAGTAGTCTTATATTCGTTCATTAAACGTATTTAAATGGCAATAGCACCGCTAAAAGCTGATGAACATAAACACCCCGACAACACGCGCAATTCGACTTCATACAGATATTTCTTACCAAGTTTCATGAAAATCTGAAGAGCACCTAAGTTGGAGTAGTCCGGACAAGAAAAGCCTGACATACGAATCTGCGTTCTCACGAATATTACATTGTGAGGCGTTTCTTTTGTTTAAAAAAATTTACATAACGTAAAAAAAAAAGAAACAAAAATAACAGAATAAAACAAGATCTATAGTTTTCAAAGATCCACAACAGGTCTAGACACTAACTTTTTAAATGGATAACCAGAAGGTTACCAAGGTAGTCATGATTTCATCGAAAAAATAAAAATGTAACATTACCAAAAGAAATAGAAAAATCGGCACCGAAAACGTTCTGTATAAATCCCTAAATATTGTAACATCTATAAGTGTATCTTACAATGATATTATATGGAAAGCGTTTTATTCAAATTTTAAAATAATTTATTTAAAGTCATGTTTTAATGTAATTGTTTTATCAGCCAGGAACATTTATACACGTTAATCCGTTTAGCAAAATATATCCGCTTATCGTTCCTGTGATGATCACTTTATTAACTTATCTGTTCTTGTTGGAAAGCCATCGACTTTACAATTAATCCATGCGGCTATTATCAATTCAAAACTTCTTACTAGGGGAGTGTTGCTAAGATAAAAAAAAATACCCATAAAAAAATATTGTTTTTAATTGATTACTATAGGCCACATGTGCTAGTTTCATTTTAACTTCAAACAGGAGCAATAACAACTTCAGACAAATATGTTAAAAAGCAGTGACTATGCAACTCTGTACTATATTACTATAATGTATATCTGCGGACATGCGATGTAAAAGTGTTTTTCTTGTTACACTTATATAATTCTATGAAAGTGTATATACTGTTATTAACTAAACGGAAGTTTATGTTGTATCATTACGTTTATTGAATATACAAATTGAAATATATAATGGCTGAACTTTACACCATGTGTTTATCTTCAATCACTACCGCCTTCAACCTTTACCGTTAGGACAAAACATTTCATAGATGTTACAAAATCCACAAGAAATGAAGCAAAACAATAAAAAGCTATATCCCAAAACAACAGATACCGGCTAATGGAAATGTAAACCAAGCTAATTTTACTAAAAACATTAAAAAATATACTAGACACCACATAAGCATTAAAATAAAAGTAAACATCCTTTAAGGTTAGTTATATTTAAACTTCCCACAACCATCTGCGCTGCTTTACAACCAATCGTAACCACTAGGCCCTTTCTGAGAAAAAGGGAATGCTTTGTGATTTATTGAGTTAAAACCAAAGTATTCCGAATATTAAATAACTGGTAACACGAACATTATCTAGTTATCCAGTTAATAGCTAAGTAGATTTGTGGTGGCAGTTGCAGAGCAGTAAATAGGCATCTTTTCGATGTTGTATCCTAAATATAGTATGACCGGTTGGTGATAAATATCTAGTTCAAACTTAAACGTAACACCACTAGAAGTTCAAACACTTGACGAACTTCGCGATGTAATAAAGTGTATACCCCGTCCTCGGCACGTACAGAGAGCCGTTCACATATGTGCAAAATGAGAACGAAAAAATTCAATAATATCAATGAAAAAATAGAAAATAAAACAGAAACTGTAGAATTTTTAAACATTTTTTTTACTTCATTTCCTCATGTTTTTAAATATTCGTACATGAGCAGAACAGAAGAAAAAGAAGAATACAAAGGAAAAGAAGAAAAAGAAGAAAAAGAAGAAGAAGAAAAAGAAGAAGTAGAAGAAAAAAGGAGAAGAAAAGAAGAGAAAAAAAAGAAGAAAATTACCAAACCTTCTGATCGTTACTGCGATGACGGTCATTTCTCAACAACCAGGTTTATCAGAAAGTATAAAAGAAGAACTATTATCAGAGAAACACAGCGAAATAATATAGTTACAGAATAGCTCTCAACACTGATTTTGAAAAATACAAATGTTTTATGTAAGCCCGTCCCAACATATAATTTTGACCCCTCGATGTGAGATTGTGTTTATCCCACATGGATACCCATGATGCATTCTGATAATGTGCAATAAAACATTCACTAGTATTTACCTGTAAGTGGCCATTGGCTGACCAGTACAGTCAGTCCTAGCGCCATAATAACCGACACAGCCATAACGCGCTTGCTACGTCCGAACATTACTTTGTGCATGCGAACAGATATACGAAAAATTAAAAATAATATTTTAACCGTAGATATTTAATCCTGGGATAGAATATTTTTACCGCAACATGATACCCATAAACTGTTCTTATACATTTCAGAGTGTCACGGCTGAATCATATATCGTCGTGATATGATTGAACGGTTATCAAAATACACGATTAACACCGCATAGAACGAGCACATAAAATTAAGGACATATATAAACGGATAGGAAACTTGCATCTCTCTTTTAAATATTGATAAAATATTACTGCAGTGACTTATCCTTATGTCATTAAGTCACTGTTTGCAGTTTGAAATATATTTTCAAGTGACGTCGAGCACGGTAAATTAAGGACATATATAAACGGATAGGAAACTTGCATCTCTCTTTTAAATATTGATAAAATATTACTGCAGTGACTTATCCTTATGTCATTAAGTCACTGTTTGCAGTTTGAAGTATATTTTCAAGTGACGTCGAGCACGGTAATGGTACTTAATACATGAAACATATAAAACTGTTCCTTGATTGTTTTTGGGATTATATTTGTTATAAACTGTTCCGAGTTAGGTGGTTTCTTACAAAAGTGATTATATAGTATGTATGACGTAAATCTGCACATGTTGATGCGAGTTTAAGTTAGATTGAAAGAGTACCTGCACTTTTATTTTTATCCCCACATGAAGTGTAACTGTTTAAATTCTGTTCTTAACCAGAGAGTCAGTCATTTTTTTTCAAATCGAAGCGGTGAAACCAGAGAGTCAGTCATTTTTTTTTCAAATCGAAGCGGTGAAGCAATTCTTTTCTCGGCTCTCCTGAGTATATTTCACCATGTGTTCACTTTATTTATTATTTTCCTGATTCAACAGTATGATAGCTATCAATCCCCAAAATCGCACTGAATTCTGTGAAGTAATAATGGAGAAGTTGATATTTTTCTGGAAAACAAAAATCGTAAAAGTCAACGGCACAGTTGATGTAAATGTATTTGACGTACAGATTTTAAGTTTAAACATGAAAGAAATATACGGCACAGTTGCCCGAAATGGCAACGGCACATATATGTAATTCATTGGCATGCATTAGCGTAATAGGTATGATATATTAATATTTTCGATTCAAATGCCGTATTTTTCGTATATATTGTTTATATTCGAATCAAGGACTTTTTGAAAATGAATAACATATGCATCTTCAAAACGGTTCATAACGCTAACGTTGCTGTTGACTTTGTTTCAATGTTGATTTATGGTCCCAAAACCCAATCTCACTACATGAACGATCTCCACCCGATGTGCCATCTCCACCCGATGTATTGATTTTTCAGTCTTTGCTATCCTTCGCGTCATATATTCTCTTTTTACATTCATCAGATATAAGCATTCCGCCATGCTTTGGTCCTCTCATTCATCAGATATAAGCATTCTCCCATGTTTTGGTCCTCCCATTCATCAGATATGAGCATTCCTCCATGTTTTGGTCTTCCCATTCATCAGATATAAGCATTCCTCCATGCTTTGGTCATCCCATTCATCAGATATGAGCATTCTTCCATGCTTTGGGCCTCCTATTCATTAGATATAAGCATTCCCTCATGTTGTGATCCTCACATTCATCAGAAATGAGCATTCCTCCATGCTTTGGTCTTCCCATTCATCAGATAAAATCATTCCTCCATACTTTGGTCTTCCCATTCATCAGATATGAGCATTCCCCCATGCTTTGGTCCTCCCATTCATCAGATATGAGCATTCCCCCATGCATTGGTTCTCCCATTCATCAGATATAAGCATTCCCCCATGCTTTGGTTCTCCCATTCATCAGATATGAGCATTCCCCCATGCTTTGGTTCTCCCATTCATCAGATATGAGCATTCCTCCATGCTTTGGTTCTCCCATTCATCAGATATGAGCATTCCTCCATGCTTTGGTCCTCCCATTCATCAGATATGAGCATTCCTCCATGCTTTGGTCCTCCTATTCATCAGATATGAGCATTCCTCAATGCTTTGATCCTCCCATTCATCAGATATGAGCATTCCTCCATGCTTTGGTCATCCCATTCATCAGATATAAGCATTCCCCCATGTTTTGATCATCCCATTCATCAGATATGAGCATTCCTCCATGCTTTGATCCTCCCATTCATCAGATATGAGCATTCCTCCATGCTTTGGTCCTCCCATTCATCAGATATGAGCATTCCTCCATGCTTTGGTCCTCCCATTCATCAGATATGAGCATTCCTCCATGCTTTGATCCTCCCATTCATCAGATATGAGCATTCCGCCATGCTTTGGTCCTCCCATTCATCAGATATGAGCATTCCTCCATGCTTTGGTCCTCCCATTCATCAGATATGAGCATTCCTCCATGCTTTGGTCCTCCCATTCATCAGATATGAGCATTCCTCCATGCTTTGGTCCTCCCATTCATCAGATATGAGCATTCCTCCATGCTTTGGTCCTCCCATTCATCAGATATGAGCATTCCTCCATGCTTTGGTCCTCCCATTCATCAGATATGAGCATTCCTCCATGCTTTGGTCCTCCCATTCATCAGATATGAGCATTCCTCCATGCTTTGGTCCTCCCATTCATCAGATATGAGCATTCCTCCATGCTTTGGTCCTCCCATTCATCAGATATGAGCATTCCTCCATGCTTTGGTCCTCCCATTCATCAGATATGAGCATTCCTCCATGCTTTGGTCCTCCCATTCATCAGATATGAGCATTCCTCCATGCTTTGGTCCTCCCATTCATCAGATATGAGCATTCCTCCATGCTTTGGTCCTCCCATTCATCAGATATGAGCATTCCTCCATGCTTTGGTCCTCCCATTCATCAGATATGAGCATTCCTCCATGCTTTGGTCCTCCCATTCATCAGATATGAGCATTCCTCCATGCTTTGGTCCTCCCATTCATCAGATATGAGCATTCCGCCATGCTTTGGTCCTCCCATTCATCAGATATGAGCATTCCTCCATGCTTTGGTCCTCCCATTCATCAGATATGAGCATTCCTCAATGCTTTGATCCTCCCATTCATCAGATATGAGCATTCCTCCATGCTTTGGTCATCCCATTCATCAGATATGAGCATTCCCCCATGTTTTGATCATCCCATTCATCAGATATGAGCATTCCTCCATGCTTTGGTCCTCCCATTCATCAGATATGAGCATTCCTCCATGCTTTGGTTCTCCCATTCATCAGATATGAGCATTCCCCCATGTTTTGATCCTCCCATTCATCAGATATGAGCATTCCTCCATGCTTTGATCCTCCCATTCATCAGATATGAGCATTCCTCCATGCTTTGATCCTCCCATTCATCAGATATGAGCATTCCCCCATGCTTTGGTCCTCCCATTCATCAGATATGAGCATTCCTCCATGCTTTGGTTCTCCCATTCATCAGATATGAGCATTCCTCCATGCTTTGGTTCTCCCATTCATCAGATATGAGCATTCCTCCATGCTTTGGTCCTCCCATTCATCAGATATGAGCATTCCCCCATGCTTTGGTCCTCCCATTCATCAGATATGAGCATTCCTCCATGCTTTGGTCCTCCCATTCATCAGATATGAGCATTCCCCCATGCTTTGGTTCTCCCATTCATCAGATATGAGCATTCCTCCATGCTTTGGTTCTCCCATTCATCAGATATGAGCATTCCTCCATGCTTTGGTCCTCCCATTCATCAGATATGAGCATTCCTCCATGCTTTAGTCCTCCCATTCATCAGATATGAGCATTCCTCAATGCTTTGATCCTCCCATTCATCAGATATGAGCATTCCTCCATGCTTTGGTCATCCCATTCATCAGATATAAGCATTCCCCCATGTTTTGATCATCCCATTCATCAGATATGAGCATTCCCCCATGCTTTGATCCTCCCATTCATCAGATATGAGCATTCCTCCATGCTTTGGTCATCCCATATATCAGATATGAGCATTCCTCCATGCTTTGGTCCTCCCATTCATCAGATATGAGCATTCCTCCATGCTTTGGTCCTCCCATTCATCAGATATGAGCATTCCTCCATGCTTTGGTCCTCCCATTCATCAGATATGAGCATTCCTCCATGCTTTGGTCCTCCCATTCATCAGATATGAGCATTCCTCCATGCTTTGGTCCTCCCATTCATCAGATATGAGCATTCCTCCATGCTTTGGTCCTCCCATTCATCAGATATGAGCATTCCTCCATGCTTTGGTCCTCCCATTCATCAGATATGAGCATTCCTCCATGCTTTGGTCATCCCATTCATCAGATATGAGCATTCTTCCATGCTTTGGTCCTCCCATTCATCAGATATGAGCATTCCTCCATGCTTTGGTCCTCCCATTCATCAGATATGAGCATTCCTCCATGCTTTGGTCCTCCCATTCATCAGATATGAGCATTCCTCCATGCTTTGGTTCTCACATTCATCAGATATGAGCATTCCCCCATGTTTTGATCCTCCCATTCATCAGATATGAGCATTCCGCCATGCTTTGATCCTCCCATTCATCAGATATGAGCATTCCTCCATGCTTTGATCCTCCCATTCATCAGATATGAGCATTCCCCAATGCTTTGGTCCTCCCATTCATCAGATATGAGCATTCCTCCATGCTTTGGTTCTCCCATTCATCAGATATGAGCATTCCCCCATGTTTTGATCCTCCCATTCATCAGATATGAGCATTCCTCCATGCTTTGGTCCTCCCATTCATCAGATATGAGCATTCCTCAATGCTTTGATCCTCCCATTCATCAGATATGAGCATTCCTCCATGCTTTGGTCATCCCATTCATCAGATATGAGCATTCCCCCATGTTTTGATCATCCCATTCATCAGATATGAGCATTCCTCAATGCTTTGATCCTCCCATTCATCAGATATGAGCATTCCTCCATGCTTTGGTCCTCCCATTCATCAGATATGAGCATTCCTCCATGCTTTGGTCCTCCCATTCATCAGATATGAGCATTCCTCCATGCTTTGGTCCTCCCATTCATCAGATATGAGCATTCCTCCATGCTTTGGTCCTCCCATTCATCAGATATAAGCATTCCTCCATGCTTTGGTCCTCCCATTCATCAGATATGAGCATTCCCCCATGTTTTGATCCTCCCATTCATCAGATTTGAGCATTCCTCCGTGCTTTGGTCCTCCCATTCATCAGATTTGAGCATTCCTCCGTGCTTTGGTCCTCCCATTCATCAGATATGAGCATTCCCCCATGCTTTGGTCCTCCCATTCATCAGATATGAGCATTCCCCCATGTTTTGATCCTCCCATTCATCAGATATAAGCATTCCCCCCATGCTTTGGTCCTCCCATTCATCAGATATGAGCATTCCCCCATGCTTTGGTCCTCCCATTCATCAGATATGAGCATTCCTCCATGCTTTGGTCCTCCCATTCATCAGATATGAGCATTCCTCCATGTTTTGGTCCTCCCATACACTTAAACCATTTCTCATGGAATAACCTGTGACCGATTCGGCAACATTTCTTAGCCGTGTCACTATACTTCATAGATGAGGTGTTAGTGCAAATATCAAACTTTGAAACATCCATAAGCAACAGGAAGTATATATTGTTAAATTCGAAAGTGCCATCATAAATCCGACGATTTAGATTTGCTCATATCTCTAAATGAAGATTTATTTAACGATTAAGATTTGCTAATGTCTCTAGATGACGATTTATCTGACGATTTAGATTTGCTCATGTCTCTAGATGACGATTTATCTGACGACTTCGATTTGCCCATGTCTCTAGATGACGATTTATCTGACGATTTAGATTTGCTCATGTCTCTAGATGACGATTTATCTGACGATTTAGATTTGCTCATGTCTCTAGATGACGGTCTTGACTTTGAGCATTTTATAACGTTGGGTGTCATATCAAGTCATTTCCTTTTCAATTCATCATCGATTTCAACTACTTTCCTTCTAAATGAGTGTTTCTATTTCGTATTTTATGAAGAATATTTGTTTTCATCCAAAGGAATATAAACGCGCTCTTATCAAAGGTAACTAACACTTCGTTGATTGAAAAATTTCGGGTATATTTTTTCAGTTTATTTGACCTTCGGATTTATAAAAAATATTCCCACGTGTTCTCAATTATATAAAAAAAATCCGACCCGGCTGCAATACATGTAAAGGCATAATGCTTAAAAATGTGGTTTGATATCCAAATGACATGTTTTCTCATCAATATATCCAATTATGTCTTCGATGTACTATTGTGACATTTCCAATAGATGGTCTGGAATCTCCTGCAGTACATAACTTCTGAGCGAGCAATAGTCAAGGGAATACTTTGGACACCCTTAAAGGAGAAACAAGAAATAACATAGATAAATGTATAGCTTTTCTTTTAATTTTTAACCAAAATGCTTTCAAATATATCTTATATATTTTTGAATGAGTTTTAACGCCAGTTTCAACACATTTCACGTTATATATGCCATATCCAGTTTTATTGGGGAAAGAAGATCTCAGAATGAAACCAAACAGAACTACCGTCTTTTCGCAAGTAACTGGCAAACTTCCTCTTAGATATAAGATGATATTAATTTTCGTAATATATCAAATGTATGTAGCGACAAAAAAAATGTGATTAATAACGGATATTCGGTGTCTGATATAGCATAATTTATGCAGTTTAATAAATGTACACTTTTATTATTTATTCTGAATGGGCCGTTGACATTTTGGGCAACTGTGCCGTAGACATCAATTTATTTACTCGTTTGAAAATGAGCGCAAAATATCACAACTGTGCCATTGACTTTTCCGATATTTATTTTTCAGATAAACAGCAATATCTCCATTTATACTTCACATAAGTTAATGCTGTTTTCGGGGATTGAGAGATATCATATTATTACATCAGGAAAATAACAAATAAAGTATACATTTGGTGGATTATATTCAGGAGAGCTAAGAAAAAGAACTGTTTCGCCGCGTCGATTTGAAAAATTCGACTGACTCGCTGTTTAAGATAAAAATGTGTGGATAAAATAAAAGTACGTGAACATTTTAAACCCAAGTCGAAATCGCATCAACAATGCCTATGCAGATTTACGCCATATTTATCGCATAATCACACTTGTAAAAAAACACCTACCTTGGAGCATTTTAACGTCCACCATCTTGGTTAGTCTGTGCCGGAGCTTTATCACGACAGTGATTCAAATGTCCCACCCCCCCCCCCCCCCCCCCCACAAAAAAAAAAAAAGAATGCTAACCAATAACGACATACTGAGCAGTCAAGATGAAACATAACTGTTAGTATTGCATTAAAACTATGAATGTATATGTTCATTGTTTTATTGTATGGCACTTGAAGATTTTTTTTTCTTATTTTGATTATGAGATATGACATTGCTGGAAAGTTTTGTTTTGTAGAGAATTCCATTGTACAGAGAAAGAATTTTGATTTGTATTTCTGAAATGCGGGCTGGAACGAGATTTTGCGAGATTTTACATGAATACACGAGCTTTGATAACATCTCAATCAGTTGCTTTTCCTTCCCTATATAAGACCTTGATAAAATAAAACAAAAAGCAATCCACATTTCCAGCGGGTAAGGGAAATGATAAAAATATGTACAATAAAACATTCACTTGTATTTACCGGTATATAGCCTGTGGATGATCAGTCCAGATACTCCTATTGCCATGGCAACCAACACAGTGACAACGCGCCGGTTACGTCCGGACATTACTGTGTACATGCGATAATTCAGGCATACGAAAACTTGATATTTACAAACATACGGAGTCATATCTGTCTACATATGCATGTATGTTATATCCATTTATATTTATTTCCATTCGTTGAATACTTGTTCCGTCCATAGACATGCATATCGTGTATTTGAATTGATACACACATAAACTTTTTCATGTAAATCCATTTAATTAAATATGACTCCTTAACTTAGATAAATATTTAATACATGTGCTTATATGTAAATATATACATGTGCCTTTTCATGTAAATCCGTTCGAAAAATATTGACTCCCTTCCTTAGAAAAATATGTCATATATGTGTGTGATTATATGTCAAGGATACACGTATATATATATATCGGATTAACTTCATTACAAATTTACAAAGTTAGATTGAGGAAATAGACCATTGTCACGTGACCAATATAATCACCGGGTCCTTACTCGACGAGCGAACACTTTAGTTAATCTAAGCCAAACAAAGACCCGTGCTGCGTTCAGTTCGATTTAACATTGAAATGTGTTTGCAAACGTTTAATAAGACAATTCAATTGAACGACGTGTTCGCTTTAAATGTTAGCTAACAGTTAAAGTAAACAAGTCGTCGTAGTCGTAAGTTTTTCTTTATCCTTGCACTTTGATCCTTGTCATTATGGCGAGCAAAATAGGCTGATTAAGTAGCCAATGGACAGTATCGGCAGGGTCGCTATTTCTCCCGGTGCTGCACCACTGATGGAAAAGACGTTTATTTTCTATGTCGGTTGATGAGTTGACTAAGTTGACTCGTCGAGTTCTTTTAGGTAGTTGATTAAGTTGATTCTAGAAGGTTCCCCGTTGGTTAAATACACCGTAGTTTAGTCTTTTTTATGCTGGTTGCCGTACTGTTTTTGTTAAGCTGCTAGTTAATTCTTTGCATCGAAACAATCATTTCTAGGGTAACGTTAAAAAACATAAAAACAATGATACTTTAAAATAGATGTCTCCACCAATTTTCAAAGCAAAGACATCCGTGATTGTAGATTGATTCATCAAAGTACGCCTTATATCGATCTACATATATAATCATCTTTTACAATGTTGCCCACTTTGAAGGCTGGAGCTCCGGTCAACACGTCCTTCCGCTTCGACAGCCACCTGTAGAGTGAACGCATTTGATCGTTGTTTGCTTAATTGTTTAATCACGTGACTTAAAAAGAAATCAAAAGACAGCGCCGAGGTAGTCCGATGTCCGTTAATGTTTTGTTCGGTTGAACAAAGTAAACAAGTTTAACCGTGCTGAAAGAAGCCCAGAACTGTCTAAATCATCATAGCCGATTGCTTTTCTAAAAATCAAACGTCTTGACAATTTGCGCAATAAAAATATGGAAACTGGAAGGAGGTCTGATTGTCTGTCACTAACACACCTCCGCTACGGTTATGTAGACATTCGTACTGTTTTGCAAAAAGTGCAATGGTGTTCTTTATCAAGTTGAAAAAAATATGTTAAGGAGTGGTGCAATTGTAATGAAAATACTCCAGATATACTTACGTCATGTATACTATGTCAGTAGGAGTTGTTTCCCCTTTAGTAATTTCCGCCATTTATTGCCCATATCGTGCAAAAATAATAAAAGATTCAATGTTAACCGTCGTCATTACTTTTAAATATAAATAAATTGACAGCGTTTATCGATATTTAGAAACATATTATTCAGTTTCGGTATATAGTTTTTAAAAATTGATAGGTTTTATACACGCATTTTAATATTGCCTTTGAGAGCTGTTTGCAGAAATGGAGGTGCAGCGCTGTGGTAGTCCGAGGTCTGTATACATTCAATTCGATTGATTACCGTTTGCGTTTATAAGCACAGTTAATATGTTTGATATGTTTAAATATGTTTAACCAAGCAACCTGGAAATGAATTAATCACCATAGCCACTTGCTTTTCTTAAAGACAAATTTCTTCACAATTTGCGCAGTAAAAATAGTGTGGAACGTGTGGTCCAGTGGTAGAGTACCGAACGCATATGCTTTGTACTGGTTCTACCCAGGAAGATTTCGAGCGTGATTTGTCTAAGTTGTAAGAACTTGTTTCACAATCGAAGTAAAAAAAAATAAGTTTAAACTAAGTAAAAATATGGAATCTGGAAATAAGAACTGATTGGCTGATACAAACACAACCCCGTCACGGTTATGTTTAAATAAACAAGTATTTTTCAACAATAAGTGCAACGGCATATTTTGCTCTGTTGAAAAGATATGATACGGAGAGGCGCATTTGTAATGAACATGTTCCAAACATACTTACGTCACTTACAAAAGGTCATGCAGAGTTGTTTACCCTTAAGTAAATTCCGCAATATATGGTGTAAGACCAACATTGACTTTGTTCTTTATTCTATGATGAATAATAAAAGTTCGAAGGCTTGCCATTCAAAGAGAGACCCAAATGAAAGAAGTGAATCTTACATTTTATTGTTTGTCAACCTCTGCACTACCAAAATATGATGAGAAAAATAGATGTCATGTGTTTCCTGTTTAGTGTGTACTCAATTGACAAAGTGAAAGTAGACTTCCGGAATCACGTAATCATAACCCAATTTCCAAGCGTCATTTCATTTTCTAAATTCACAATTATTCAAACATGACAACACTTTCAGAATGTTCAGATAACACCAATAATGCAATTTAAATAAAAAATGAGCATTACAATAAGTAACATTTAGTTTGAAAGCAGTAGAAACAAAAAATATTTATAATTCCTTATTTTTATGCCTTATCGTGCATATCATGCAAATCAATAACAAGTCAAAGTTCAACGTCATTTTATTGACAATTTCTTACTTTTAAATATAGATATTAACATTACAGATTTATTATATCTATATTTAGAGACGTATTATTCAGTTTTTGGTTTTATAGTTTTTAAATATTTATAGTTTCATGCCCATGTTTTAATTTCCTTAATCATAGTTTGTTTTATCAACTCAAGAAACGCTTTCAATGATAACTCGTATATGAGTGTTTTCATTGACTCTTCAAGAATGGAAGTAAGAGAATAAAAATACGGTTGTGATTCAATGTGCTTCCCCTGTTAGGCGCCACCTGGCGGTAACACAAACACTGTGATTAAACATCCAGCCCGATCAGCTCAGTCGGTAGAGCGCGAGACTTCCAGTTTCAGGTTTGCAGGTTCTATTCCCGGGGCTGGCCAGCTAAAATGCTTACAGTCGTTCGGATGGGACTTCAAACCGAGGGTTCGTGTGACAATGTTATACAGAGCACGCTTAAAGAACCAGTAGAAACTTACGATGGGTTTCTATCTGTATACCCAACAAACATAAAACGACTATCATTCTTCTATGGGCGTCACCCATATGAGAAACCGGTGGCAATATAGAATAAGTATATATATATAACAAATTATACAGCCAGTCGCAGTTTCACCGTCAACTTAGTTACATCGATTCTCGGAGTACAACGTACTCGGTACCTCTGATTACGTAATGCATGTGGCAACGTTAAATGTTGCACCGACGTCAACGCTTAATGTCGCAGTTTTATTAGTTAAAAAATATAGTAAAAATGCACCGATTATTATAGTCGTATCATCTTAAATAAAGTTGATGAGATATATAATTTTATATGTTTGGCTTGCGCACCTGGTGTTGCGTAGTCTGGTGCGATGCAATGCGGTACGGTCGTACTGTCTGTCTGTTTTTTATGCGTATCTCTTCGTCCATCTATTTGATTTATAACTTAACTTTGCATTCATTATTTGGCAAAAAATCGCTGACAATGGCATTTAGCTATTTGTTTTAGAGTATGTGCTTATAACTTGCCTTGATTTAAATGGGTAAACAAACACGAATACAGCTGCTGTTAAAGTGTTTCGTTCAACTTAGGGAAAAATCTAGTTCCATTTTTTAAGTATTTTGTATGACACGGCCCGGGATGGAACAATGCTTTCAAAATATTAAAGATACATCAATAAATTTAATACCATTCAAATAAACAAGAGTTGTCAGAAGACAACAAAAATCGTCTATGGGATAAAACTCACCATCCATGCAAAGTTTGAGATTGGAGGCAAACATCAAAACTTAAACGCAACTAAACGCAAAAGTTTAACCTGGGTGTCTAAGTCCAAAAAGATCCATAACTGTGCCTGAGTGTCTACAGACGACGCCGACAACGCCGACGACGACACTGTGGTCATGGCAAAAGGAATAATTGATACCAAAAATGAACACATTTAAACGACTGGTTGTAAGATCCCTCCTGATCCCCTAAAACAGCGGAACCCAGTCCATTTAGCAAATCTTAATCTCTCTGACCCGACAATGCTTTCGTTTAAATTTAAGAAAATTGTTTCCGTTAAAAAAAACGTATTCATCCCTATTAAAAGCATGTGTCCCCACATTGAGCCCGTGAGACATCATTTGTACAAATCTGGTAGAAATATATTTGGTGATCATTTCTAATTTTGTATTTTTGACCTTGCGTTTGTGAGTCTCAACGACCTTGACATTGGAATCGATATTAGTGGCACCAACCAATGTTATCAAGGACTTTTATAGACTCCATATATAATGATGTAATTCTTTGATGTTATTAGTATAACGGCAGACGATGATGATTTATCTGCTTGGTTACTTTTGCAATCCATGCTTGATGCACTTCACAAATATTGTAATTGTGGAACGTCTCATTAATTACGACACATCTAAAAGTATGCGTTCCAGAAAACGTTGAGTTGCTCAAAGGCATTGAATATTCACTATCGACAATGCTAGTGACCGCTTAAAAACTGTTGAAATGTACAAACAAAAAGACAAAAACAAAGACAAAAATGAGCTGTCGCGGACTGTCAATCAAAGTCGATAATCAAATCAACGATCGATATTGTTTCTATGGTGACCATTTTCCTTAGACAAGGTAACGATCTCTAAAAAAACACTACAATGCATAACATTGTATTTACTTAGACAAACAACGCCACATGGCCAGTGGGCGGAGCGAAAGTCGCTCTCGTGTCAGATCAGTTGTGAGTCTTTAAGCAAAACGAGCAGGGTGTGCACTAGACAAAATTATTTCAAAGATTCACAACCTCAAACAATCTGGATGAATTTGGTGACTCCTGCGTTATACCAATCCGTGATAATTGTTCACCAACATGGGGTTATATACAATATCAGACTATAGATTATATTCAAGGCCTTGCATTACTAGTTCTAAACCTCAACGGTACCTGCAAAACTACCTTAATTCTATGACGAATCGCTGCGGAGCAGTTATTCGGGCAAACGGGAGCCACTCTCGATATTAAAGCTGATTATCGAATTTTGGGGGAAATTAATTGAGGATTTCTGTCATTAAAATTACGATTTCAGAATGATTAACAAATCAATTTTCAAAAAATTACCATAACATATGGTTCTTATTTCCTTCCAAATTTGGATAACATCCGATTTGATAATTTTCTACCAAAACTCTATGTGTCTGATTAAATGAAAAAGGGAAGTTTCTATCGCGTCTACAACATTTCCCCTATATAACTCTTATTGTACTGAACGGAACAGCTAACCCTGCACCTGGCATATTTTGTATCTTCTAGCAAAAGTATCAAAGCAATTTATTGAAATTTGAACTTGACTAAGAAAAACCATTTGGGTTATGTGAAAATACACAATTGACTGTTAGTGGCATATACAACTTTTAATAGCGTTACTCTATATTTTGACGAAAATATTGGAAATACAAAAGTAGCGGGTTAGCTATTCCGATCATTATGTATAAATCACCACAGAAACTTTTGAATTGATAGATGTGCTACCGATTGAGCTTACCTGGCTTGGCTTATTATAAAATATATAATAATCGTGAGAAGAGTAATTTGTCAGTTTAGGAGGAGTTTAATTAAAACAATGTCTCTATCAAAATAAAATGCACTTATCACATCGGTAGACTGTATGGTAGAATGTCAATACCCTTGTTCCTGCAAACTGTAAAAGCTTCACGTTCAGAGGTTCTTTCTTGTAGACTATAGTGTTGCTTTGGGTAATGAAGTAAAATATTTAGTGATATAATACAATTATATATATATTGACATAACTGAGAGGTTCCCGAGGTACCTCCCGGGATGGCACTGCAGAGTATAGACAATTGGTTATTGTTACCCGCGTCCAAGGACCTATAATATATATAAATATATCTATATATACTACAGGAAAAAAGAAACTATGCATGGGTATAATATGCTATAACTAAGGAGATATATAAGAAATCGCAAAAAAATTCTCAACAGGGTTTATCTGACCTTTATTTAACACCAGCTCAATTGATATGGTTATTGCATCAGCAGCGTCTTGGAAAGAGATCAGTTTTCAGAGACGTTCTCTAAAAAAAGTTCAACACATCAATACCGTGTATGTCCACCATTGGAATCGATGCATGCTTGGCAATGACGCCTCATTGATGCGACAAGTGTGCTGAAAAATGTCTGGGGAATACCATTCCAGATTCTCACAAGCGCACGTGACAGGTCAGGTAACGTCAACGGCTGATTTTGGAGGCGACGTAAGCCACGCTGCATCTCGTCCCATACGTGTATATCCGGTGACATTGCAGGCCAGGGCAGCACATTCACATTGTTCTGGATCAAGAAGTCGGTGACGACCCGCGCGACGTGCGGGCGAGCGTTATCCTGTTGCAGCGTGGCGTTACGTTGCTGCACAAATGGAAGGACGTGAGGCCGTATGATTTCGTCACAATATCTGATGCCTGTAAGTGTGCCGTCCACAACCACAAGAGCTGTTCTGCCACTGGATGAGATGCCACCCCACGCCATGACACTACCTCCGCCGAATGGACGTCGTTAAATCACACAACTGTCATGGAAACGTTCACCAACACGACGGCACACTCTAGAACGCCGTCGCTGCTGTCAAGATGAAACCTGGACTCATCCGTGAAAAGAACACGTGCCCAGTCCTGTTGCGTGAAGCGTATGTGTCGTCTACACCAGGCAACACGTGCTACACGATGACGTTGCTGGAGAACAGAACGTATGGCTGGACGTCGTGGACGTATGTCTCGTTCAAGCAATCAATTACGTACCGTTCGGGGACTAATTCTTCTAAGGCCAGGAATACTTCTAGCCGTCAAAGTAGCAGTTCTGAGTCGTTCACGGAGATGAACGACCCGGATGTACGTATCCTGGCGATTAGACGTTACGCGTGGACGTCCTGACCGAGACCGGTCTCTGGTGGTCCCAAACTGTTGGTACCTTCTCCACAAGGCGTTTACAGTATTTCGGTGCACAACAAATTGTCTGGCAACGTCAGTATGACGTACACCAGCTTCAATCATGCCTACGGAGCGGCATCTGTCAATTTTATTGAACTTTGGCATGGCGTATCAAAGACGTTTTTCAAAATTATGCTGGTTTTGTGTCTTACAGGTATCAACACTATGTTTTTATACAGGTTTAGGCGACAAACGTGTTTGTGATTGACTGCCAAAACGAAGACGTTGGCCAGACAGACAAACTACCCGTACAACTCATGCACTGACCAGTGTAAATGACCGAGAGGAATACACAACTTACCTGTGTAAAGTTTCAAGCTTTAATTTATAAAATTGAGCGATACATGAACATTTTACAAATGCACAGTTTCTTTTTTCAGCTAGTATATATTGACATGACTGACAGGTTTCAGAGGTACCTCCCGGGATGGTACTGCAGAGTATAGACTATTGGTTATTGTTACACGTGCCCAAGGATCTATAAGATATATATCTTTATATATATTGACATGACTGACAGCTTCCCGAGGTACCTCCCGGGATGGCATTGCAAAGTATAGACTATTGGTTATTGTTACGCGCGTCCAAGGACCTATATACATTTGTTGTATATCTATACATATTGACATGACTGACAGGTTCCCGAGGTACCTCCCGGGATGGCACTGCAGAGTATAGACAATTGGTTATTGTTACACGCGTCCAAGGACCTATAATATATCTATATATATTGACATGACTGATAGGTTCCCGAGGTAACCCCAGGGTTGGCACTGCAGAGTATAGACTATTGGTTATTGTTACACGCATCCAAGTACCTATATATCTATATATATTAACTTGACTGACAGGTTCCCGAGGTAACCCCCGGGTTGGCACTATAGAGTATAGTCTATTGGTTATTGTTACACGCGTCCAAGGGCCTATATATATCTATATATATTGATATAACTGACAGGTTCCCGAGGTATCCCCCGGGTTGACACTGGAGTGTATAGACTATTGGTTTTTGTTACACGCGTCCAAGGGCCTATATATATCTATATATATTGATATAACTGACAGGTTCCCGAGGTAACCCCCGGGTTGGCACTATAGAATATAGTCTATTGGTTATTGTTACACGCGTCCAAGGGCCTATATATATCTATATATATTGATATAACTGACAGGTTCCCGAGGTATCCCCCGGGTTGGCACTATAGAGTATAGTCTATTGGTTATTGTTACGCGCGTCCAAGTACCTATATATTTATTTATATTGATATAACTGACAGGTTCCCGAGGTATCCCCCGAGTTGGCACTATAGAGTATAGACTATTGGTTATTGTTACGCGCGTCCAAGGACCTATATATATCTATATATATTGATATAACTGACAGGTTCCCGAGGTATCCCCCGGGTTGACACTGGAGTGTATAGACTATTGGTTATTGTTACACGCGTCCAAGGGCCTATATATATCTATATATATTGATACAACTGACAGGTTCCCGAGGTATCCCCCGGGTTGACACTGGAGTGTATAGACTATTGGTTATTGTTACACGCGTCCAAGGGCCTATATATATCTATATATATTGATATAACTGACAGGTTCCCGAGGTATCCCCCGGGTTGGCACTATAGAGTATAGTCTATTGGTTATTGTTACACACGTCCAAGGGCCTATATATATCTATATATATTGATATAACTGACAGGTTCTCGAGGTATCCCCCGGGTTGGCACTATAGAGTATAGATTATTGGTTATTGTAACACGCGTCCAAGGGCCTATATATATCTATATATATTGATATAACTGACAGGTTCCCGAGGTATCCCCCGGGTTGGCACTATAGAGTATAGACTATTGGTTATTGTAACACGCGTCCAAGGACCTATAATATATATAGCTATATATATATATTGACATGACTGACAGGTTTCCGAGGTAACCCCCTGGTTGGCACTATAGAGTATAGACTATTGGTTATTGTTACACGCGTCCAAGGACCTATATATCTATATATATATTGATATAACTGACGGGTTCCCGAGGTATTCCCCGGGTTGACACTGGACTGTATAGACTATTGGTTATTGTTACACGCGTCCAAGGACCTATATATATCTATATATATTGACATTACTGACAGGTTCCCGAGGTAACCACCGGGTTGACACTGGAGTGTATAGACTAATGGTTATTGTTACACGCCTCCAAGGGCCTATATATATCTATATATATTGACATGACTAACAGGTTCCCGAGGTAACCCCCGGGTTAGCACTACAGAGTATAGAATATTGGTTATTGTTACCCGCGTCCAAGGACCTATATATATATCTATATATATTGACTTGACTGACAGGTTCCCGAGGTAACCCCGGAATGACACTGCAGAGTATAGACTATCGGTTATGGTTACCCGTGTCCAAGGTTCTAAGATATATATATATTGACATGACTGACAGGTTTCCGAGGTATCTCCCGGGATGGTACTGCAGATTATAGACTATTGGTTATTGTTACACGTGTCCAAGGATCTATAATATATTAATCTATATATATATTGAAAAAGCTATCACTTCATGTATGTAAATTTGTCTACCCTGTCCAGATGTGTTGCATGTAATTCCATAGCATATAAGTCATGGTCGACACCAAATTTATTGGTTTGGCAGAGGCCTTGATATTGTATCTATGGTTTGCATTGTAGCTAGGCGCACTCGCCGTAGTCTGGTCTGTACATTTATGTCTTGGTTATTCACAAATAATTATCTCCATATATATATATATATATATATATATATATATATATATATATATATATATATATACAATGCGGAAGAAAGGTGTTTTTTTATATATATACATGTATATATATATATATATATATATATATATATATATATATATAAATAAATAGTGACGTAACTGACGGGTTCCCGAGGTAATTCCCGGGTTGACACCGGAGTGTATAGACTATTGGCTATTGTTACACGCGTCCAAGGACCTATATATTTATTGACTTGACTGACATGTTTGAACTAAATGAAACAGTGTCATTGTGTACGTTTTGTTTAACATTTACTTAAACCGTTGACAGACATGTTTTTAGGCATGGCTTTTTACGGCGATGGTTTAATAATGTTGAAGTATTAAAAAAAGGGTTAAATTGTGGGGTAAAACCATTTTTTTATTTGTTTTATAATGAACTTTTCATGAAATGCTTCGAATTCTTGGAAATTTTATGTTAATATGCAAATTGTATAGTAACGTGCAATGTCATGTGATTGCGGCAGGTTAAAATGCATATTCATATATACTTTATTGTACATTTATTGAAAAGGAAAGTCATATTCGAATTACAGTGTTTTTTTAATGGTGGTTACATATAACATATCCAGCTTTATTGGTGGAGGAAGACCTCAGAATGTGTCTGATTAATGTGTTCTTTCGCAAGTTACTTGGAAACCTTTTTCACCTTACGTTTTTGAAGTGAGGGAGAATCGAACCTCCGACCTTAGAGGTGAGAGGTAAGTGATCTTCAGACGGAGCCTTGGACCATTCGGCCGCGGAGGACACCTTCTAGTGCTTTTACATGGGTTATTGGAAATTCTGTTATAAATATATAAATGTTAAAATATATGACAGTTTTGTATAACTATGTATACTTTCAGACGCAAACGGTTTATGAAGCTATTGGGTGGCTTTAGGACGTCTTTTTACTACAGCAATCTCATGTACGGCATTTTGACGCGCATAGCGGAAGTGATTGGCAGGTCAACGTGGGGGGAGCTCGTCCAATCAAAATTATTTGACGTCATCATCGTTCTTGACAACTACCGATTTTCAAAAATTGATCTTGCTTTGGGATACCAGGATCGTGATGAATTTTTACTTCATGTTCCTGACGAATTCAGCAGGTAACATATATCAAACATATATGAATAATTTCTTTAAGGCCTTGCTTCCTCACCTGACAGTAGACCCTATATCATTTATATCATTTTTTCAATATTTTCTGTGTATGCAGAAATATTTTTCTTCGCTTGTAATAATTTTTAAGATAATCCTTAATACTTATTTATGTAATAAAATGTTTTATTTCATATTCTTTACATATACATATATGTATAATATTTTTCACAGTCATTAAATTATAATTTATATACATAAATATTTCATGCCATACATCACCATTTCGCTCTGGGTATTATTTATATAGGCCTACCGCAAACAAATGTTTTAACAAATACAATAACAATAATATTATTGTCCATATTATTTTTCCATTTCCCCTTCCTCTAGACATTAAAATCCTTTAGATGATACATGAATATTGACATGCAAAACTTGTTTTTATTGATTTCATTTCCATTTATTAATAAGTAAATGTTGGTGAATATTCTTCTTCTTCTTCTTCTTCTTCAGGCGGAGGATGGAATTCCGTATGGAATGTATTTAGTCTGATCGTGTGAAAATGTTTTAAATACTTTAAATGTTTACTTTAAAGACGTTGGGGCGACTTGTGTGGGTCCGGTTGCATCTTGAGTAACAGTATGGACATGGCCAACTGGCTAATGTTCAATCTGAACGGAGGCAGAAACAGGAAGAAAGAGAAGGTCATTGCTTCCGCTTCATTGGCACATGAGAACTAGGCACACAATAGTGTCCATTCCTCATCGACCACCAAGTATAATAGGCAGCCACTAACTCCGGTATCGTTTACTGAGGACAACTATGGACTTGGGTGGAAATTAGGTTATTATAGGTAAGAATATACTATAGATGTACTCGACGTTGTGTACTTTATTACTGTAAGAAGCTATCTTAAACAAACACAATTTAACAGAGCAAACCACTGTCTTAATAGAGCTTCAACGTTACCTTTGTTTCGTAAATTAAACAAACGTAAGATGGCGGTCATGAGCATTGCCAAATGTTCGATTCTGAAGTGTAATTTTGTTTATTTTTTCTGTTTGTTTTTATGCATGTGTGAATTACGCACAAATCGAATAAAGAAGGAAATCCTGACGACAAAATAAATAATTTTATTTGTTTCATACCCCCCTCAAGTGATATATATGAATGCAAAATTGAACAGCCCTTGCATAGTAAGTGCGTAGAAATACATATTGACTAGAAAAGTAAAAAGTAGCCCGGCTCAAGATTTGTTTTTACTAATAAAATAATTGGCTATATCCAATGGAAATAATACAAATATATTTATGAAGGTGAGATTGGAATTATAGATATATATGACGAATAAAGAATTACTTTGTACATGCACACACCGTCTAGATTGAAAAAGTATTCGCAGGCGTATACTGGAGTTCAATCATATCAGTGTATAGTCTTTGACTTTTGTTGGAGACTTTCATTATTCGAAGTCCAGGAGACCAGGACTTTGAGATTAACACTGTCATATCTACATAGTAACACAAATGTACGGACACTTTTTGTACTTTTTTTTACTTGGAAATATCGTATAGTTTTACACAACGGAGTTTGAGAGAACGAGAGTTGACGTATTTTTAAAGGTTGTGTAAAATATATATTGTAACGGTCTATGAAGATATACGACATTATAATTACAATCTATGGATGTTTATGGCAATACATATTTATTTGACACGTGTGAAATGATTAAATGTTATCTAAAACTTCATGGCGTGCCTAAATAATATAATTGAAACACTTTAAGGTTTTCCCATAGTGACTCACACTGGCTCTACCTACGCTACCTTGCTCGGATAACTATGTTTCCTGGACAAGATATTGGCATTTTCACAGCAATGACAGGCAGCGATCCAAGCTTTCATTTCAGAATAAACATCCATCTATATATAGCGGATCTTATAACGGGACATGACCCTTGGCTCAACAATGACACTGTTTGCTCATTTCCGGAACCATAGAGGTCCAAAACAAAAACTAAGCCATCAACTGTACTAAAAAATATTTCACCTACGCGATCACTAACAGAATATGAAGGAGTGTACACTAAAAGCGGCTACTGAAGAATTATGATATATCAGAACACCACGGCAAAATACTAGATGGCTAAATATGGGTACGGTCAGATCATCTTGTACCCCAAAACGGCAGCGGATCAATTTTACGGTGAAGGATTTGGTTTGCTTAAGAACATTCGAGATTATTCCTCTTTCAAATTCCTGTCAGAGAAAGGCGATGTTGGGGGAAGTCACTGTTATTTCATCTCTTTCTATTCCCGGAACTATGCACGGAACTTCTGAGAATACTGGTTTCCAGGAGAAAGAGTCGCTGTCACTGATAATATTTTCTTGTTTGGTACTCGCAATTATCTCTTTTGTTCACGTCACAAATATATTTGAATATCATTAAATGGTATGTGTAATGTGTAATGTGCTCTGATTTCAAAACTTATGATGCTCACGTAACTATCTCTAAAATTCAAATTTAAGACGGGATTTAAATGACTAGCTTAATCTGAAGAATGGACCCAGCTCTCCCGATTGGCTCCTTCAAATAGCAACACAGCACGTTGATTGGTCAGTTACTTTAGGCAAAGTTTGAATGACGTCATAGTTTAGTAAGCATTTAAATGGTATGAATTGTTGAATAGGCATAGAATTCCCTGCTTTTTTCATTGAGGGTTACTCGGGAGATATCAGGTTCTATATATATGACTAGATGGGTAGTGTGACATAGTTTTATTTTGCTTGCTAAACTTATTTGAATACACGCTCGGCCATAGTAATTGTCATATGAATGTATCTCCCACCTCTAAATGTGTTGGGTGGTAGTCAGTAACTTGCAAATATCAGATGTGTAGAGTAAGGTGGAACAGTAGGTCCACGCGAGGTTAAACTATCAAGATTAATGTGATGTAACAGTAACTCATATTTCTATGTCAGAGGAGACTTAAAACTGATGTCGAAGGCTTCTTTAATAAATTTGGAACCTTTATACAACGAATGTTTATTCTTGGTAGCCATTACAAAATCATATTTATCTAATGAAGACCACGCCTGATAGCCTAAGTACTTATTTCGAATATCAGTTTACTTGGTACAACATAATAAAACGCGATATTCCGTTTCGACTACACGGACTTTGAGTGCATAATTTACACAATCTTTTTGAACGGCCAATTCCATTATAGTTAGCAGTTTCTTTTTAAAGAGTATGAAAAAGATGAGGAGGATATTTTCTCGTCAATTGCATTCGAAGTCATCCCCAATTAACCGTACAAAGTTTCATTTTTATTTGGCAAGGAAAACCCAGAATATCGTATTGTGTAAAGATTATGTAAATGGTGGTCTAAAAAATGATTAATATTAATGCATAAATAACAGCGTTAAAAGCAACACGGCTTGGAATATTACTTATAGAAAATTGCAATTATGCTAGCATAGCCAAAAACATTTTAGATTTAACCAAAGTATATGTCTCTTTGTATGTAAAAGAAATGTTATTAAGTGTAACAAACACTTTTTGGAAAGATGTTTTAAAATTACATATAGGGTCATCCACCTATTAACAATGAAATATTTTTATCAGCACTCATATTTTACAATTATAATAAGAAAAAGCTTATTTTGTATAAAAAACCGTAATTTAATGGGGATACATTTGATCAATGGGATTACTCCTGAGTTTTATAAGTTAAATGATTGTGATAAATTGAAGTTCCAATTTTCAAATATAGATATGATAAGATTTACTGCCAAAACACGTTTTAATGTATTAAAGAAACGGAACTTTTACTTATATAAATAATGTTTGAATATTATTTTATTTGTAAACATTACTGTCAATATTTTATAACAACGTGAAAGCTAATTGTCAGTCAGTTCATTACTGTGACAAATCTGATTTGAATTGATAGTCAATCTTTTAAAACATCTCCTAAAAATGCACATTAGTGCTTCTATTGCTTGTCAAATTTTAATTTTTTTGTTTTAAGTCCATTTTAAACTGAAGTCAAGATAAGCAATGGGTTTTCAACTTTTTTTTTAAAAAAAATATGTAAATAAATTGCAATAATTAGATGTGATTATAAAAAATATTTTATGAGTTGTATATTGTCTCTTATAATTCTTTCTAGAATGGCATATGTTATTTTATGTAAATGTACTATGCTCTATCCTGTTGTACATATGTTGTGACATAAATAAAAAATAACTAATTCACGTATAATTTTAATGAAGCAATTTGAAAAACAGTATGTTCATTGTCATATTTGCTAACTAATAAAATATAAATTACTACAGTGTTTTCAATCACGGATCAATCATAATATAGTGGCCATTAATCACTTCTCTTCATAAGATAACTCTACTCGATTGTCCACTGTGTTCATTACCACTGAGACAATCTAGCATTTATTGTGAAAATGTAAACACTCACAATGTATGATACACAGTTTGCAAGACTGGATGTCCATCAAATGTATCCCTTTTCCATTAGAACAAAAATCATTTAGTTTTGGAATGTATGAAGAAAATAAAAGTAAAATAATCCAGCTCATCCAGTTAAAGGCAAAATATTATACATACTATTGTAGATGCTCGAAAAATAATTAAATAACAGTTAAGTCTTCGACAAATCTATCACTGAAAACAAATACAATATGTTTTTGAAAACTTGGTTATTGTTTGATGACATACTTAGTTTTATGTATTGCACTTCTAATTAACATGTATTTTTGAAAATCAAAATGAGAACAAAAGCTTGAAGCAACAGACTTCCTCCCTTTTTACAGTTATCCTGGATACTTTATCGAATAAAGGATAATAAATACAATATTTCATTTATTAGGTTTAATAACCGGTTAAACAGTGCGTGAGAGAGATGTGTGAAATATTGAATAAAAGTGAGAACATATTATACAATTTCAATCATAGAATATTATTTCTCTCTTATATGTGCGCTTATTGTAAACTGTATGAGGGGATGTTCCGCCTCGACCCCTCATATAGACGGTAAGAATAAATAGAACTCCATCATAGAGTCTGAAACTGAAAAAGAGTTTGGTTTATACTAATTTATTTTAGCTCGGTTGCGATGAAAGCTCAGAGCTTATATGAACCGCTCTCGAGTCCGCTTCCTGGGTAGAAGCAGTATTGAGTGTAGTTTTATGAGAGACATCGGGTCGAGCTGGGAATCGAACCCGCAACCTCTTGTGCGAGCGGCCAACACTCTATCCATTACTCTACCGCCCCGCTTGAAAAATAGCTTCATAGAAGTTTATGCATTAGTCACTCATGGCCGTAAGCTAACATAATAACAATAATACAAACAGGTATGTGTTCAATCGTACTCGAATCATATGGAATATCTTTGTCTACCTATATATCTTATACCTATTCCCGTGTAAAAAATGTTTTCCCTATATGCCATTATAAGCTAGACATATTCTATACTTTAAACTTATTCCTTAAACATAGATTAATAATACGTTTTTGGTCATATGCTTTAGATCAATTTGCTGTCTAACTTTAAATCAACACAGTTCTGTAACTTTCACAACAGGAGAGTGTTGTTTATTTTTAAAAATGAATGCATTACTGATGTCAAAAGCTTTGAATGTATATGTTGCTAAGTTTTTAATTTTTGTTATCAGACTGTAATAACTCGAACTTCAAGGTCTTATACATTCTGTGTTTTCTTAAAACATAAGGCTTTAATTACTGATGTCTTACTGATATGCACTGCATTGAAATAAAAAATGATATTCGTCCTCCAAGATATTACATATTCTGCATTTTCTGTTTTCAACATGAGTTTTTATCGTTTATTTTCAGTGTTATGTTTTTATTTCTTACCTATGCGTCGATACTCGATGTCTTGTTTACGCTTTTCTAATTTTTGGAATGTGTCTACAATTGTATACACGTATGATGATATAGCATGGCATGTGTCAACAATAGTTTACACGTATAATGATATGGAAAGTCATGCTTCTACAATAGTATACACGTATGATGATATAGCATTTCATGTGTCTACAAAAGTAAACACGTATGATGATAAAGCATGTCATGCGTCTACAATAGTATACACGTATGATGATAAAGCATGTCATGTGTCTACAATAGTATACACGTATGATGATGAAGCATGTCATGTGTTTACAATAGTATACACGTACGATGATCTGAAGCATGTCATGTGTCTAAAATAGTATACACGTATGATGATATATAGCATGTCATGTGTCTACAATAATATACACGTATGATGATATTTATCATGTCATGTGTCTACAAAAGTATACACGTATGATGATATATAGCATGTCATGTGGTTAAAATAGTATATACGTATGATGATATAGCATGCCATGTGTCTTCAATAGTATACACGTATGATGATATAGTATGTCATGTGTCTACAATAGTATACACGTATGATGATATAGCATGTCATGTGTCTAAAATAGTATACACGTATGGTGATATAGCATGTCATGTGTCTACAATAGTATGCACATATGATAATATAGCATGTCATGTGTCTACAATAGTATACACGTATGATAATAAAGCATGTCATGTGTCTACAACAGTATACACGTATGGTGATATAGCATGTCATTAGTCTACAATACTATGCACATATGATGATATAGCATATCATGTGTCTACAATAGTTTACATGTATAATGATATAGCATGACATGCGTCTATAATAGTATACACGTATGATGATATAGCATGTCATATGTCTAAAACAGTATACACGTATGATGATATATAGCATGGCATGTGTCTACAATAGTATACACGTATGATGATAAAGCATGTCATGTGTCTACAATAATATACACGTATGGTGATATAGCATGTCATGTGTCTTCAACAATATACACGTATGATGATATTTATCATGTCATGTGTCTACAATTGTATACACGTATAATGATATAGCATGACATGTGTCTTCAATAGTATACACGTATGATGATATATAACATGTCATGTGTCTACAAAAGTATACACGTATGATGATAAAGCATGTCATGTGTCTTCAATAGTATACACGTATGATGATATATAGCATGTCATGTGTCTACAATAGTATACATGTATGATGATATATAGCATGTCATGTGTCTACAATAATATACACGTATGATGATAAAGCATGTTATGTGTCTACAATAGTATACACGTATGATGATATATAGCATGTAATGTGTCTACAATAGTATACACGTATGATGATATATAGCATGTCATGTGTCTACAATAATATACACGCATGATGATATATAGCATGTTATGTGTTTATAATAGAATACACGTATGACGATATAGCCAGTTATGTGTCTACAATAGTATGCACGTATGGTAATATAGCATGTAATGTGTCTACAATAGTTTTTAAATATGACAATAAAACATGTCATGTGTCTACAACAGTGTACACGTATGAATATATAGAATGTCACATGTCTACAATAGTACACAAGTATGATAATATGACATGCCATTTGTCTACAACAATAATATACACATTTGATAATGTGACATGTCATGTGTCTGCAATAATATACAAGTATAATAATATAGCATGTCATGTGTCTACTATTGTATACAAGTATGATACTATGACATGTTATGTGTCTACAATACTATAGAAGTATGATAATAAAGCATTGCATGTGTCCCCCTGCTGATACGTATTTTCCAGACGATTTTCGCCATTTTTTCCTTGTAAAATAATCAAGAAATATTCACAATTGTTTTCAATAACCTTTTTTTTCCTGTGATAAGGTTTTAACTATCATGGAGATAAAAACTCTTTGTATTGCTCTTACATTTAATCATTACGCCGAGTTAATATAAATGCGGGTTTAAAAACAACGAAATTTAAATATTCAAGGCTATTTGCGCAATAACGCTATGGTACAAGTTCATGTATTTCATATTTATTAAACTTTAGTAAATTTCAGTAAAATATTATCGAATATAAAACGCTTGTATTTTCATAAATGTGAATTTAAATTTAAATTAAACTTTTAAACAACGTCAAGAAACGCCATATCATACTAACGTAAAATACGACGTAGTACGAAACAGCAGGCAAATGCCATGTGTTTTAAGTGTTTCATTTTTAACAATTTTTTTTTTTGAATGGGGTTTAACGCCATTTTCAACACATTTCAGGTTATATATGGCATATCCAGTTTTACTGGTGGAGGAAGACCTCAGACTGAGTCAGACTGAGTAGAACCACCGTCCTTCCGCAAGTAACTGGAAACTTTCTCACATAAAGTTTTTGGAGCGAGCGGGACTCGAACCTACGACCATAGCGGTGAGAGGTAAATGATCTTGAGACGGCGCCTTAGACCACTCGGCCACGGAGGACCCTTTCATTTTTAACAAGAATTCGATTTTTTAAAAAAAAACAACAATAGCGTGAACACCACATATTTTTATTCAGTCATATTGCAGTAAAATGGATAAAGTCTAACATGGTACAAATGTGTTGTTTTTCAAACCATCTTTTTAATCAATCCCGACGTAATGATTAGATGTAAATGTAACATAAGTTGCGTTTTATCTGTATTAAAGTTATAATCTCATCACAGGAAATAAAATAAGTAATCTAAGTAATTTAATAATGCCTTTAAAGACAATTTTCAATTAATATTGACCATTTTGTAAGGAAAATACTGTGAAAAACACGTACCTCTAGTGGGCGCTGTTACCGAGATTCTGCGGGATTATATTAAAAAAAAAACAGAGCTAAAACGAAAGCATAGTATAAATGTACAGATTTTTTGATAATTTACGCCAAATGTCAAAAAGTCCGATAGGCAGGCTGCAAACTACCTTAAACAGGTAAATATCACCAGCTAAGAGGATAAATATTACCTCAGAGTCTATAATTTCATTCAAAGGGCAAATGGACCAATGAGTTATGGTTTATTTTCAGTTTGCATGCTAAAATAACCAAGAAAGAATATAAAGATACTTGTATATGGAAACTATTGTAAATAACGAAGAAAGAATATATAGATACTAGTATATGGAAACTATTGTAAACGATAATTAAACTGTTAGGAACATAATGCAAATCAACCAATGTGTGCCTAGATAATAGTCTTATACCGCTTGACCTAAATATGATTTACTACATTAGGGCCAGAACGAACAATTTGTATTCTATTTCCCGGAGTGTGTCTCTTAATGGTGGAATCATATACACTTGTTCTATTTTTAGGCCTTGGTTAGTATTTTGGTAAACAGGATATTTTGTTCCACTTTAAGCACGGTGTAGTTTAGGCTATTCAGACCATCTTTGTGAATTCGGCTCCGGGTACCTTTAAGTAACTGAAATCTGTAAGAGAAATGTAAAACAACATTATAATAATTGTACAAATATATGTAATTTAAGATTTGACATGCGTAGTATGTTAATAACATAAGTAGCAACATCCGACTGAATAGGTTATAGTTGCCCCTAGTTGTTATGTTTGCCGAGCCGATTGAGTAGGTTATAGTTACACATAGTTGTTATGTTTGCCGAGCCGACTGAGTAGGTTTTAATTGCACATAATTGTTATGTTTGCCGAGCCGACTGAGTAGGTTATAGTTGCACATAGTTGTTATGTTTGCCGAGCCGACTGAGTAGGTTTTAGTTGCACCTAGTTGTTATGTTTGCCGAGCCGACAGAGTAGGTTTAAGTTGCACCTAGTTGTTATGTTTGCCGAGCCGACTGAGTAGGTTATAGTTGCACCTAGTTGTTATGTCTGCCGAGCCGACTGAGTAGGTTATAGTTACACCTAGATGTTATGTCTGCCGAGCCGACTGAGTAGGTTGTAGTTGTACTTAGATGTTATGTCTGCCGAGCCGACTGAGTAGGTTATAGTTGCACCTAGTTGTTATGTTTGCCGAGCCGACTGAGTAGGTTGTAGTTGTACTTAGATGTTATGTCTGCCGAGCCGACTGAGTAGGTTATAGTTGCATCTAGTTGTTTTGTCTGCCGAGCCGACTGAGTAGGTTATAGTTGCACCTAGTTGTTATATTTGCCGAGCACACCCATCTCCGCAAGTTACTGATAACTTCCCTTTGGTGAGCAGCACGAATGGCAATGAGACGAGACGCAGTGTCGTAATTAAATCATCACAAAGACTGCGGTCATGCTAGTGGAGTCATTTCGTGAATAAATTGTGCCATTTTTGAGAAAAGCACCAAACACCGAGAACTTCTTTCAATATGGCGGAAAATCCAAGATGGCCGCCAAAATGCCCGCCAAATTCGACAAAATCGCTTTTTGTCCTTATATTTAACAGTTAATGATATGTGTTAGCTCTTTATGACTAATGTTATCAAAAAATATTCATATTTGTTGATTTTTATGCTTTCATAGCGAAAGAATATTTTAAAATATAAAAATATACAGTATATTAACTTAAAATCTTTAAAAAATAGCCACAATGTCTATAATTTGAATATTTTATTATAATTTTGCCTGACTTTTTTTATACATATTTTACAAAATAACAGTTAAACACTTTATAAACATATAAAAATCAAGTTTCTAATGATATAGAGCAAAACATTGTATTGTATATTATACAAAATACGACGGGTGGGGTAAATCAATATTAAATGTATATAAATACTGATGTGACCTTATATTTACATTATTTAGCGTACTTTACCCTGTAAATTCGACGAAATGATGTACTAAAGGTTCATAATTCGATTTAAAAAGATGTAAGATGGAATAGTATTTAAGTGAGTGATATTAATATATATATATTGGTTTAAAATGTAAAAAATACTCATAATGCTGGTTATGTTTTTATTGTTTAAATGTTTTTATATAATTCCTGTGCAATACAAGTATCAAAACTCAAAAGATAAATACAGCAAACGCATGTATATATACATGTATAAGTTTAGGGGGTTGATGTTAATCAGTTTAGGGGATTGATGCTAATTGTGTTTGTTGTCTCAAATCTATCGGTTTGTTCATTATTTCATAATTTTAGAACTCAAAAGAAGCATTAGTTTAATGATAAACTGTTATAATAGAATGCAGAATAATCATAGTCGTTTTGTCACACGCCAGTATGTTGGAAGGATCAGCTACATATTCAAGCATTGACAAATGCGCCCTTCTATCTCAATATGTTCAGTTTGTTCGTCAGTCAGTAAACATCAATTTTAAATCTCGTGCAAACTACCTTTATTGCATGTGGCCAGTCGCCAACAAATTCAATAAAACTGACCAGATACATCCGAAGATACTAGTTATCAGCATGTTTGGAAAGCTTCGCATTGGGGTGGCTTCTTTGAACTATTTGATTTAGAGGTAGTGACTGTATTAGTACTCTGGAAAAAGCAGATGTCAGGTCATTCTTCAAGGCCATCCACATAAAAAAACATGTTTCGCATTTTAAATGATTTTGGATTAAGAAACCAAAATACAGATGATGGCCACAGTAAACATTTTCTTGTTGTTGCTTGCATCACCGCAGAATTGATCTATTACATGTACCTTGAAGTTTCATCAGGTCGTTGTAAGAAGGCAACTTCAGCTTAACAAATGTCTCTCGTTGAACTTTTACTTTGGTTTCTTGGAGACATATGTTACATGATTTTGGTGGACGAGATAGCAAAACTGTTTATAAATGGCAAAATTGTAGTGAACAATAAACACATCGTTATTTTCTTGAGTACCAACAGATCAAAAACATGAATACAATAACAAGCTTGTAAAATGAGATGGGGGTATGTTGACCTAACTTCTCATATGGGTGATATTTGAATCTGAGATGGGGGAAAAGTTAATGAATTTTATATATCGCCGGAAAATAAATAAAAAATAACATTGTGAAAATGAACAAATGTTCAACATCACAAACAGGTCAAAATTTTAATGTGTTAAATTAAGGCCTGAAGTAAATGACCTCTGTGTGACTGTAGGAGCACTGGGTAATAGATTTGTAGTCTGGAGATATGTTGTTATTTGACACAGGCAATGATATAAGTTTAGTTTATAACAATTTATATAGCAAGACTGCGAAGTAAGATCAGAATTTATATGAATCACTCTGGATTCCCTTTTTCTTGGTAGGACCAGGGTTGATTTTGTGAAACCATAGGATCGAGTTTGGATTAGAACTCTGGCATAAGCGGCCAATCAAGGCACTACTACTCCGCTCGTCAAGTTATGTGCGAAAGGCAGATCTTGCCTAGCTTTGAAATAAAAAAACACCAGTTCCTCTCCATCAAGTGAAATATGTGCATTGGACCAAATCTGACCTTCAAACAAAACCCAGTGTACAACTAAGAAAACACAATAACTATGTTATTCTTGGTGACACAATCTAAGTGAAATTAAAAACCTGGAAGACATCCCAATATTTCGGTTAGAATGTATAAGAAGAGAACTCTGGTGTAAGAAGATTGGTAGGGATGAGTATGTGCATGATAGTCTTTAACCGGATCTACGATAGCAAAAGGGATACGCAGAAAGCCATGTGAAGCTCCAAACTTCCGGGACGCATTTCTTTGGGTTAATGACAACAAGAAAGAACTTGGTAGTAAAAAAACAAACGATGTACTTCAAACAAGACCAGATATGTGGAAGGTCATGATAGAAAGCAGTTGATACATATGTCCTGGTATTAGCCATTGATTTAAGTTGACAAACAGATTTGAGTGTGAATTGGGTTGGATTTTGGACCTAGAAGATACTTCTAGTATGCATCATCCCGTTTCATATCAACTTGATAAAGAGAGGACAATGTCCCTGCCAGAATTTCATCCATTCACGGTGTGTGTACAAACTTCATCATTATTTAGTGGGAAAGAAAAACTATAGAGCTGTGGAAACCCTGAACAATAAGGCATTTGAAACTATAGTCACTACTTTCTCTAAAGAATCCATAAAGGTGTAATGTCATTTATAGAGTGATTTGTAGTTTAAGTTTAGTTTACACTTATTTTTTTTCGTCGATTGCGAAACAAGTTTTTACAACTTATACAAATAACGTTTGAAATCTTTCTTGGTAGAACCAGTGCAATGCATATGCGGAAAATGTGTCTTGCTTATGCTTACTACACATAGCCGTGGTGCAGGATCAAACTTACGACCCTCTGACCCTGTGTGCTCTTCCACTGAACCACGCGCTCCACAAGTGAGTTGTTTTGTCCAAACATGTACTTCTTCAAATGTAAATGGGTACTTAAAGGAAATGTTCACAAATAAAGGTGACCAACTTTTATATCGACAGCTAAGCTATAACGCAGCAAATGGACAACTTATAAGGTCTATTCCTATCACCATTCCAACCAAAAAAAAAACAGATTGGGAAAATATGGGAACAAATCTGGTTGTCTTTTTACATGCTAACAAATGGTATTTCAAAAGCTGTAAATGTACAAAGGCTGTACATCGTAATAATTAATATACCAGTAGCTGTTGGATAGTTTAAAAGTTAATCTTTAATTTGTTCTAGCATTGACCGATGATTGTACACAATGTCATATTGATTTACCCCACCCACTTTAAATTGTATATCGATACAAATCTTTCCTGTGCATTATTTTAGCAATTTTGTATGTTACAAGTCCAAGCATGTAGTTTTGTAAAATTCGATGAAAACGTTGTGCAAAAGTATAAAATAATATGTAAATTTTGACGATCTTAGCCAATAGTTTTTTTTTCTCTCTTAGAATAATTTGTCGCAATAAAGCCATTAAAAGTATTAAGTATAATTTGATAACATTAGTCAGAAAGAGTTATAAGATTTAATAAAATATTTTAAATATGAGGACAAACGTGAAATTTGATAAAATTTGGCAGCCATTTTGTGGCCATCTTGGATTTTCCGCAATTTTGAAAGTGGAACTCGGTGTTGACATTGTACTGTTTTTGTGCCGAGTTTGGTGCTTTTCTCAAAAAAGGCACAACTCTCTCAATATACTGCACCATATTGCCCCCACTATACTGGAATTCGAATTCTTGATCCCTGGATTGATAGTCAGGCGTGCTAGCGTTTGAGACAAACGTGTGCGACTGACTGAATTAATCGATGTTTTATCTAATCAAATTTAACGGTAATAGATATACTCAATTTCAAGTTATTTTCTTTGTAACATTGATCTGCGTGTGTCATTTTAAGTTTAATAAGAGCTGTCCTATGGACAGCGCGCTCGACTATTTAGATGCTGTTCTAAAACAACAGGTTTTTCGGGTAATAAGAACCAAATGGAAAACAATTAATATGAAACCCAGGGGTGGTAAAATTAAGTTATAATTATCATATACTGCTTCTCTGTTAAATTTTAATTAGAAGAAACGTAGGCACCATTTGTAAACATTATGCAAATGCTGCTCATTCTTTTAATTCAAACTTAAAAATCTCTAATCAAATTTTCTAAGACCGAAAGGGCCTAAACTATGAGAAAAAGCAACACAGTGTTCAAATTCTTGTTTTAGTGTGTTACATTGATAATGCTGAATACATATATGGAGTTTCATTCATACCAAATAAGTGGTTGCATAGATATCTTACCTGATAAAAAAACTTTAACATGAAAAAGTAAGTTCAAAAAGGGTCATTACTTTTACAAAATGCAACCCAGAGTTATGGTTCTTGTTGCTGTGTGTTCCATTGATGAAGCTAAGCACACGTAGTCCAGTGGTTAAGCACCGAACCCATGATTGGAGCGTCGTGGGCTCCATCTTCCGCCACGGCTATTTGTGGTGTTCCCAGAGTTATGGTTTTTATCTCTGTGTGTTCCATGGATGATGCTGAACACAAATGTGAAGTTTCATTCATATCGTATGAGTGGTTGCATAGAAATGTTTACCTGATAAAAAGATTCAACCTGAAAAATTAAGTCGAAAAAGGGTCATAACTCTGTCAAAACGCAACCCAGAGTTATGGTTATTGTGTCTGTGTGTTTCATTGATGATGCTGAACACACATGTGAAGTTTCATTTATATCGTATGAGTGGTTGCATAGATATTTTACCTGATAAAAAACTTTAACCTGAAAAATTAAGTTAAAAAAAGGCCACATCTCTGCCGAAATGTAACCCAGAGTTATGGTTCTTGTGGCTGTGTGTTTTATTGAGGATACTGAACGCACATGTGAAGTTTCATTCATATCCAATAAGTGGTTGCATAGATATCTTACCTGATAAAAAAATTTAACTTACGAATAGTCGAGCTAATGAAATAAAACACCCTTTGTGCGGGCCTATTTTGCCCATAGGGTCATGATTTTGAACAAATTTTAGAGAGGACCAAAAAATTACACTATTTGTCAAACATCTAAGATCAAGGCCGTGTACTACAAACTTTAACCTGATAAAAACAAAATGTCCAAGTCTAAAGACTGTTAAATAACTTAAACCAAATGTTCATATTTAATGAATGGTTGCATAGATATCTTATCTTATAAAAAACTTAAACCTGAAAAATTAAGTCCAAAAAGGGCCATTTCTCTGCCAAAATGTAACCAAGAGTTATGGTTCTTAAGTCTGTGAGTTCCATTGATGATGCTGAACATACATGTGAATTTTCATTCAGTTGCATAGATATCTTACCTGATAAAAAACTTTAACCTGAAAAAAAAAACAACAACGCTAAAGCCGGGGCGACTACAATAGTCCCACTATTCTACGAATAGTCGAGCTAAAATGTATCAAATCTGATATTAACACGTTAACAAGTAATTATTATAATACAATCTTATAAATAAAATAATACTGTTATTTTTGTTATGAAACATCTTTTTCTGCTTCTGTAATATCTATTTTGGGGTAACGGGAAAAAGTGTGTAGGGTCTACTTTATCGTGCCCCGTACTTGACCAAATGGATAATTGCCCGCGGACATTATTTTTAATCGGGACAATGCTCGACTATTTCCGACTAGGTAACGTTAAAAATTGAGAAATAACACAGCCGGAAATGGGTGAGTGTTCTTAGATGGACATAATTTAACAAACCTTCGAATTTCCAGTAAAGAAGTGTCTTTGATTTTTTTCAGGATATGGGTTAACTAAAATTAATTAGAAGCTTGTGTAGGTATACACACGACAAAACAAAGCCCAACAAACCTTCTTGGATTTTCTGCATTATTTCCATCTCTCTCATGTAATATCATTTTATATCTAGCAATGCTTACGTTGTATCTGACGACTTTCAGCTTTTCATGTTTAACTCTGAAATAAATAAATAAAAAATAAACAATATACACCCATTTCCATTTTTTTCACGTAGTTATGATCACCGGTCTGTCTGTCTGTCTGTCTGTCTGTCTGTCACACAACCATTGGAGTATAATAAGCAGCCTCGTTTCCGAGTAATAAATGCCATTGTTTAACACAGTAGTTTAGCAGGATCTTTAACGGTCACAAACGGGATGGACACCTATATACTTTCTCCTTGAAAATGACATGCTTTCACAGTATTATGCCAAACTCATTCTAGTAAGTTTACAGTCATATTAAGACAAGTATAAATGTCATATATTCACTTACCGGATAAACAAATCATCGTCTTCACCACCCCATCCGAAATATATATTAGAATATCCATTGATTTGTAGAAAATCTTTCCTGTTAAACGCAGTTACACCTCCAAGAAGATTATTGTATGGCAAACTGAAACAAAAGGAGCAAAACGTATATGTCTTATTACACAGTTACGCTCCTTTTTCCTCACGGTAAATGATTCTTAAAAAAATCCTTTGTTTTTTGTTTTTGAAATATTTTCAAATGGTTCGTAATGGTTGTGACTTCTTGCTGCAGATACGTAGAGCAATGGTTGGCATAGCATAGCAGTAAGGCATCACTGGTGTCAGAAAGGTGACTTGTTTAGGATTTCAACAAATGCATGTATTTATGAGCATTTCCTTTTTTTTAAAAATTCGCAGGGTGTTAATGCACCCTCTTTTAAAAAAACAAACTAGTCAAACTAATCAATCTACCAGCTATTATTCATTTTTATGTGGTTATACAGTCTTTCTCTGAAAGAAAAATTCTATGTGTAATTCTTATTTTACCATTTCATCGACGAATAGCAATTTGCTAATACAGTAAAACCTGTTTTAAGCAAAGGTGTTTTTTAAGACAGGTTGTTGTTTAATACAGATAAATATTTTCTGTATCATTGAAACTGAAAACAGCAAATGTGGCTGCATAAGACAAGTAGCATCTTAATAGAGATGACCGCTTACACAAGTTTGACTGTACAGGAAAACTGTATATCTAACGGAAGACGCATCATTCAACACCCCCACCTCTCAACAGCATAAATACCATCAATCTATATATAGATAATAAATGCTATATATCAGACCTTGCTCTTACCTTATCGCTAAAAATCCCCGAGTCAATGTAAATAGAAAATGCTATCCTTAACTATAAATGTCTGCTTTTACTTCAACAAACTCATCAATTAAATCTGGTACAACTTCTTTGATTTGTATAGTTACTTGCAGTTTCGTGCTTTACTTATACACAGGTATGTTTCCGCCATATTTGTATTGAGAGAATAGTCCGCTGTCGAGGCTACAGAATCGGGGAAGAACGAGGTTCGGTGCACTTGTAAACCCGATTTTTAAAGCTCCCTAGATTGGCTATTGACCATAACAAGGCGGTGATTCCGGTCGTTACTTCTTTTGTATACACGGGTATTGTAATATAAAGTAATTGTATAAGTAAGTGTGCCTGTGACTTTAACACTACAATGTTGTTCTTAACCTTTGTGTCTTCTGCGTGAAAAGGGTATACGAATTATAGAGAGACCTTACGAGACTGCAAAGGGAGAAATTAAATGAATTGAAAAGGCGTTGCCAATATGGATCTTTCAAAAATGGGAAATTAGAGATAATTACCGCCAAAGGTGATAATAAGTCTGATACAGAAGTCAAATCAAGTGTGTATAAAAGAAGAAAAATTAAACAATATGAGCCTGTCAGTTGCAAATGACGACATGAACAGGAATATAGAGATCGAAGTTGATGTTGAATAGGACAAAGGCAAACGCCCATCACATTCTCAGCTAAAAATACTAACCTGGAACATTAACGGTTTAACTGACAAACTCGATGATACAGAGTTTATTGATTATTTGAGGCAGCATACTATCATATGTTTTGTAGAAACTTGGATAAATGACTTTACAGTAATACAAAATGTTTTGGTTGAGTTTTTAAATTGTGTATGTTTAGCAAAAAGGTCACGAGTAGGTGGTCGAAATATCGGTGGTGTTTTAATTTTTGTCAACAATTGCTTTTCGAATGTCGTCTCTAGAATTTTTGATGATTTTGAATTCGGTGTTATACTTGAATTTGATAAAAGTATTGTAAATATGCAAACACATTTTATACTGATGTATTTATCTTTGGCACCCGAAAGCTCTCCATTTTATGGAGATCTGAGTCAAAAGGGAATACAGTGTTTGGAAGGGTTACTTGTAAATAGTAGCTATTTACTTACAAATTGTAATATATTGTTATGTGGGGATTTAAATGCCCGGACAGGTGATCTTTATGAAACTGTTTCTATTAATGACGACAATCCTGAATTTCAGGAGTATGTAGATATCTTTGATGATAACCATTGCAATAAAAGATATAACCAAGAAAATGCAATTAAAAAATTTGGTAGAGATTTAATAACTCTATGTAAAGACTATTCTTATCTAGTTATAAATGACAGATTAGGGTCTGATAAATTCCACGGTGGCTTTACGTATATTAGTATACAGGGATGTAGTACTGTAGACTATTTTATTGCTACCAGAAACATATTTGATAGTGTTAATGATTTTAAGATACAGACCAGGTCAGACAGTGATCACTTGCCTGTTTTATTATCCATAGGTAGGGTTGTTATAAAAAATGTTAAGCAGGTATCTGATGTGTCCATGACTAAACAGTCGTCCACAAAATATTGTTTTAATGGTACTAGTGCAGAAAAATTTAAAACTGCGCTGTATGAAAATGTACTTGATGGAATATTTTGATAGTATTAGTGATAAAATAGATGACAAAAAAATTGAAATTGAATATATTTCAATATTCAGAGGGTGACTCTAAAAAACGGTCGTCAAAGAAATGGTTTGACAGTGAGTGCAAGTCTCTTAAAATTAAACAAAATAAACTGCTTCGCAAATTGCGACGTAGCCAATTAGCGTGTGAGCTGAATTTATATTTTGACGGTCGTAAACAGTATAAATATTTATGCTAACGTCAGAAAAAGACTTATAATGATGCTTTCTTAAGTAAACTGGAATCATCGGTTAAAAATCCAAAGATGTTTTGGAAGAAGGTAAAGTTATAGACACATGTTCAGGGTCAAGTCCCAAAAATTCTTCATCTCAGTGGTTAAACCATTTTAAACAAGTTTTTAATAGTGATGGGGATGCAACTGTTGAAGATGATAGCGAAGTAAATCTTGACCTAGATGATAGCGAAGTAATCCTGTTTAACAGTGACATCACAGATGACGAAATTGTTGATGCAGTTAAGGGTATCGACCAAAAAAAAAACTGCAAGTGGTAATCTTGTTGCAGAACATTTTATTCATGGCATTATTATTTTGTTACCATTTATTTGGAAACTGTTTTATAGAATCTATAGATCTGGAGAATTTCCAGCTTCATGGACAAAATGTGTAATTGCTTCCGTACATAAAAAGGGGCAAATAAATGATCCAGACAAAAATAGAGGCATATCTCTTATAGATATTTTCAATAAAGTATACATTGGCATCTTGTTAACGCTTTTAATAAAATAATCAAGTTGCAGGCAGGTTTTCGTTCCGGCTATTCGACTGCTGATAATGGCTTTGTTTTGTATTCCTTGATTAACAAATATCTATGTAAAAACATAAACCGGTTGATGTGGCTTTAAAAAAGCATTTGACTCAGTTAATATATCTAAATTGTATACAGTGTTACAACAAATTGGTTTACACCAACAACTAAATTATCTCCATCAGTACTGTTTGGACTGGTTGTGAGAAAAACAAAAAATGTTGTATTTAAAAATTGATTGATTGATTGAATATCTAGCATCATTTTTAAGCCATCGAATGCTAACAGACGATCAGTTAACCTAACCACTGTTTCCTGGGATTAACTAGTACTCGAGCACTCCCCATCTCCACAAGTAACTGATAACTTTCCCACTTGAATCAGTGGTGAGAGACGAAAGATAATGAGACACAATGTCGTATATCAATCATCACGGAGACTGTTTCCGGGCGGGGGATTCGAACTCACGACCCTTGGATTGATAGTCAGACGCGTAACTGACTGAGCTTATCGGGCCCGGCTGTGTTTAAAAACGGGAGCCAGTTAGCTAGGCGTGCAATATGGTTTTATCATAATCATCAATTAGAAACAGTAAATGCTTTTTTCCTATGTTGGTTTGCTATTTACAAGTTAACTATCACTTTATAAAATGTCTGAAAATATGGCGAATAAAGCTAAACGAGTTTTAATATCTGTTCTGAAAGGTGTGAATAATTTACTACCTATGCCTTTTTCAACATTTTTAAAAATATTTGATACAAAAATTTGTCCTGTATTAATGTATGGTGCTGAATTGTGGGGTCCAGAACAACGTGATTGCATTGAACGTGTACATATTTATGCATGTGTAAGATATATGAATTCACCATTTAGATATTGTAATGCCACAGTTATTGGGGACTGTGAGAGATATCCTATGTATATAGTAGCTGCTAAATGTTGTATTAATTTTTGGTTATCATCATTAACACATAACACACGATTTTCTATAAACATTTATTTCTAACATTGATACAAACTGTCATTCAAACTTTAATGAATATTTAACACATATGCAGTTTCTAAAATATAGTTCAAAATACGGTTCAAAGTACGCTCCCATTTTAGTTCCTACTTTAACATCAACCATTATCTCAATCAATCATGCAACTCAACTCGCATTTCTACAACACCCAACCGTCTAAAAAACATCTTAACAGCTGGTCTCCCTAATGTTAACTGGCTTAATTACTACATGACCGTACACCTCTTTTCCAAAGTAAACTGCCCCCCACCCCCCAGAAGTAAAAATTCATCTCTTTTTAAAGCTTGTATCTTGAGAATTACTTCCGCTAATGGTCATGATTTATCAGTATACTTCCTGCATAGATGTCGCTAAATGCCCATAAAATATGTTAACAGTTCTATTTTTAGCCTCCTTTATGCGAATCTTTGACAGTGTCATCTATCAAAAGTTCAAACTAATAAGTATCTTCATTCTTAATCTAAATACTTGCACTTATAGCGTGCCTTACACATCAGTGTTATTTTGGGTTTAGGTTTAACATTGTCAAACAAAATAGAATACAATAATTAATAATTGTGACTGACAATAACACAATATATTGACATACTTAAGTTTAGACAGAGTATTGTAACATTTAGAACTTTTTCCCATTCTTTAAAGGGATTATATTTGCATATAACCGTCAATTCCTTGTCCTAAATACACGCGTCCAGCGTATAGATACCCTTATAACTTAGAGATATACACGTCTAAAGTGTCTAATTGCATAACTTCTTTATCACAGACATCGGGTTTCTCAAGCCACGTTTTTGATTTTGTTTACATTTGCCATTTTCAACGAACTGCTTTGGGGTTTCCGATCAATTATCGGATAACATCGTGAAGACTTGTTCCCGATCTCGTTTTCGAGGCTTTGTTCGGGAAGTTTACGGAGTTCAATGTAAACATTGCGCAAAACTTTATTGCGGGACGTATTAAAGTTTTGGCCAATATTCAATTACTGTTAATTTGATAACTTTCAAGTAAATACTGTTTATACGTCAATACATAAGCATTATTTTGAGCACACTGCATACAGGAAAAGTCTGGATTAACAGCGTGTTTGTGTTACCTTTAATGATTGAAAAAGGACGTCATATGAATATTCCAAGAGAAATGCGTTATTGTATATTCTGTGATTTACTTATTGAAACATAATACTACTTTCTTTTAGTATGTCCATTATATAGAGAGCTACACTTGAAATATCTGCCAAAGAAATATTTTGATTCCCCGTCCTTGAACAAGTTTAACTAATGTCTAATAAAAAGAAAATATTGTTCGCAATTTAGCAATGTTTATATATTATGCGTTCACATTGAGAAATTCACACATACAAGGTAACTAGCTAGTTTATTGAATATGTGTGTATATATATTTATGTAATGTGTGTAAAAATATAATAGTAACTTACATAACTATATCACATGTGCACACTACTATGCATTGTTTATATTTGTTTATTATTGTATTGTGCATGGACCGGTGGCCTTGATACAAATAAAAATAAAGTTAAAGTATATATGCGTAACTTGTATAAATAGAATCAGTGTGCCTTATTTATTGGCAGAGGTATGCGTACCTGTAATTGAATTTACTACAAGAAGCTGACATGTGTGTTGGATTTTCTGGGCATGCGTACATAATCCTGTCGTCTTCCGGTAGCATATCAACATCATGGAAAATGTAACATGTGTACGGGTGTCGTTTGTTTGCCTCTACGAATCCTACGTTCATCAGAAGAGCTCTATTGAAAGTTATATTTCTATCCTGCAGAATAGAAACTTAAGTATAGCTAGACGCTATAAATGTCTAAAACGTAACTTAAATATGAATATAAAGAATGAAATAATTACTTTGACCTAGATACGAATGATTTGGGATAGGCTATCAAACACGATCAAAAACAAACAATCAATATTTTAACCTAAGTTTAAAATCGAAACAGAATTTCAATTTATAAAAATCATAATACATATTCTTCGCCTCCCATTCGGACTATTTCTTTCTAAGACAAACCAATTTCGATAAAGATGGCCAATATGGCGAATCAAATTGAAGTCATGGCATTACGTCACGTCCCATTGTCATTTGTCTCTTCGCTAATTCAAGTGAGTAATTCTCGGTCGTCTGCAGCAGTGGTGCTACCTGTACGCAAAAATGCACCTGCGTATTAAAACCCCAGAAACATTACTGACAAAAGACAAACATTCGTTAATTCTTTAACCTTATCATATATGAATAAGTGTTGCCAGCCATACAGCCAGCCATACATTCATCCATGGAACCAGCCAGGCAGCCAACCAGCCATCCATGCTACTAGCTAGCCAGCTAACCAGACAAACCAGCCAGCCAGTCAGGCAGCCAGACAAACCAGCCGGCCGACCTGACAGACACACAGGCAGGCAGGCAGGCATGCAGACAGGCAGGCAATAAAGGATTATATTTCTAAAATATAGCAAACCATTTCAATGACATAAATCCCATAGCTAATATTCTGGCGTTGTAAAAATGGATGCATATGTTGTAGAAATATCTTGAGGTGCGCCTCTCTGTCTCGGTACGGAATGATAATGGCAATAATATCTTTATTCTGACAAGCGTCGGGTTGGTGCAGATCAATATACTTCCGCCTTATCTTGATAGTTTGTCTTAGATATGTCCATGTTGGTTCTGTCGTATTCACTTTTATTGGACCTGCGATAAAAAGTAAACTTGAATCGTTAATATAAGGTTATTTTACAGTGTTTTATACAATATTAAGAGGTTATTAGCAAGGATTGATGTTCCTCTTGGTAATATTGGCCCATGAAAGTGATATGAGGCCCGCAGGCAAGCTTAGATGAATACACTTCAATATATCGGGCTCGTAATACTCTACATATTTTCTTAATTGCAAGACAAAACCTGGCTAAATGCATATTTAGTTCTACCGGTGGGATATGGTGTTATTGTCCAACATCTTCTCCGAGCCAGTCGCAAAACTATTTCACGTCGTATTTTGCTTTGCATTTGTTGTTTTTTTCTTCATGTCTTCAACAAATTGCACATTAGCAGCGGGCATTTCGTTTGCACAATCATTACTTTGATTCTGTGCTATCAGTTGGTCAAAATTGGATGCAAGTGCGAATGTAAGAATATATGGTTTTGAATATACTTCTTAATTTCTAATTCGCTAAACATTTATACATAAACACTATAACACAGACTGAAATAAATATGGATTTATGGCCCTCGCATATGGATATTTGGACTGTCGTCACACGTGACTTTCAATATGCCCTGTAGGCTAAAGCTATATCATACAAAAACAAGAAAACATATTGAACGAGTATGTTTTGTGGGGAAACCCATATTGGACGAGACGCTGTAGAAATTAAGCTTGAATATGTCATAGCAAATATTGCATGGCATACACGATGGAACAAACATTACTAACATTGTTTTAAATATATTTATAGTACATCTATATTCTTAAAAAAAATATTGTTCCAGAAATGAACCGTCCCTTGTTACAAGTAAACTAAATTAAAGCATTAATGTGTCACTATTACCGTTAAAAGACAATATATTTCCCAAAGGAAACCGTTCTATACTATTATTTACCTTGCGGTAATGTTAAATTCGAACATAGTGGCACATCGTTTATTTCATCTATGGCAGCTGTTGTGTTTTGCTGTAGAAAAGAACGAATGACGTGCATTAAAAATAAGTTTTACACGTTTTAATCAGTTTAAATAGACATGAATTACAGAATATTTATCTTGTGTGTTTCTGTTTTCTTTTTTCAGTTAAACACCATCAAATCACATCAATATTTGACTTAATGGGACAACTATAACACCAGTCAGGCACCATTAAATCACAGCAATATTTGACTTAATAGGACAACTATACCACCAGTAACGCACCATTAAATCACATCAATATTTGACTAAATAGGACAATTAAAACATGTGTCACGCACCATCAATTCACATCAATATTTAATTCAATATGACAATCATAACACAAGTCACGCACCATCGAACCTCGTCAATATTTGACTTAATAGGACAATTACAATAACAGTCACACATCATAAAATCACAACAATATTTAACTTAATAGGATAATCATAACACCAGTCACGCACCACCAAATCACATCAATATTTGACTTAATAGGACAATTATAAGACCAGTCACGCACCAGCAAATCGCATTAGTATTTGACTTAATAGAAAACCTATAACACCAGTTACACACAATCAAATCACATTAGTATTTGATTTAATAGAGTAGCTAAAACACCAGTCATACACAATCAAATCACATCAATATTTAAATTAATAGGACAACTAAAACACCAGTCACGCACAATCAAATCACAACACTATTTGATTTAAAAGGACAATTATAACAGCTGGCACGCAACATCAAATCACATCAATTTTCACTTAATACGACAACTATAACACCAGTTATACACCATCATATTACATCAGTATTTGAATCAAAAGGACGATTATAATAGAAGTCACGCACCATCAAATCACATCAGTATATGACTTAATAGGACAATGATAACACCGATCCCATACCATCAAATCACATCAAATATCACCAGTATACAACTTAATAGGACAATGGTAACACCAGTCAAACACCATCAATCATATAAATATTTGACTTAAAGGGGAACGCAACCCTGTGTATAAAACAGGATAATATGAATAGCTATGAGTTCAGCTTTCTATTAATAGTATTATTATACATAAATTTGAGTCCATAAAGATATATCAACTCGTTTTGTAACGGTCATTTTCGCACATCGACTTTGTGGTGGAAGTCGCCATATTGGATACCTGCGTGACGTCATAACTGCACTTCCGGTTTAAAACATAATTGATTTATACACAACAGCAGATATAGAAATGTGCAATTATAATCACCGGCAAAAGTACTAGCAAGAATAATAAAATGGATTTTAGTAACGGGGAAGGACTTGTGGCCTACAACTTGGAACCAGAAATTTCAGAAGCAGAGTTAAATTAATTAAAGGACGAGAGAAATAGTGAGACGGCCCAGTTGTTCACACATGTGAAAGATTTTTGCAGCTGCGAAAACTGTGTATGATGCTTTCGTCTGACGAAAATACGTGCTGCAGATGCAATGACCACACTATTGGAAATTTAGAAGATTTAGAATGTATCACAGAAATAATACAGATATGTCACAGCAATGTCTTATGAAGTTTTCACCCAAAAAGATGATAACTGTTAAACAGTCACACCGATCATGAACCAGAGATCAAACCCTAAACCCATCAATCACGACTCTGACATCTTATCATGTAGCCTGACATTGATGATTGAATTTTTCAAAATAGTAAAATTACCCTTAGCTTGATAAAAAAAGTAATTATTGCCGTCAGTATTGATGTAGATTCAGGCGAGCCTTCACATTCATGCTGTACTATCAGGGTATATACTGTTTGCTAGTCAGTCAATACATTATCAAAAAAAAACACACTAATTAGACCAGGAATGGAATTTAAGGGAAAATGTTTTGTTACATATATTTACCTGTCTAAGAGAGAATAAGAAATAATATTATATCTCTTTTTTTATCGTGTTTAGCTGGTGCGGCCATTGTTGCGTACTGAGAAATGGCTGATAAAATTTTGATTTCATACCCTTTTTAGTAAATTTAGATGAAGCATGAATGAGTTTGGGGGGGGGGGGTTGTTTTACATAACTGGCACTGTCTTTTGGTTATTCAAATGGTGTTACTTCCCAATTTGATATATGATGATTATCTATTCTACCAGTTCTCTGAACATATATGAATGTGTCTCATTATAGGTAGTGTCATATGGAATATAATGTCTACAGGCATATTGCACAAAGTGTATGTTACTGTCCAGCTACTGGCACCCTGCTGAGCTTTCATAATTCACACCATGTGGTAATGAGAAATACCCTGCCACAGTGTGCATATTGTACCCTAATAAGCGTAATCACCCCAGGTTTAATGACCCCAGGCTTTATGACAGGATGTTATAT